>JACFYI010003815.1:226449-240662 GCA_014898755.1 Handroanthus guayacan | reverse complement strand
ATTGTTGATAAGACAATATTAAAAAATGTGAAGATGATGGCCATATCATTCACATTGGAAAAATAAGATTTTTTTATACATGAACAGTTTTACAAGCCAAAACCTATTGGCTTGAGGCCGCTACTTTAACATCATTCATAACGTGTAATTGTTACAGGGACTTTCCAAGGTGTATTGAAGTGTTCATTTTATTTAAACTCTAATTTTAAGACCATGATATCAGCTTATCAAATTTAAAAATTTTTTTGACAATTTATGATATTAAGATACATGTGGTGAAAATTTTAACTATATATGAGATACATATGTTAAATTTGGCCATTGGGTGTCTATCATGTAAACACTTAATTGAACTTTAGTAAATTCAAATTTATGTATTTATGTGATGAACTTGAAAGTGGAAATTACCAAAAAAATAAAAAGCAAAGACACAATTGAAATTCAAAATTTTCATCCCACAAGCATCAAATATGAGCCATTCATATCAAGATTTGGTCATCAATGATCTCTCATGCCAATTAAATTTGAATCATGGAAGAATCATTTTACCTTTGATCCTTCCTTTTGATGTATATATTGAAATTGGCTGGATGACCGAAAATAAAGCAAAATTTAGCATAACAAAATTCAAAACTCTTTATCAAGTGAAATACATATGACCACTTCATATTATAGTCATTTAAGGATTTATATCATGCTTTTAAAATAGATCAAGAAAGAAAGAATGAATTCATAATACCTATGCTTCCCTCTGATGAACGAGTTGGCAAACTGCTTCCAAACAATATTTCAACTCTAGAAACACTCTACTTCATAGGTCAACAATCTCCAACTCTTGAAGGTTTGATTTCTTCAAATGTTCAAGGACATTCTTCAAATTCTTCAATGCATCCAAAATAAAACTCCAAGTGATTGAAGAATTCACACCAAAAGAACGTGTAAGTGCTCTTGTTCTAACTTTCCTACACCAAGGTCACAAGTTTAGATGGTTTTAGGCTAGGATTAGTGTAAAGCCTGAAAATTTTTCTAATAAATTTAAATTCAATGCTTTTAATTGGTAAACATTTTTACAATATTTTTGAGTAAATTTTAATTGGTAGATGATTTTACAACATTTTTAGGTTTTTCTCCCAATCCAAAATATTTACCACTTCCGAAAAATTTTTCTAGCACTCGAAAAATATCATATACATTATTTTAGTCCAAAAAAGAATCTTAGCCCGAAATTTTGACACAAAAATATTTGAACCCAATTACACTAACAAGCCCTACACAATACATAATATATTATGCATTATACAAAGCAAAAATTTTATATATAGATATATATATATATGTATGTATATCTTGGCCAAGCAACCTCAATGTAGGCTTGATATTTTGATTTTATAAGAAAAAATTAATCCCTATCCAAGCATTAGCCTCATCATTAGCCAATTGGCTATTGACCAATAAAAATTGACACATTGCAATGGTAAATTGTAAATGACAAATGAACCCTCAATTCTTCTTCTATAAAGATGACCTCTATACTTGCAAGACAACACACACTCCCTTCATTACACTTTTGTCTTCCAAATCAAATCTCAAGAACACTATTGTTTTACTATCTTATTTCTTCAAGTATCTTGGAACCAACTTTATGATCAAGCAAAAGGGAAAACAAAGTAAGGTTGTCACTTGGTAAGCTCTGAAATTTTGATTAAGATATTATGATTAGGAATTGATAGAATAAGGATTGTATAATTCATGGTTTTAATTATTGAACGATTTACTTGAAAGATTGGAAAAATTAGCAACCACTTTGAGGATTAGCTAAAGAGGCGAGAATTTTGATTGATTCATGATTTCTATAAATTTTCATTTTATCTTGAAAACTATTATATTGGTTGATTTGGAATTTTGATAATTGATCTAGAATAGTATTTAGATTTGGGATAGAAGTATTAATCTTGTAAATTTATGCTTGAATTTTAACACACACACAAGTACTTTGTTCTCAGATCCACCACTGTCCCTGCTTTACCTCCAAGTTCTAAAGCTTAAAAACCTACCTTAATCTTATCAAATTAACCCATATAATATACCGTTAGAAGTCTTATCAAGTTTAGATAATGTTAGAATTAAGAACCACTCGAAAATATAGAGAAAAGTGGCCGAAAATGTTGAGAGAAGAAAATATATTAGGTCAGCCGAAAACCAGGGGACAGTAGTGAGCGTGAAATTTAAACAAGTATAGGCAAATATTCGATTGTTGGATCATCGACTAAAAGTAGCCATTAGAAATATTGCCGAGTTAAGATAATTGTAGAAGTAAATTTCACCGTTAAACTAATAGAAGCTTTGAGATAAAATTATTGGAATAGAGGCTGCCATTCTTGGAGATATGATTAACAGAGAGGTTTTGATATTAAATGATTAGATATTTTGCTTGGAGCATATTGTGGGTTGTGACCAAAGTAATTAAAGTAAGAATTATGGCTTTTCTATTTCCTTGATTCTCTATTATAGAATGGTTATCTTGAACTTGAAACCAATATTTGCATTGATGAATTATGCTGATAGAGCCATATGGAATTTCCCTTATTTTGGACACTTGTTCTTGCTGAATCTTTGGTCTTATCATATGCTATTATTTTCATGTGTACGTTAGAGGTTTGTTGGAGTTAAAATTATGAACAAAAGAAGACAAGAACATCTTGTAAACCTAAGAACACAAAAATTAGCATTTTTGTAAAATTTCTTCCAAAACTTGAAAATTAAAAATTTTGATGATGAATAGAATAAACTAAGTCTAATTTTTCTATATTTGGAGGTCTGTTATTATAAAGAGTTTATTAAAAAAAAATTACTATCCACAGATTGTTGTTTACCGAGCACGGCTGCTTCGTTTTTGCGCTCGGACGCGCCTGGGGCAATAACCTTGGGCATTTGTGCCATGTTGGTGCCCATTTTTCCAAGCAACTGCGCCCAAAACAAAACCCAAAATTTTCATTTTTGACCTCTTTTTACTATTTTAAGTCCATATTTCACTCTGTTAAACTCTCCTAAATTCGAATATATAATTTATGTGTCCAAAATTCGATTCGAATAGATTGATAATGTCTGAACCTTATTTGAACTTTGAAAATTCTAATTCAGACGATTATTATTACTCTCGAATCTCTTTCGTATGTTGGTTCGATTGATAATGTCCGAACCTCATTTGAAATTTTGCTTATTTATTTCGGATGATTGTTATTACCTTCGTAGCATTCTGTGTATTACCCATATTTGATGGGCCCTTAGAAAGTCTCAAGAGGGATGATAGGCAGCGTTGGGCCGACAATTAATCCCCTAGAGGGCTTTCTCTTGTTTTAGATAGTTCCGTGGAGGCCTGGAGATAAGTTTTTCAAGAATTAGTTTATGACACTGGTACATCGATAGTGTTATATTGTTGGTTGGGTTATCCCTCCGAATGGCCACTCAAGGGAGGGACTCTATGGAGAGATAAGGGTTTTGTGTGTAATTGGAGATATAAGGGTAACAAATTTATCAAAAAAACTAAGCCAGCCATATTTACTTCAAAATTCATATTTATTGCTGAAATTTGAGTTCATGAGTTTTTTATGCTATTGAACGTATCTTTATGAATATTGAATTGTTATTATTAAGCCTTTGGGCCAAATGATTGTTTATGAAATTATGACATCAATCGTTCTTGAGATCTATTTAATTGTATTGATATCTTGAAGTCCTCGAACATATTTGTTTGAGTTTTTCGTTTATGTTTGAATCATTATAATTGTTTGACACTTTTAACTCGTTTATTATCTTCATTTGTACTTTATATTAAATTTGTTGAATCCTCTTGTTCTTTACCATTTCATAGCTATAATTCTTACTAAGTTAGCAGACTTATTCAAATATATTGCTATGTATAGGTGATTAAGCATCTAGAGCTCGTTGGTTCGATTTTAAGCTCTTTTGTTTTGGTTTAGTTTGATGGTTTTGTATGAATAATGTTATATATGACTTGTAGCAATTAGGATTGTATTAAATTGAGAAATTTGCACATTATATTATTTTTAGCTTCTAGGACTTGTAGCCTTGAGATTATAGTATGTAATAAATATGAGGATCCTGGATGTTGTACACATATATGTTTGGTATGTTATTTAGTTATTTTCCTTATATTTCTATTAGCTCGCTAGAGGTCCACCTGCCCACAGGTAGCATTGCGGACCTTGGGATGGAAGGTCCTCGGTTCCGGAGCGTTACAATTAGACTATCAAACTTAAGAGAAAAAACTGTGGAAGAACAGGGAACTAAGAGAGACTTTTAAAAAGAATTTTGGAGCTCAATATTTGAAAATGAAAATGGTCTCTTCTGTTAATGCTCTCGGCTGAACACAAATATATACATATAGGTGAAAATTGGCTTCCAAATTCCTAATTATACATTAGGCGTGTATTTATATATTAACTACCATTAGATAATTTAGTTGTACACAGATATTTCTACATGTATAAGAGTCACGCTTTCAATCCCATAGAAAATCTATCTCTTATTCCTATAAGTCCACGTGGGTGGTGAAGTGTGTACCGTTGTACTAAATCATCCCAATGAACTAGTCTTGATGGGTTTGCTAATACATTTAGTTAAAATCCAATTTTAATTCCAATTAGGCTGGTCTACTAATTAATGAATCAAATCTCCCTCTGTATGGCCTAATTAAATGATCCATTATTTAATTGGATCAATTAATTACTTAATTAATCATGCCATTACCTAATTGAAATAAATACTAAGTATTTGATTTAAATGAATTGATTTAAATCCTTAAATTAATCAAGTCATTTATGTATTAAATTAGTCTCTATAGATGAATTTTTCTCCATCCAACAATTAGATAATATTATCTTACGTAACATTTTAGATAATATTTCCTTTTAATTGCGAGGACTTCTTGGATTTATTGTGGGATTCATTAGGCCTATCAATTAAATAGAAATACACTTGCAACACTTATGATTTAATTAGTGAATAATAATAAATATTATTCGAATTAATTAAATATGTGCCAAAATTCCTTATGAAAGTGACATTTTGCAAATAAGAGAAATGATGTGTCAAAATATGGTTGACTCTCAAATTTCCTTTCATATTTAATATTACTTGGCTAAAGAATTTTTGTTAATAAATAATATAAATATTTTCCCTAATTTAAGGGAAGTAGGTTGGCCATTTTGGCACATATTTAAATATATTTATTTTTTTTTAATTTAAATGAATTTTGAAAATTTGAAGATTAGGATCTTGGGCTTTGAAATAAAAATTCTTTGGAGCCAATAAATGCATATGAAAATTTTAAATGCAAGAAAAATTTCAATAGATAAAATGAAATATTTTGGATTTGAATTATGAAAATTAAAAGCAAAATTAGGGGATTATTTGGGTTATTACACTTTGCCCCCTTAAAAGAATGTAGTACCCAAATTCATACTTGTTACTCAAATAGGTGAGGATACCTCTTGTATTTCATCCCCACGTTCCTAAGGGCCCCTTCGACCTCTCGGTTTCTTTAGAGGACTTTGATTTGGGATATTCTTTGATTCCTAAGTTCTCGGATCTTGTAACCTAGGATATTGCCGGATTTTCTACATATGACAGATTACTATGGATAGGTATGTTAATATGCTCTATGACATGCGAATGACCTGGATGCTACTTTCGTAATTGAGATACGTGAAAGAAATTGTGAATTTCGGTGAGGTCTAGCAGTAGATCTAATCTATACGCTAAAGGGCTAGTACATTCGACAATTTCAAAAGGTCTGCATATATTAGAGTCAACTTACCACTTCTTCCCATCCTTTAGATTCCCTTTTACGAGGCTACTTTCAAGAACACTCAGTCTCTAATGTTAAACTCCAAGTCTTTTCGTCGCTTGTCAACGTAGCTCTTTTGGCAATCTTGAGCCACTTTCATTTTTTTCTTGATGAACTTTATTCATCGCCTCTTGTATCATTTTTGGCCATAGATTGTCTTTTTCTGTTTTTGAAATACTTCTTGTCTACTCCAAGTTCCAATATAGTGGCGATCTATATTTCCTGCCATATAGGACTTCGTGGGGTGCTATTTGAATTGAAACTTGACAACTATTATTATAGGCGAATTCTATTAAAGATAGATGCCTATTGCAGTTTCCTGGGAAATTCAGAACACAAACTCGTAACATATCTTCTAGTATTTGGGTTGCTCTTTTTGACTGATTGTTAGTTTGAGGGTGAGCCGCTATGCTGGACAGTAGTTTTGTCTCCAAATGCTCCTGTAGACTCTTCCATAGCCTTGTCGTGAACTTCAGATCTCTGTCAGAGACAATGCTTTAGGGAATCCGATGCAGTTGAATGATTCCTTTATGTAGATTCTGGCAAACTTCTCTACATTGTATTGGGTTTTAATAGACAGAAATTGTGCAGAATTAATAAGTCTATCTATCATGACCCAAATAATATCATATCTTCCTTTCGCCACAGGTAGATCGACTACAAAGTCCATGGTAGTCCAATTCCATTTTCATTGTGGGATTGGGAGCAGTTGTAATTTCTGAAATGATCTCTGGTGCTTTGCTTTCACAGGCTAGCAAGTTAGACATTTTTAGATGTATTCGATCACATCTCCTTTTATTCTTTCACACCAGAACCTCTATTTCAGGTCTTTATACATCTTTATTCCTCCTAGATGTACCAAGTACTTGGTTTGATGTGTTGCTGATAATACTCTTTCATGCAACATTACAGGAAAGCACACCCTATTTTTAAAACAAAGTAACCCACCTACATCAACTCATCCTTGAGTCTTTAGGATATCATTGTACAATTCAAAACATATGCTCATACTCAACAATCCTTTCTTTTGGCTAAGAGCATTGGCCACAATATTTGCTTTGCTGGGATGATAGGCAATGGTGAAATTGTGGTCTCCTAGGAATTCCATCCACCATCATTGTCTCAAGTTCAGATTCTTCTGGCTGAAGCATATTTGAAGCTTTGGTGATCTGCATAAACCTCTATTTTGGGTCCATAAAGTTAAAGCAAAAACTATCGTTGCCAATTCCAAGTCATGAGTGTGGTAATTCTATTAATGGTTTTTCAACTTTCTTAAAGCATATGCATGCAATCTCCCAGCCTTTCTGCATTAATACGCAACTCAATCTCTCCTTCGAGGCATCAGCATATATAGTAAATTCTTTTAATCCATTTGGAAATGCATGTATCGGAGTTGTAGTTAATCTCTTTTTTAATTCCAAGAAGCTTTTTTCACAATCTTGGTCTCAGTCAAATTGTTGATCCTTCTGGGTTAATTTGTGAGAGGACCAGCTATCCTAAAGAAATTTTAGATAAACTTTTGATAATATCCGAATAGTCCTAAAAGATTCTCACTGTAGTAACAGTCTCAGGTCTTTTCCAATGATAACTGCTTGGACCTTATCCGGGTCAACTTCGAGACCATTTTGAGATATTATATGTCCCAGAAAGGTTACCATCTTCAGCCAAAATTTGCATTTATTGAATTTGGTGTATAATTAATGCTTGTTGAGAGTTTGAGGAACAATCCACAAGTGTTCTTTATGCTCTTTCTCCGACTTAAGAGTACACCAAGATATTATCTAATAAAATTACTATGAAGCATAAAATTACCAAGATATATAAATGTTGTAGGTATATTTGTCAATCCAAATGGCATCACTACAAATTCAAAATGCATATATCACGAATTAAATACAGTTTTGAGAATATCTGGTTTTCGAATTTTACAACTGATAGAACCGTTGTCGCAAATCTAATTTCGAGTATACCCCAGATCTTTGCAAATGATCGAACAATTCATCGATGTGGGGTAGGGGTAATTGCTATTAACTATCACCTTATTCAATTCTCGATAGTGTATACAAATTCTCAAGGTATCATCTTTCTTTTTCACAAACAGAATCGAAGCTCCCCAGGGAGAAGAACTTGGTCGAATAAAAATTTTGTCCAATGGTGCTTGCAATTACTTTTTCAATTCTTTCAACACTGCTGGTGCTATTTGATATGGAGTTTTCAAGAATGCAGCTTGAAGGTGAAGGTAAGGCAAATAAAAAAATTACAGTGGAATAAACATAAAATTACATTCATCAACTGTGAATTAATAGCGTAAATCTTCAAGGATCACTATATAAGCGTAGATCTAGATTTAGAGAAGAGAAAAATACCTTGATCTCGTGAAAGATTCAATTCAACCAAGAGCAATGAGAGTGGATTGAAAATTTTTCTTCTCTCCACTTGATCAACTCTTTGATCCACTTGATTATCCAATCCAAGGCTTGATCTACTCCAACACTTAAAGTAATTGCTTTATCTTGTTTCATATCTTCAAGAGGCCGAACTTGAAACTTGAAATTTCTCAAAAACATGACCTTAATTACTTGAACCAACATTTGATTCTTCAATCTCTTAGGTAGATTCACACTTTGATGTTGGATCCACACTTTCTCTTTTGAATCCTCTCAAGTTTATGGTTAGACCTAAATTTAGGGATAAAGATCTAATGGAGAAGATTAAGAGGAAATTCATTTCAGAGGGAGAGAGAGTATTTGAAAATTTTCCATATTTTCCGTTCCTCAAATCGGCCATGTGTGTGAGAATGTGTATGGAGGAGTTATTTACAACCAACTTGGAGACTTGGTAGGCAAGGTAATTTGGAGGGAAGAATCGAGATTTTTCTTTTCAAATTGATTGGTTCACTTGGTATCCAAGTGGCATATTTCATGTGTCATTTTAATTAACATTTAATTAACTTGCCAAATGGTCCTCCTCCTTGGCATGGTAAAAATAAATCTCTCTCCAAACTAATTCTTCTACTTGAATCAATTAAAATTAACTATTAAAATTAATTGAATTAAATTAACTATTAATTTAATTGGACTAATTTGACTCTTCAAATCAATCTATCCAAGAGCACCCACATTGACTTAGGTCAAATATGTTGACTTTTAGTCAAAATTCCTCTTCTTTAGCCTAAAACCAATTTAGGTGACTTCTTTTTAATCTAATTAGAGAATTTTCATTATATTCATCCCAAGAAGAATATTGAGGAAGGGTGTGACCTTTTAGGTTCATCAATTAATTAGATATGGGCTTGTAACTCTTTACGACTTATGATTAATTAAACAATTTAATTAATCACTCATAGAATTAATCTCTATTAAGTTTAGAGCACCTATTTCCATGGTCGATGTCTAACCTCAAGCCTATGGAGCCCAATTTACTAGTAAATTAATTTGTGTGAACCTCATTCACTTGCACATACCATACAAATATGATCTCTTTGTTTTCCATCTCCCAATTGTGGCCTAGGATTAAGATATTTTCGGTATTTCTAATAGCCCAATAACTATGCATTTATTCTTAATGATCGATTTGTTTGTAATCTCAACTTTGAAAACTCCTTTCAAATCGACACGCTACCTTGCATAAGGATTTTTCTTGAATTGAGTTATTATGGAAAACATAGGAGATATTCTAGCTTATCAAGACAAGGAAACGAATCATTTCTTAGAACTTACAAACCTCTATGCGCAGATAGCTTATTCCCAACATGCAACTCATATGATCTACTAGTAAGTGATTGAGACACACACATCAAAGAGTAAAGGCCTACCATAAGGTTACCATGCTCTCTCAAGTCTAAGGACTAATTATATGCACTATCATAAGATAGAGAATAATCTATCATTGAATGCCACTACGACTACCTCATGAAATTCTCTATATCTGGTCTCTTAGTAAACTTGTTCTTCTAACAAGCACAGGTGTCCGCTGTACCAATTACCCATGAAATAGGGCAACAATTCAACCCCTTGAATTATGCATCGTTAGTGCAAGTCTGTCGGAATCTAAGATGTCCTCGTGTCAAAGACTTTATGACTTGAAGAATTTAAGACCAAGACATCTAGAAACTAATTTCATGATCACCATTATACGCGTGACATAGCTTTATAGCCTAATATAATCTAGAAAACTTCTTTCATATCGATTGCAGATAAGACAATTCACAAGAATATAAAGAAGATGGCCATTATATTCATATTGCAAAAATAAGATCGTTTATTCAAGAGAAGTTATTACAAGCCAAATTTAATTGGTTGCGAGGTACTATTCTAAAAATCTCTCACTTGCCCTAAAGTCAATTACTCATAGTCCTTAGGCTTATCTTCTCAAGATGTCTCTCAAATGCCTTTTGGGTAAGCAGATTAGTTAGTTGATATGCTATATTCTCTTTTGAGGCAAACCTCTATCAATAATCTCTCGAATCAAATGATAACACCTCATTATGTGTTTGGATTGCTGATGAGAGCTTGGCTCTTTCGCGTGCGCGATGGCTCTGTTGTTGTCACAGAAGATGACAACAAGCTCCTCCATGCTAGGAACTACATCCAACTCTTGGATGAATTTTTATCCAAACACCCTCTTTTGCAGCATCTAATGTAGCTATATATTCCGCCTCAATAGTTGAAATGGTCGTAGATCTTGCTTGGAACTCTTCCAATTTACCGCACTACCATTAAGGGAAAATATAAATCCCAAAATGGATTTACTGTCTCTACATTGGATTGGAAACTAGAATCTAAAAACCCTTCAAGTTTCAATTTCCACCACCGCAAACGAGAAACAATTCCTTGGTTCTTCTTAAGTACTTAAGAATGATCTTTGTGGCACTCTAATGACTCTCACCGGGATTGAATTGAAAGCGGCTCGTAACACTTAGAGCATACCGACATCTGGTCTTGTACATAGTATTGCATATATTATGCATTCTATAGCAGAGGTATAGGGTATGTTAGACATTCTACGTCTCTTTTCATCCATTTTAGGGGCCATAGACTTAGAGAGATGTAATCTATGTCTCATAAGGAGAAATCTTCTCTTGGATTCTTCTATATTAAACTTCTTTAGTATTTTATCTATATACGAACTTTGGGAGAGCTCCAACAATCTTTTCGATCTATCTCTATAGATTCTTATTCTCAATACAAAAGATGCCTTTCCCAAATTTTTCATGGAGAATAGTGTAGACAACCATACTTTAATATACTCTAACGCTCCAATATCATTCCCAATGAGTAGAATGTCATCTACATAAAGCACTAAAAACTACACCGTGCTCCCTCTGCTCTTTTTATATACACAGGGCTCATATATATTTTTTATGAAGCTAAACCCTTTGATTGTTTCAGCAAAATACATGTTTCAACTTCGAGGCACTTGCTTAAGTCCATAAATAGACCTTTGGAGCTTGCAAACTTTTTGCTCGCTCCCATTGGATGTGAAGCCCTATAGTTGCTTCATGTAAATTTCTTTATCGAGGCTACTATTAAGAAAAGCGATTTTCATATCCATCTGCCATATCTCATAGTCATAATATACAGCTATGCCAAGCAAAATTCTAATGGGCTTAAGCACTGTGATAGGCAACAAGATTTTCTCAAAGATTGTACTCGGTCGCTGGGTATATCCTTTAGCCATCAACCTTGACTTATATGTCACAACCTCCCCATTAACTCCCACCCTACGCTTGAAGATTTATTTACATCTAATGGATACTATACCCTTGGGTAGATCAAGTAAGATCCAAACTTTGTAGGAGTATATTGAGTCCATTTTGGATTGCATAGCTTGTTGCTAGTATCTTAAATCCACGTCTGACATGGCTTCCTTATATGTTTTTGGATCACTATTCAAATGACTAGTCTCATGAAGAAATTTGAACCTTTCGAGCTCCCTCCTGATCCGGTCAAACCTTTTGAAAAGTTTGTGTTTTGAGGTTTATTTGCTTTTATTGGTTGTGCATTTTTTTCTTGATTGTAGACTTCATCAAGTTCCACGATTTGGCCTTTTCTACCATAGAAATTACTTCTCCAAGAAAGTGGCATTTCTCGAAACAAATACCTTTTATTTCGAAGGATCATAGAAGTAATAACCCGTAAACTCACAAATTTGCACAAGGTAGATCTAGCATCCAACTTATTTGTCACCTGTCTTTTGACATAAGTAGGAGAATCTCATACCTTCAAATAAGAATATGAGGGCGATTTATGGTACCACATCCATGTGGTGTTTTTGGCACGGACTTAGAAGGTTCTATGTTTAATAACTTTGCTGTCATTTCGAGGGCATAGCCCCGAAACGAAAGAGGAAAGTCCGTGAAACTCATCATAGATCGTACTATATCTAATAAGAGACGGTTTCTACGTTCCGCCACACCATTCAAATGTGATGTAGTAGGAGTAGTCCACTGTGAAAGAATTCCATTTTCTTTTAGATAACTAAGAAACTTGTCACTTATGTATTCGCCTCATCGATCTGATCGAAGAGTCTTAATATTTGGTTCGAGTTGTTTCTCTACTTCATTTTTACACACTTTGAACAATTCAAAAGTTTTGAACTTGTTCTTCATAAGAAACACTCGTCTAAATCGTGTATAATCGTTGGTAAATATAATGAAGTAACCTCGAGTACTAACTTTTAGTGGCTCGCATACGTCTATGTGAACAAGTTCTAATGGTTTGGTGGCACATTTTGATTGCCCAACAAATAGTGGCTTACTCATCTTTCCCTTTAAACAAGAGTCGCAAGTCGGTAACTCCTCAATGTCACTTATAGAAAGTGGCTCTGAGGCAACCAACCTACTTATCCTATTCTTGAAAATATGCTTAACTCTAGCATGCCATAATTATGTTGGTTATGGTCATCTAACTTTATTTTGTTCTTTTATTGAATTTGCAATAATGTAAAGTTAGAATTTAAGGTGTAAAGCTCATTTGTTAGTGCAACAGTAGCAATTAAGAAAATATCTTTAGAAAGAAAATACTTTTCATTCTCACAAGAAAATTCATAATTTTCTTTATCTAATATGAGGATTGATATGATATTCTTTAAGAAAGACAGTACAAAAAGACAATCATTCAATTCTAACTTTTGATTATTACAAGTTAAAGTAACTAGGCTTAAGGCTTTGACGTCAACTCTTGCACCGTTTTCCATTCTAAGGATCATATCTCTTTTACTTAGCTTTTTGGGCTTCTGTATCTCCTGTAACGATTTGCAATGGTGAGAACCATATGCTGTATCAAATACCCAAGTATCACTATTAATCGAAAGATTAATTTCAATAAAGAACATACCATTTTTCAAAGAAGCCAAATACTTCTCACAATTCCTCTTCCAATGACCAATTTCTCCACAATAAAAGTATTTGTCCTCTTTAGTATTAGCTTTCTTTTTTATTCCATCCGATAATTTTGGAGCTTGTTTCCCTTTAAAAGAACTTTTCTTTTCTTTCCCACACTGCCCTTTCGGGCCTTTGAGATTGAAGCAACTAATACCATCTTATCTTTCTTCATAGTAGACCGGCCGTTACAAACATATTAACTAATTCGTTAACCGTCATATCGAGTTTATTCTTGTTGAAATTCCCGACGAATTGGTCAAATGAGCTTGGCAATGATTGAAGGATCAAGTCTATCTAAAGATTATTATCCATAACAACATCAAGTTTCTCGAGCTTTTCAATTAAAGAAATCATTTTTAAACCATACACGTGAACACTTGATTCTTCAACCACACGTGCTCTAAATAATTCCCTGGAGGTGTTAAAGCATTCATAATGTGTTTGTACGAAGTACAATTCCCCCAGGTGCATGTGTGTAATGCCCCGCATCCCGGGGCTCTTCACCCCGAGATCCGAAGTGC
Source organism: Handroanthus guayacan (assembly GCA_014898755.1). NCBI lineage: Eukaryota > Viridiplantae > Streptophyta > Magnoliopsida > Lamiales > Bignoniaceae > Handroanthus > Handroanthus guayacan. The sequence goes on along the minus strand of JACFYI010003815.1, from coordinate 226,888 downwards.
TACTCGTGGACGGATAATCATTCCAAAATCATCAGAAACTTAATGCATCAATATCATTTAAGCTAAATTCATAAAATCTATCAAACAATCCAAACCAATTCCCGAAATGTATAGTTACATATCAAACCGCCCAAAAAATTACATAGAGTAATCTAAGTTATCCTTACAATCCAATATTCTATACATTTCATGAGTTCAAAATCATGAGGTCGATCCAAAATACAAATCTAAGTCCAGAAGTTCCAAAACGATAGGTTAAACCAAAATACAATAAGGTTTACAAATCTAACAAGCTATACAATCTATCATGAGCTCCAATCATTCATTTGCTCATGTTTTAAGAACCTACATGTTAAATGGGGTCATAAGTCCACTGACCCAGTATAACTTATAGCATGGGACTGGAGTACAAGATTCAACGATGGACATATCAAGAATG
>JACFYI010003815.1:195768-226349 GCA_014898755.1 Handroanthus guayacan | reverse complement strand
CGATTAAACAATTCAGAATAGGCCAAACACATCAATCGATCATTTCAGAATTCAGCTATGGACTAGAGGATTTTCCTTTCAGGACTCATATTACGTTAAGAAGATTGGATATGGACTTTACGTGACATAAAATAGGGTTTGGAAATAAGAAAAATCAAGTTGGAACCGAAACTGGCTTCTAAGCGCGAAAACGGGCGCTTGAGCGCCCAAAACAAGAGTTTGGACCGAGAGCTGGGTGCTTAAGCGCTCATGAACAGTAATTTCTGCGCTTGGGCGCCCATATGCGCGATTGAGCGCCCACTCTCGGGTTTGAACTCCGATTTTTTGTCTTTTGATTTTCTTTGAATTTTTGATCCAAATTACATTTTTGAGGTTCTTAAATACATAAAAATATTTATAAAATATCATTTCGGGTTTTGGTTTTTGAAAATTTTCAAGAGATCGTTTCAACGTAAAAACATACGATTTTGTCCGTATCACCCGTTTTCAATCAATTTCTTAGTTCGTTTATCCTCTTAGTCCATGGTCCAAACTCAATCCAAAACATCGGAATAAGAGTCAAGAGGGTTCATTAAGCTTTGGATTTACATATTCAAGAGGTAAAGCTTATTAAAGCAAGAACAACAAAGCAACAACATAAGTTTATGGCAAATACATATCAATGGAGCAAGAAATTCAACAACACGATATCATAATAATTTGATCAAGGAAAGAACGAAGAACATATGCTCACAAGAAGATGAGGAAAGCTATAAGTCTTACCTCGAAGAGTTTAATCCCAAAAATGAGAGTGATCCAAGCTTATAATCAATACGTATAACCATATATATACATGCTCAAATCAAGTTCTATATATCATACCATTAACAATCCTTAAATATGAATCTAAAACCACTTAGAGTTTAGGATGAGCTCACACCACCTTGAATCCCCCTCAATCGGTTTTTATAAGAAGAGAAATGCAAGATGATTTTCTAGGTGCTAGAGTGTTTGAAAGACTTTGTGAGAAGAGAAGTGCAGCAGATTTTTGAATTCTATGGTAACTTATTTATAGAGACAAATTGTGGTAAAAAATGAAAGAATCAATAAGTGGACCTTGAAACAATATCCAACTTTAGAGGTAGTGTAGGGTGGCTTGTGTGACACCATAGGATGGCTAGATTGATAGAAATTAGCCACCCATCACAAGGATTTGTGACAGATGCTGCTGCTGCCATTTTCAGCTTCTTTTTCTTTTTTTTTTTCTTTTAATTTTTGAGTTTCAATTGAACTATATTTTGGTCAACAATAGTGGCTAGTGTTTTGGCTAAGTTTTGGGGCTTGTTTAAATACAATCGGGACTCGTTTGAGTCAAAATGTGATGAGAAAACAGAACTTGATTACTTGAAAATTGTTTGGATGCACAAAACATATTTTGATTTCAAAACAATGCTTGTGATTTTAAATCAAATGAATTTTTGAAAAATTGATGATTCAAAAGTTTCATTTTAGGGAAATTCTTGGGGTGTCACAATGTGTATCTCACTAATGTACTTTATGTGCTCATGAGACTTTTGAAACTCACTTGACATTGATGTCAACAATAGACATCAGGTTTGAAAATTATTTTCCCGCCAACGATTGACAGTTTCCTGCATATCTTCCGTTACATCTTCAGAGATGGTATCGGGGGAACTTTAAATCAAAACATTAATCCTCTTTTCGAAATCAAGTACTATTTTCAAGTTTCTAAGCCAATCAATATAGTTGAGATTGGTGAATTTATTAGCTTCCAAAATAATGGAGAGCTTCACATGCTTAAAGTAGGGATTATAGCTTTCCAATAGGCACGTCCCACGAGACGCAACCAACGTACCTACCCGGTAGCATATCATGTTACTTACTTATTAGTGGAAGGCATGAAACATTAAATCTAATTTCATTTGTCCATTATAATTTAAATCACCTTAAGGTTTCTAAAATCCACCAACACTTTGGGAATGATTTAAAACACTCTACAAGATAAAATCATATCAAAAGTTGGATTAAAATATCAAGAAACCTTTTCTTGACATATTTTTGGGTCTAACTAGTAGCCCCCATTCAAGAATTTTTAGAAAATTCTGATCTACTCCAAAAATCACCAAATTTAAATCACATGTTCCCATTACCCAATAGAAGACTCAAAAAATCAAGGAGCACAAAAATAACATCAATTAGAGCATGAAAAACCTAAATTATAATAGGGTTGGTGCACAGACATAGCACTCTCGGGTTTGTTCGCCAGTGCTCATTCAAAGATTTTTACAAAATTCTTCTTGATTCCAAAAATCACCAAGCTTAAACCATTGGTTTCCAACACATGGTAGATGATACAGAAAATTAAGGAGCAATTTTAAAAAAATTAGATCCCTTAAATGTCTTAAAAAAATTTTAAAACAATTAATTACAGTAATCGACATTAATTCCATATCTAATCACAAGATCAACACCAACAATTCCAATTATTCAATCGAATTGAATCTAAATCATGCTAGATCAACATATCGCATTAATTATCACATAATTCTCAAAGATCCAAGCCACAAGCACCATTTGGTGACCTCCAATTCATCAAATGGAATCAAGATCACCAAATCTAACATTAATTCATCAAATGAATCAATGTTTTAACAAAACCTAAATCAAGCTCATATGTTTGGCTCTAATACCACTTGAAGGTGAAGGCCAAGCAAATAAATCAAAAATTGCAGCGAAATAAACATAAAATTACATTCATCAATTATGAATTAATAGCTTAAATCTTCAAGGATCACCATGTGAGTGTAGATCTCGATTTAGAGGAGAGAAAAATACCTTGATCTAGAGAAAGATTCAATTCGGCCAAGAGCAATGAGAGTGGACCGAAAATTTCTCTTCTCTTCACTTGATCAACTTTTTGATCTACTTGATTATCCAATCCAAGATTTGATCTACTCCAACACTTGAAGTAATTGCTTGATCTTGCTTCAAATTTTCAAAAGGCGAAGCTTGAAACTTGAAATTCCTCAAAAACATAACCTCAATTCCTTGAGCCAACACTTGATTTTTCAATCTCTTAGGTGGATTCACACTTTGATATTAGATCCACACTTTCTCTTTTGAATCCTCTCAAGTTTATGGTAAGATCTACACATAGGGATGAAGATCTAATGGAGAAGATGAAGAGGAAATTGACTTTTGGAGGGAGAGAGAGCATTTGAAAATTTTCTAGATTTTTCCGTCCTCAAATTCGGCCATGTGTGTGTGAGAATATGTGTAGAGGAGTTATTTATAGTCAACATGGAGACTTGGTGGGCAAGGCAATTTGGAGGGAAGAATCAAGATTCTTCCTTTTTAAATTGATTGGTTTACTTGGTATCTATGTGGCATATTCCATGTAGAATTTTAATTAACATTTAATTAACTTGCCACATGGTCCTCCTACTTAGCTTAAAACTGATTTAGGCGATTTCTCTCTAATCCAATTAGAGAATTTTTATTAAATTCATGCTGAAAATAACATCGAGAAAGGGTGTGACCCTTTAGGTTCATCAATTAATTAGACATGGGCTCATAACTCTTTACGGCTTACGATTAATTAAACAATTTATTTAATCACTCATAGAATTAATCTCTATTAATTCTAAAACACCCAATCTCCATAGTCGATGCCTAACCTCAAGACTATGGAGCCTAATTTATTGGTCAATTAATTCGTGTGTACCTCATTCACTTATGCAGACCATGCAAATACAATCTCTCCCTTTTCCATCTCCCGATTGTGGCCTAGGGTTAAGATCTTTTTGGTATCTCTAATAGCCAATAACTATATATTTATTCTTAATGATCGATTTGTTTGCATTCTCAACTTTGAAAACTCATTTCCAAATTGACTCACTACCTTGCGCAAGGATTTTTCTTAAATCGAGTCATCATAGAAAACATAGAAAAAATTCTCGCTCATCAAGATGAGGAAAGCGGTCCTTTCTTGGAACTTACAAACCTCTATACATAGATACCTTGTTCTTAACATGCACCTCATGCGATCCGCTAGTAAGTGATCGAGCTACACATCAAAGAGCAAGGACCTACCATAAGATTACTATGGTCCTTCAAGTCTAAGGACTAATTATTACACTATCATAAAATAGAGAATAATCCATCACCAAATGCCACTATGTCTACATCATGGAATTCTCTATGTCGGGTCTCTCAGTGAACTTGTTCTTCTAACAAGCACACACTAACATGTACCAGTGTCGGCTACACTGATTATCCATGAAACGGGACAATAATTCAACTCCTTAAATTATGCATCGTTAGTACAAGTCTGTCCGAATCTAAGATATCCCCATGTGAAAGACTCTATGACTTGGAGAATTTAAGATCAAGACATTTAGAGACTAATTTCATGATCACCATCATACATGTGACCGAACCTCATAACCTAATATGATCTACAGGACTTCTTCCATATTAATTGCTTGAAAAAGACAGCCATTTTATTTATATTACAAAAATGAGATTGTTTATATAAGAAAAGTTATTACAAACCAAATTTAATTGGTTGTGCGGCACTATTCTAATAGAGCTACCCCAAGTATGGTCTCTATCACGAATTCTATCTCTCGATCGAGAGCAGGTGAAATCAACTCTTCACGGAACACTCCTATAAATTCACTAACTACCCTCACATCTTCCAATTTGGCTTTATCCTAAGGCTTATTGATTGCATAAGCCAGAAATCCTTTTTCTCTCCTTTTCATGACTTTTCTAGCTTTTACGGTCAAGATGGTGGTTATACCATTACTTTTGAGGCTGCTATTATTACCAACCCCGATTGTGGTACCTTTCTTAGATGTTTAGCAAAACAGTTGACCATGGCCTGGTACTGATATAGTCAATCCATTCCTAAAATGAGCTCATAATCCTGAATTGGTAGTTCGATAAGATGAGCGACGAATTCCTGATTTTCTATGTTTATAGGGCAGTTCAGATACTTAACGTGAATTTCATGACATTCTTCTATAGGGGTATGAACCTCATAAAGAGTTCTTATACATTCTGACATCAAACCTAATAACTTCGCATAAGCAATTGACATAAAGGAGTGTGTAGCTCCTGGATCGAACAAAGGTTTACACAAAAGGTAATGGAATAGGATCTTACCTTCAATCACTTGTTAGGGTCAGGTCCATCTTCCCTTGCTAAGGCATATGCCCTAGCTTTGATTTGTAGACGCGATGCTGCGTCCTGCTGCGGTTGCTTCTACATCCAAAATTAGCATCCTTGCGGCTCCTCAGGCAGTTTATGTCATGTGCTAGGGACTTTCACATATTAGACACCTTTCTTGTTTCTTTCAACACCTGTCCCAAGGATAAGAAGTGCCCCTCCCCAAAGAAACTATAGCTTATCCTTCCAGCAATACATGGAGCCTTAGCCTTATCGGTTGTTGATGGGGGGTCAAATTCCAGGCTATCATCTTTCATTTTTCCCTAAAGAGACCTTTCTTTCCTTTGTCATGGTCAGATTTCCTTGATCATTTTCCTTTCCTCTTTTCATCAATCACTTGAAGTTTTCGAAACTCCAGCTCTAACTGCATTGCCACAGCTTTGTCATCGTTAGAGAGGTTGCAAATGGCCAAAGCACGTCTTAACTTGGCTTAAACTCCTCTACAAACTTCTTCATCCTCCTCTCCTCATCTATGAGGATGTGTAGCATACTAGATTATTATATTATATTTCGCTCCATATTCAGCCACTGATAAAGACCTTGAATCAAATTTATAAATTCCTTTTCCATCAGATCCCTAACAACTTGAGAGATACAGTTTCTCATGAACTCGGTCTTGAACTTCTCCCAAGTCCACTCAACTTTGTCTCATTCCCATCTTTGTTCTACTATTCGTGACCAATGATATGCCACTTCTTCTAAAAGAAAGGTGGCATACTTCACCTGTTGTGGTTCCAAGTAATTAAGTACTTGGAAGATCTTCTCAACTTTTCTTATCCAAGACTCATCTTTCTGATGATCAAGTTTGCCCTTGAACCTTGGCAGGTTAAATCTTAAAAATCTCGTTAATGACTTATCACCCAAATCTTTCTCATTCTCGTGCCCCTTGATTCTCTTCCCTTTGCTTCATTTCAGCAATAATTCATAAATTGTTGCCACATTGTAAAAAGTTATTTCATTACCAATCCATTTCCTATAGGTAGTGTCTATTCACGTGTTTCATTATATGGTATAGTATTTTCGGCATTATTCAGGATTTCAAGAGCTTGAAATTCTTCAAATAACGCCCTTGGATGTCTACTGCATTTCCTGGTTTGTTTGTTATTTGTTGTGTTTTCTCTTGTTGCTATAGATATTTGAAATTGTAAATGAGTCCCTTAGTAAAATTTCAAGGTTTCTCTCCTTTTTTTTTTTTTCTTACAAGAGTTCAAGATACCAGAGGCCTAGATAAAGCAATATTCAAAAAGTTCTTTCATTACAATCAAAATGCTTGGTTACTAAACCATATTAAAAAATTGTCAAAAAATAAGATGATTATATAACCAACATAATCAAGTCAAATCAAACTACTTATAGTACAAACCAAAATAAATTATTACAACCTAAGTCAAACTATTGCTACTGTAAGTCATTACTACTCTAACTCCACTATGTTAAACAAATCATATTTATACATGCATCAACATAAAACATCTCTAATCAGCCACAATAAAATTCGGATCCTTCTCTGCATCTTCTTCTTTCTCTTCCACTTTGTCCGTCTCTGCCAATTGTTTCTCTATCCAAGCAATCTTTTCATCACATATGCTCATCTGTATGGGAGATCCCGGGAGGTATAACCCGACACTAAACAATCCTCTTAAATCTCAGCTCTCTGCTCTCACCTTCAACTATTAGATTTGGCACTCCTATCGTGCCATTTCCTAACCCATAGATGGTACTAATGGCAGGATTGACACTTCAAACTCCATACCGTTAACTCTCGGCCTCTTAGAGGCACCTGACGTGCCTCTTGACATATCTGGCATCCACGATGGCCCTGACTTGTCAAACCAAGATATAATCTCACCTTTAAGATAGTCCAGAGTGACCCATTCCATTCCAAATATGGAGTCGATTACCTTTCTCAAAGTGTCTTTATTTGGGCTATCACACTGTAGGCAAATTGGGCAAAATACATTTGGTTGTGGGCGGCTTGATTTCTCATGTTAATGCACTTGCTTTGGTGTCCCCCAACAATTTTTTACATTTAAATTTGTGCCCATTTTTTGAACTCCTGGTGATATTGACAGTAAGCTAAATGTGCTTGCTTCCAAAATAGTATCTCTTTATCTTTGGCAGCCAATTCCTCCTTATAGTCTTTTACTTTCTCTTTCTTTAAGGGTCCCATATTGCTCCAACTTAAACTATGCTCAAACTTCTCACACTCACTAACTTTTCCTTTCCCCTTATCTATCCTACTCATATAACCATAAAGATCATTAAGGAAAAAAAAGAAAATTTAGTAACTAAGAAAGGAAGAGAAATGCAAGATATAGTAATAAACATTCTAAATTTCACCAAAATCGGGTTTCCTAACTTCGGATCTGATACCACCCGTAACGTCCCAAATCTAGAGCATTCGTCCCAAGGTTAGGCCCTTACCAGGGGAGAGAGTGTCCAAAATAGAACCTCAGAATATAATTTACTAAAAATATCATCATCAGAAGATCCTACTTCTAATTTATAATCAAACACCAAAAACAAATCCTTCATGACACAAATATTCCAAAACTTAGATATTACAATGTAAGTACAAGATCATAGCTAAAATAACACAAGTTCAAGAAATTTAAATGATCCCAGGCCTTGACAAAACTTTTGAATTTAATCACCTATACAAGACAAAGTAAAATGTAAGTTCGAATGATTTAATAAGAGATTATGGCTCGAGTAATAGCCCATAAAATTTCTTTAACTCCAGTAATAAAATTTTATTGATGCGTAACAATATTTTTCTACCATTTCATGCATGACAATATTTGTCTGCAATATTTAATTTGTTACACACATCCTCAAAATTTGTTACAGGAAATTTCTTAATTTCTTTTTAACCATAGAAAATTTTCAACTTTTTACACCTTAAATTCTCTTACAAAATTTGATAAAAGAAAAAAAGAAAAAAAAATCTAGGGGCAAAAGGCCAAATGGACGGCTACAATAAACACACGGTGTCACATTACCTCTTTATTTGGACCAAGCAATTTGAGCCATACTACTTTCTTTATGGCAAAATTTTGATGGGGACAACACACCTCTATTTTGGCAAAATCTCATCCTTCCACCACATTTTTCTTTCTTTGCAATTCAACCCCTAATCCATTTTTTTCCTTACTTTAGTCCCTAGCCAAAATCTATAAATAGAGAAAAATACAAGTTAAATTCCTTATCCACAAACACACAAAAATCGAACATACACAAGGCATAAGATTTTCATCTTTCTTCCCTAACACCACTTTATCATCCAAATTTTTTAAACATACCAAGATCAAAAGTAAAATTGGAGTTAAGGAAGAAGAGGGAAAAGCACACTTCAAGAGTGAAATTGGAAAGCTTGAAGTGAGATAAAATTTATGGTATTCTTTACCTATTCCTTGCCATTTCATTGATTCTAACTCTTGCTTCTTGAAATCATGTTAAATTTCTTGATTCCTTTTAAATTAGGAAATAAAATTTTTGTCTTGTTATCCCTGAAACCCTAGTTTGATACCCAACTCCAAAATCTTTAAATCAAGTGTTCAAAATCCAATCTTTCTTGAAATCTTAGAAAATTTTATTCACCTCGATCTCAAATCAAATTATTTCCAAAGATTGTAAATTAAGAAGTTTTTAGAATACTTTCATTAAAAAAATAGCCACTAAATGGGCATGGCTGTGCTCAATCCAGAAGCTATAGTTTTGTCTTTCACCTCTTTTGACCCACTTCATGTCTATATTCTTCATATCATGTGATTCTAAATGTTTCTTGATAAATTCGCCCTTTCGTTTATTGAAATATTGATTTGATTGATGAAATCCTTTGAAAACCTTAATGAATGAATATTATTAGGCCCCGAAAATCTCTATTGAGGGGAGCAGGGTAGTATCAGGCTAACGATATTCTCCTAGAAGGTTTTCCAATGGTTGCTTGGCCTCACGATTGCCTGAAGTTTAGGCATTTCGAGAGTTAGATCTTTGACACGTAGTCGACCATTTCAATAATGAATGTATTCCCTTCCAAGCGGCCACTCGAGGTTGAACTTGGAGGGTTAAGTAATTAATGACAAAAGAGCAATGAGGGTGAAGATCTACCAAATAACTAGTTCAGGCATAATTTTTTTCTAATCTTTCATTGTACAAAGATTTTGCATAATGTTTCTTTCATGCCCTCTATTACATTTCATCTATATTCTTTGTTCATTTTAACTTACACATAAATTTAACTAAGTTCTTTGAACTTACGTTATTAAAATATTTTGCAGGATAAGTCATAAGGACCATGGAGGAAATTTCATATAGATAGTTTAGATTTTGATTCAAATTTGCTTTTGAACTTTGTTGCAAATTTTGAAATGATGTGCTACGACATCTTTGATATGCTATTAATAAAACATATATTGTGTAAATAAATTGTGATGGTATCATTTTTGTAGCAGGTCAATATAGGGGCGAAAGCTCTAGGTTTGGGGTGCCATTGTTTATGATTATTTAAGAATGTTGATCTAACATGATTTTGTAATTGATTGACCGTAGGTTAAAGTGAATAAAGGGAAAGATAAGGTAGAAATCTGGAAAGTAGTTTCAAATGGTTCAAACCAAGATAGTAACAATTGTCCAGTTTGGGTGACCTAGGCAAAGGATTATAAAATAGAGATCACGAAAAAGAATCGAAAAATTATAGCCAAAGATCAGGAAATAGCATGTGGCAAGAGGTCTATTGGGCACAATGTCAACAATACCAGGAATATATGCCTTGGAGCCAAAAGGAGATTTTTGATTTGACAACAAAGTACCAAAGCAGGCTTATTGAATTTCGAGATCAGGCTATTCATAACCATATGAATATGGCACACTTAGCTCGGGAAATGTGGACTCACTATGAGGAAGTTACAAGAACAATGACTGATAAGTTGTCTGATATGAAATGGCTAGCTCAAGAGTACCTGAGTATGAGTTTTATTTATCCGATAGATGTACTGGGACATCTAGAGATGCCGAAATAGTTGGAGGAGTCCATGAGCATTTCGGGACAGTTAGACCGGATTTGGGAAATAAGATGTTCAAGCAGTTAGATCGTCCAATAGAAAGGATCATCATCGAGGTAAAATCAAATCCGATAGTGTCAGTAGTACCAAGTGTCAGAAATGAAGAGGCACCGACTCTGAGATATCTATCGAGGGCATGATGCCGAGTAATCCCACCTAGACCACCTACGAGGTTAAGTAAAGATGATTGTATTATAAGAATGGCTTGTCAAGCTACTAGGGAAAATAGGGAACAAGAGGAAGAAGAAGAGGATTCGAAAGAGGATCTAAGTATTGTACTGAACTAGAAATCAGATATGTTGATATATATATATATATTTATATATGGTTTGGGATTGTATATAGATGGGTAGAAATAGAATGTAAATAGTGGTATTACGATGACTAAACATCTAACCATTTTTTGAAGTTGGTCGGCTAACCAAGAAACTTTTGGCACTAATATACGACTTTTCATTGTTGTTTAGTTAACTTACGTGTTTGATAATTTTCATCTATTAAAATGATAAGTTTTTAGAAGGACCATGATCCCAAGGTAATGGTACCAAAAAGAAGATAGCTTCGTAATGATCAGTCTCAAAAAGCATGATCGTACACAACAAGAAAACCCTGATAGATCTAACGATCTAACCAATGGAAACAACAATGCACCTCGAGATGTTCCACCTGAACCCACACTCACTGAAGTGAAATGCCAGTTGCTGAGCACATGTTTACTACGTGGTAGCAATTTATGAAATTTTGTCAACAACGAGCAAACACTGGAAATCATAGGAATGAAACCCACGAGATGGAGGATAAAATCTTAACTAGGTTTCTATGATTTAATCCACCTAGGTTTAAAGGAAAGCTAGATGATTGAAAAGCAGAGGCATGATTTCAAAAGATTAGGAAAATATTTCGAGTTCTTAATTATTTAGAATGGTAATAAGTAAAGTATGACACTTTGCTTTTAGAAGATGTGGCATCTTACTGGTGGAGAAGAGTAGAATAAGACTTGAATGAGAAAAGAATTGAATGGACATGGAAAGCATTCAAAATGGAGTTTTCGAGGAAATTTATACCTGAAGTTGTGCAAGATACCAGAGAAAGAGAGTTTATAAATTGAATCCAAGGGGTTATCATTGTGATAGATTATAAAGTGGAATACAATAGATTGATTCAATATGCTCCTCATGTCATCATATACGAGCAGAGAAGGATAAGGAAATTTGTGGAAGGATTAAAGCCACAGCTATGGCATCTTCTAGCTTCGTGTGATCTTTCGAATTATAACTGTGCTGTGGAAAAGGCCATGGAGATTGAGGATGAATTCCAGGAGCTGCGAAAAATAGACAACAATTGGAGAAAAAGATAAAGAATAGGATGGGTAGATTTTAGGAAAATTTCACAAGAAAGAGAGGCGATGTTTACTTCTAAAAATTCCAGTTCCTCAAGTAAGGGCAAAGCTCCATACGTTGCACTGATGACTATGAGAAAAAGGTACAACTTTTGTGGACGTCTTTCTTACACAGAAGACTCACTAAGGGGAAGCTACATGAAAAATAACTGATAAGCTATCTAATATGGAATGGCTAGCTTAGGAGTAGCTGAGTTCGAGTTTTATTTATCCGATGGATATACCTGGGACATCCAAAGATGCCAAAATCATTAGAGTCCTCGTGTATTTCGAGATGCTTGGATCAAATTTGGAAGATGAGATGTTCAGCCAATTTGATCTACCAATGGAAAAGATGATCACTGAGGCAAAACCAAATCCAACAGTAGTAGTGGTAAAAGAAGTCAGAAATCAAGAATCCCCAACTCCGAGATATCGGCAAGCGGCACGTCGCTGAATAATCCCACTTGGGCTACCCGTGAGGTTAAGTGAAGATGACTGGATTCTAAGAACGGCTCATCAAGCTGTTGAGGAAAATAGGGAACAAGAGGAAGAAGAAGATGATCCTGAAGAGGATCCAAGTACTCTACTGAACTAAAAATCAGATAAGTTGTTATATATATATATAGTTCAGGATTGTATAGAGATGGATAGAAATAGAATGTAAATAATGGTATTATAGTGACTAAACATCTAACCATCTTTTGAAGTTAGTCGATTGACCAAGAAACTTTTGGTACTAATATATGACTTTCATTGTGTTTAGTTAACTTGTGTGTTTTATTATTTTCATCTATTAGAATGATGAGTTTTTCAAAGGGTTGTGATCCCAAAGTAATGACACCAAAGAGAAGTCAGCTTCATAATAATCAATCCCAAAAGCATGGTCATACATGATAGGAAAATCCCGATAGATCTAATGACTTAACCAATGGAAACAACAACGTACCTCGAGATGTTCCACCTAATCCCACACTTCTTGAAATGAATATGTTGGCTGTTGAGCACATGTTTACTATGTGGCAGCAATTAAAGAAATTTTTTCAACAATAGGCAAACACTGAAAATCGTGGAAATGAAACCCACGAGATGGAGGATAAAACCTTAACTAGGTTTCTACAATTTAATCCATCTAGGTTTAAAGGAGAGCCAGATGATCGAAAGTAGAGGCATGATTCAAGAGATTGAGAAAATATTTTGAGTCTTTAATTATTCAGAATAGCAACAAGTAAAGTATGCCACTTTTCTCTTAAAAGACGTGGAAGTGGAGAAGGTAGAATAGGAATAGAATGAGAATGGAACTGAATAGACATGCGAGGCACTCAAAACAGAGCTTTTGAGGAAATTTATTCGTTGAGTTGTATAGGACACTAGAACTATAAATTTAATCCAAGGGGCTATAACTGTGATAGATTTTAAAGCAGAAGACGATAAATTGATTCATTATACTCCTCATGTCCTCACAGACGAGAGGCAAAGGACAAGAAAATTTGTGGAAGGATTAAAGCCAAAGCTACAACATGCTCTAGCTTTGTGTGATCTTTCGAATTATAACCATGTTGTGAAAAAGGCCATAGAGATTGAGGATGAATTCTAGGAGCAACGGAAATTAGACAACAAGTGTAGAAAAGGAAAATGAACAGGACGAGTGGATTCTAGGAAAGTTTCGTAAGAAAGAAAGGCAATGTTTACTCCCGAAAGTTCTAGTCTCTCAAGTAAGGGCAAAGCTCCATACGTTGCACCAATGACTGTGAGAAAAATGGTGCAACTACTTGGACATGTTTCTCACTCAAAAGACCAGTGTTCGGTAAAACAAGAAAACCATTTAATTTGTGGAAGTCCCCAGCATATGATAGGGAGTTGTCCTAAAAATCACAACTCCAATGCGAATTTAGAAGCTTCAAAACAACAGTAGCAACAATCTGATCTAGGTAAATAACCCCTGGCAAAGGCCAGAGCTTATGCCCTTATTGGCAAAAAAAGCCCAAAGTTAACAGACATCATGGAAGGTAAGGCACTAATCTATGACTTTTATCTATAAAGTTTTATTTGACCCTGGCGCTACTCATTTACTTATATCTACTGATTGTACTTCTAAAATAGGATTAGCATATGAAACTATGAATACTCCTTATGAAATTTATTCACCTATAGGGATATGCATCACAACTTGCATTAGATATTAAAATTGCCCTATAACCATAGAACATAGAGTGTATCTTCCTAATCTCGTAGAAATACTGTTCGGAGAAAACCCGTATGCAAGCGCACATGTCGCAACAAGTAATATAGAATGAGTAAAGTATCATTCCCATGAGAAATTGATGTAAATTTGACTAAAAATTTGCAAAAGTAAAATTACTAAGACTAAACCAACTTGTATGAAAGGGGATAGGTTTAAAAAGTTGAAGAATAAAGTCTAACGAAGAGATTTGAAAGAAAATTCAATAATTACGCAGCGCTAGAATTATGTAATCCCCTTTTAATACAGATTAATTCTATTGATATTTTTCAAAAAAATTTTCAATGATTATGATTACTAGCCCTAAGTTGAATACAACTGCAAGGCCCTTTCGGGTAATTTATCATCAAAACTCCTAATTAATTAATTCGATATATTCTTATATAAATTACAAAAATTAGGAGTTAATTGAGAACCACTTAATAGGCTACCTAAGGCATGCAAGTATATCCTATCTTACACACAAATTAATTTATTTAACTATGAAAATAAATCAAACTTAAGTTCTTCTTATCAACAACTAATCCTAACTATCCCTTTCGAGCTTTATTAGAATTTGGATGATTAACTTAAATTGGTGACCAGATGATTAAGGTAAGATAATCGCCATGATAAAAGAAGTAATAAGAAATCAAACAATATATAACAGGAAAATGGCAACTCTAAATTAATATATGAAAATTGGTTTATACTTAACTCTAGAAAAAGAAAATTAGTTCATATTCATATTGATGAACATGAACTTGAACATGAAAAGAACATAAACTAGAAACACTGGAAGGCAAAGAATTGCGATGATCCTAGATGCCCCTCTTAATAGGTCTTTAAAATTTTCCAAGATGCTCTAACAAAAGAGAACAAATCCTATATATAATACATGAATCCTAACTAGAGCAGGAGTCGACTTGTAATTGATTCTGGGCTATTCAAAAGTCTTCTATTTTCCACAACTAAATCTAAATTCGTGTAAAATACCTAATTCTACCTCAAAAAAGAAGTTTGCTTGTGTCCATAAGTCTTTGGGGAATCAAATTTCATTATTTTCTGTATCCATCTACGCCTTTAAGTGCCCAAATGGGTGCCCTAGTGCCCAGCATTTTATTTTTGCACAAAACAACTGAGCGCCTAAGCGCTCAACTGGACGTTCCAATGCCAGTTTCGAAACTCCACCTCCAGCTTTGTGTTTTGGGCAGTTAAGTGCCCATTTTAGGGTGCCCAAGTTAGTGAAAGCGAAGGTAAGTGCCCAAGTTAGTGAAGGTAAAGATAAGGCATAAATCAATAAAAAATACTGTGGAATAAATTCAAAATTACATTCATCAACCATGAATACATATCCTAAATATTCAGGGATCACCATATGAGCATGGATCTAAATTTCAAGGTTAGAGAATTACCTTGATCCAATCATTATCTCGATTCAATCGTGTGCTTGAGAATGAGGCCGAAACTTTGCTTTCCTCACTTGATCAACCATTGATCTTCTCAAAACTCGAATGATCCACTCAGATCCTTGAAGGAAATCTTCAATTCTCCTTGGATCTTCAAGAATCGAGACTTGTAACTTCAAATCTTCATTAAACCGTGAGCTTTCAACCACTTGAATCAACTTTTAATTCTTTAATTGATCATGGATTCAAAGTTTAGATCCTTGATCCACACTTCTTCTTTGAATCCTCTCAAGCTTTTGGTTATAAAAAAGCTTAAAGATCAAGGTCTAATGGAAGAGATGAAAAGGAAGTTACTTGGAGAGAGGAAAAGAAAATTTGAAACAATTTTTAGATTAAGATGAGAGAATTTTCGACCATAATGGTGTATGGTGTGATGGGGGGACCAATTTATGTCCTACGTAGAAGCTTAGGTGGTAAAGACGTTGGAGGGAAGAATCAAGATACTTCCTTTCAAATTCCTTGGGTCCACATGGCATCCAAGTGGAATATTCTACGTGGTATATTAATTAACTTTTTAATTTATATGCTAGATAGATTTCCACCTTGGCATTAAGAAAATAAAATTCTCTCCAAATAAATTCTTCTACTTGGATCAACTAAAATCAACACTTGAAATCAATTGAATTAAATTAATAATTAATTTAATTAGACTAAATTGACTCTTCAAATTAATTTATCCAAGAAGACCCACTTTGACTTTGGTCAAATATTTTGACTTTTAGTCAAAATTTTTCTTTTTTTTATCTAAAATCGATTTAGGCAATTTTTCTCTAATCTAATTAGAGAACTTCTATTAAATTCATCCTAAGGGTAATTTCGAGGAAAGGTATGACCTTCTAGGTTCATCAATTGCTTGTAACTCTTTACGATTTATGATTAATTAAATAATTTAATTATTAACTCATCAGATTAATCTCTATTAATTTGAGAGTATTCAATCTCCATAGTCGATTAATGTCTATTAATTCTACTTCGAGAATTTAAGATCAAGACATCTAGAGACTAATTTCATGATCAATATCATATGCATAACCTAGCCTCATAGCCTTATATGAATTAAAAAATTCCTTCCATATCGATTCTTGATGAGACAATTTACGAGGATATGAAGAAGATGGTTATTTTATTTATATTGCAAAAATAAAATAATTTATATAAGAGCAATTTTTACAAGCCAAATCTAATTGGCTGCAGAGCACTACTCTAACAGAAAGTGCACTACTTCCCTTGTTTTGTCGTCTACGATGCTTTATTTCTTGTTCCAATAGACTTTTCTCAATTTTAATTCATCTTTTTGGACTTCTGACTGAATATTTCTCTATTTGAAACACTTAGCACCAATATCAGATGATTTTACAATAAAAATATGATAATTCCATACAAAACGTTATGCCTAAATTTAATGTAATTATAGAATTATCAAACACCCCCAAACTTGACCATTGCTCATCCTTGAACAACTTACTAAACTAAGAAATACGCAAGGGTTAAAGGGAAAAGCTAAAGGTACAACCTCAACCCACAATTGAAATATACACAAATGTTCTTAACTCATTTTTCAACTGTACATCAGATCTCAAATTTGTTATGCCATGGCCTTTTGAAAAATAATTCAAATCCTATAGTTTTATGATAAATAGTCCTTGTGTATGTTCATGAGTAGTTGGTTTCCAAAACTAGGGCTTTTTTCAAACAAAACCATTTATGACAAGAATAATTCATCCTAATAATTTTATCAGCCACCTTTCACTTCAATTTTGATAGGATTAGATTATACTTAGCCACAATCAAAAGGACTTTAATGGCATGTAACATAGGCTTTGGGTTGGGGTAGAGTATTTGGATAGAGTAGCTTAAACCTATAGCACTAACTCATTTTTTTCAAGCACTCCCAAACTTAGTTTGAGGCCTCTTCTTTAACTACAGTAATTTCCTTTTCTAGAGCACCTTATAGTAAGTCTAAAATATTATCCGACCTCTTGAAGTGAGGACAAACATTAGTGATGAATGTACCTGGTTATTTAGTCAGACTTATTTCTTTATATGGCTATTTATTCCTCGAAGTTTGGTAAATATTTTGATTTTTATCTTTTCGAAAATTTTTTCGATCTTTCCTAGCATGATTTGGGCCTTTTTGTTTTTTCCCTTTCTCCTTCAGCATAAAAATTTGCAAGTTAGTACATATGAGATAAGGGAAAAAATATGGTATTGTTAATAAAAGCTAAGCCTTTGGGCTGTCAAATGAAAGGAAAAATATTTTTAAAGTTCGAAGAGAGATCTTGGGGATAGTCAATCCATTTTTGTCTGTTTAAAAGGCTCAAACAATTGAAAAAATGGTCTATGCCATTTTCTTGGCTAAGCACTTTCTAAATTCCATCTTAAAAGAAAATTAGACAAGTTTTAAAAATATCAGGACAAAATTCAAAACCTTAAGCAATCCCATTCAAATTCGACACAAGTTTTGGTTACAATCATAGGTGTACAAATTTTAAGAACTAAAAATCATTCAGCTCCAAAATTCAAATTGTGTCCCAAAATAAACACCTCATGGCAAATTCAAAATTTGACACAAAATTAAACAAGAAATTGCTTCCTCATTCACTTGTGCGATAAGAATTATGCTTATACATGACTAAAAGATAAACTTTTAAAAAGTAAGTGAAAATCATGCATCATGGCAACTAAAGCATAAGTGACATGCAAGAACATAAATGTTGCCTTTGAAAGGCAAAGCACCCCCAAATTAAAGAGGTACTTTGTCCTCAAAGTACACAAGCAAGATATAAGCATAAATTAATATATGTCACAATCGACCACATGTGAGTAACCATACTATATCTCATCCACAATGATATGAGTGTGTAACATTGTTGATACATACAAATGAGATGCAAAAAAAAGTCAAATCAGAAGAAGAAAAATTAACCCATTTCACTCATTACCTATATCCGCTAAGGGAGGGTCCACTGGCTCATCGGTATGGCAGTGTGGATGGCTGCTCATTGGAATGTTCATCTAATCAGCCAATAACGTCCACTACCGTTGTTACTGCAAAAATTATTGCTTATGTCGTAAAAACTATTGCTCCTACCTGATTTGCAATTGTTGTATTTTGCCTTCTAGCCTGTCTATCCTTTCTTCAAACCCTAGATTTCGTCTTCATCATGGTTGGGCTTGTGCTCACCTGGTCATTCTTTGATATTACCAACCATTGCTTTGGGCTAAAACATCTCATAACCCATTTGTTTTTCTAGACCCTCCTGAGTACACAAAGCAGTAGTTAATGAAGGATAATATAGTCCTACACTTAACCCCCCAAGCACTCTTCTGAATAGATCTATGTAAAAATTGGGCAATATCAAAGGGGATGTAGTTGAGAATAGCATAAATCATTAAGGATCTTTCCCTCATAACATTAGAACTATGTGTGGTGGGTAGGAGATGAGTGAAAATGGATCTCAGCCAGTGGTCTGCCTCACTGGTCAATTTTGTTCATGAAAAATAAATGGGTTCTCTCAATCGAGTAAGGGTCCCCTTAGGAGTATCTTTGCAAATTAACTCACATATGGTATCCAAAAAGGAATGATTGTTCATGAATTCCTACAATTCCCTAGTGGTGTTGATGGTAGTGGTGCCAAATAGGGTAGTAATAGCTTCAGCTGAAAAATTCACACTTTTTCCCCTAATTGTGACTGTTCTATGATGTTTGTTAGTGAACTTAAGACTTGCATAAAATTCTCTCACCAAAGTCTTATTTGCTACCCCTGGGTCATAAAAAAATTTTTCCCAATGACGTTTCTCTGCTATATCGTTGAAACCTCTTATACCCCTTTCCCTCACTACATCCCAATCTAACAATCTCTTGTTATAGTAGTCCTTGGTTTATTTACTGATAAATCTTCTTCTACAAAAGTGCTAACTAGTTCTGGCTATGCCCATCTGTCTACGCGTTGAGGAATGCCTTGCCAATATTATTGCAAAAATAATCTTTAAACAAAATAATCTAACCAATAAGCAAAATTGGGTCATAGCCCAACATGAATAATGAAGACACAAATGGATCACAACCCAACATTCAACAAAGTGGGACACAACCCCAAGTCATGCAAATCCTAATGAGCACAGCCCAATCTAAAGCATATTAGATCATAAGATAGATGATAAAAAAAAATTCTCTCATCATGTTCAGTGGTAAAGTGAGAATCTATCCATGTAGCCATGTACGGGACCAAAAATTAGGGCGGGAAAAAATGAACAAAATGGACTGAAAATGACACAATAGCCTCATAACATCATGAAACAAAGCATCAAACATAAATTTGATTGTTATTCATCTTAATTTCAAGAATTACTCAGAATCTAGGCATATACGAAAATTTCAACAAAATAAGAGTGAACAAGGGATCTTATACCAGAAATAGCCAAAAAGTGTACTAAGGTGGTAGTGGTGGTAGCGTCAAAGCGTGGAAATGGTCATGGGTGAGGCAGTTCTTGGGTGATTATGGGACATTTGAGGTGTTTTGAAGTATGGGTGTGTGAAAGGATAAAGTTTGAGATGGGAATATTGTAGATCTATGGCAGATGTGTGAAAAAAAATAAGGTTTTAAGGTGGATATGGTGGAATTAAGGTGGCCGCTGACGGGAGGGTGGCTTTGGAGATAGAAGATGAGTGAAAAAACGAAGGGGCTACCTTGAGTAGCCCCCATTTCATTTTATAAAATCTGACTCAGACTCTCTAGTGCCCAGTTACAAGTTGGAAAAAACAAAAGGGTATAGGTGTAGGTGCACTGGTGCCCAAAAAAATTTTGCCCAGTGACTTGGGTGCTTAAGTGCCCAAGTCAAAACCAAAATCACTCATTTTTTGTGCTTTAGGTGCTTGAGCGCCTGACATAATATCTCTCGGCTTTGTTTTTTGGCTATTTTTTTTGTTTCATATCAAATCTCGATTCCAGCAAGTAAGCATTCATGCAAAAAATGGATAAACAAAAATATGCAAAAGTCAAAATTATAGAAAATAATAAAATCGTGGGTTGCCTTCCAAGCAGTGCCGATTAATAGTTGTCGGTTTAAATTTGGACATCTTAAGATAGCTTCATTCAAGGTAGGTGAGGCTTGCTAGCAATCAACAAATCCTTCTTGATAGTGCTTAATTCTCTGAATGTTTACCTTAAACCTATTTTTTAAGCTTTTGTCTTCCAACTCCACTTCTCCATGGAGAAAAATCTCTGTAATGCACAAAACTTGTACCAGCTATTATGTAATAATCAGTGTTGTCCAACTTCGAATTGGTTCACTTAAATCATTTTTTTACACTTTTTATTTTTGTGAGCCTTTTCTATTTTAGCATGAATATTCACTGTATTCACAACTAAGTAGTTAGAAGTATCTGTAATGGGTAATTCTAGAATCTTTATACTCTTACAAATCTCTTCTTGGATTTTTTTCATCCTTTTCACCCTTGCAAGAAATCCGACCTTTCTCTATTGGACCATCAATTGGATTGGCTCGAACAATCATGTCAGCGAGATTATCTGCAACACTAATAGCAAAATTTGTCAGATTCATCAAGAAATTTTATTGCTTTAAAATGTCAAAAGTTACCTGTTGGTCTTGAACTCTTATTATTAGTTCACCTTTTTTGAACATCAATGAGTGTTTTACCTGTTGCCAAGAATGGTCTTTCGAGAATGATCGGAGCTTCACTATCCATTTCCATATTGGGAATTAGAAAATTAGCAGGAAAAATAAATTTATTAACTTTTAGAAGAATGTCCTTTCTTATTTCCCTAGGATAGCTGAGTGACCTATCTGCTAATTGCAAAGTAACGCTAGTGAGTTTTGCCTTCCCTAGTCCTAGCGTGCGATAAATCAAGTAGGGCAAGTTGATATTAGCTTCTAAATCGCATAATATCTTACCTGAGAAGTGAGTGTCTATTTTGCAAGATATCATAAAACTCCTAGGATCCTTAAGTTTAGTTGGTAACTTCCTTTGAATTATTATACTACATTCCTCAGTTAAAGTTACCATCCCACAATTACCTAAATGTCTTTTCTTAGTTAAAATATCTTTCATAAACTTAACGTAGCTAGGCATTTGCTGAAGGGCTTCTACAAAAGGAATATTGATGTGAAGTTTCTTGAAAACTTCCAAAATTTTTTAAAGCTATCTTTCCAATTTTTGCTATTGCAGCCTTTGAGGAAAAGAGGTTTGGGGAGTTGTAGGTTTAGTTAGCTCAAGTGGTGCTTCTGCCTTTTTTTCTTTTCTTCTGAACTTACCTCCTTCCCTTTTGTTTTTGCTAGCTCTTTTATGACTTCTAAGAGCTTCCTTCCATTACGTAAAGTCACGACTTGGCACTGATTTCTTCCATCCTGCTTGGATTGGATTCAGTGTTGCTTGGCAATGACCCTTGAGGTTGAGAGTTTATTGCACTAGTTAGCTAACCTATTTGGTCTCCAATGTTTTGAATGTTGCAGTCGTAGTAGTCATGAATTACATGAGTGTTTCTTTTAACGAAGGCTTTTTCTCTTGCATAAGTTGTTATACTTGCTGCTACAGTTTTTGCTGAAATCTCAGTGCTGACCCCTTGCCCTTGATTGTTGTTCCACGAAAAGTTTGGGTGTTGTCTCCATCCAGGGTGGTAAGTATTGGAATATGGGTTATTCTGAGGTTTTTGTGCATTAGTAAATGGATTCAACACTTTGAGGGCACTAATAAAAAGAATGGCCTTCTCCACATTCATCGCATACAACTGGAATGTGTTGCATTTGATTAACTCCAAGATTTTTCATAGATTGCATCAAGAAATTTATCTTGGCATTGAGGGTTGTGATCTAGTCCACTTCTACAACATCTACAGCCTTTGTCGGTATTGTCCTTTTGGACTTTTTCTCAGAATGATTTGCCACCAAGTTGTTCAATAGATTGTGACATTCTACAGTGGTCCTGGTTAGAAAAGAATCTCCGTTCAAGTGATCCAATTTATCCTTACCGCCTTCTAGTGAGAAGTACTTGGAAATAAACTATTCTTCTTTCCGCCCATGGACTCCTCTAGCAGGGATTAGAACTAGTCTAATGCATCTCCAAGAAGAGAGAATGAAAAGAGTCTCAATCTGAGAGCATCCTTCGTGACCCATTCTTATCGCATTAAATCACAAATTTTTAGAAAGTTGTCAATGTGTCGTTGGCATTTTCGTGCGGTAACCCACGAAATTGAACTGTGTTATGTACCATGCATATTATTGGAATTTTGATTTTGAAACCTGTAGGCATATCTGGTAGTATGACACATGACTTTTGTGAGACCCCGAAAATTCCCTTAATTTTTAATTAAATAATTTTCTTTTCACTTGAAAATTTATTGCATCTCATTTAAGAATTTTTTCGATTTCTTCACGATTAAATTTCTCGGTAAAGAGAAATTCATCTTAAAAATTTCTTCAGCCCAAAAATTTATTAAAACCATATTACTAACTTCAAAATAATATTTTGGGATAAAAAAATTTTTGAAATTTCAATTTAAATGCCAAGTTTTAAAAAAATTTAAAACCTAGCGCCGTTTTAAACACTTTTAATCGCTATTGTTCGAAAAATATTAAAACGAAAAAATTATTTCAATTTAGCACCTGAAAATATTATTGCAACAAAAAATTCTCTAATTAAATATTAAAAAGAGAAAATTTCATCATTGTTCGCAATTGGTAAACGTTTTTACAATGTTTTTGAGAAAATTTCAATCGATAGATGTTTTTCGCCGATTTGAAATTTTTCTCACAATCAAAAATATTTTACCACTTTCGAAAAATTTTTCTAGCATCCAAAAATTGTTATATGCATTATTTTAATCCAAAAAATAATAGTTAGCCAAGTTTTGCCCCAAAAATTTAGCCAAAACTTAATCCATCATATCACCTTTTACACTACATTTTATACTATATAAAATGAGATATATACATGTATGTGTATGCATGCATACAACCAGCCATCAACCTCTAAAATTAGAGATAATTTATTTTTTATTGCCAAATATTGACTATTAACTCAATTGAATTGGGGCAAAAGATATTGAAAAATGACAAATGAATCCTATGTCTTATTTAATTAGAATTTGCATTTGAATTTGAGTGTAATGTCCCTCTTCTTCTTCTTCTTCTTCTCCTTGACCGACTCCTTCCTCCTATTTTCTCTCAAGAAATTTTCTTCATCATCTCCTCAAAATTCTCTCAAACTCATTGAAATCAACTTTGGAGTTTTAACCACAAAGGGGAAAAGAGAAGGTAATTATACTTGATAAATTTTTCTAATTTGAAGTTTGGATTTTATGGTTGAACAAGCAGGGAGTAATCTCTCTTATGATATTGATTGTTATAGGAATGGTTTAAGATTAGGAGAAATTCCATCCTTTTGAGGATTATAGGCTAAAGAGGTAAGAAATTTGATTGATTCATGGTTTTCATGAGTTTTTCTTTTATCTTGAAATCCATTATATTAATTGATTTGGGGATCTTGATGATTGATTTAGAATTGGGAATCTTGATGATTGATTTAGAATAATGTTTAGATTTGGGATAGAAATGTTGAAACTTGAAAATTTCAGCTTAGATTCCAACACACACACAACCAAGTTGTTTCGGATTTGCTATTGTCACAGCACAACCTCTCACTTTGAAAATTCATAACTTAAGTTTTCTTGCTCCATAAATTTCACGTAAGGTACCATTAAAAATCTCTTTAAGTCTAGATGATGTTAGATCCAAGAATCATCCAAAAATAATGAGAAACATGGAAGATAAATCCGTTTGAAACGAACCTGCCATTTTACCAAAAATAGGAAAAGTCTCTGTCACTATCCTAAGTTTAAAAATCTATATCTGGAGATTCTTATATCCAAAAAATTCACAAGACCCACCATTGGTAACCTTATTGAGACTAGTTATTATTAGAATCAAGAATCACCCAAATCCATGAACCAGAAATACTATTTAATCCAAACATGCCAGTGGACTCAGGAAAGAGAGTACCCATTGGAATCCAGCCTAACGCATCTCTCAATTTTAACTCATTGGAAACCACTCATTTTTTTACCAAATCAACCCCAAAAATAGCCGTTAGAAACCTTATTAAGTGTCGATAATGATAGACTCAAGAATATTTGAAATCCATGAAACATTCTTCCCAAAAACTTTATTAACACCAAACATGTTAAACGGACTCGGAGTTACGGCAGTACGTTGAGTCAATTTTAAAAATTTATAACTAAAAACATACTCATCGAATTTTCAATATAAAACCACCGTTAGAAAGATTATTAAGTCTAGATAATCGTAGAACTAAATTTCCAATTTTAACTCATTAGGATTATCTAGAAATATACTAGATATTTGACTGCCAGAATGGAAACGTAAGATCTTATATGATATGAAATTGTGGTCTAGCATCTAAATAATCTTGATGTTAATAGGTCAAATTAACTCGAGGGATTAGATGATCTCGATGTCATCTTGGGACTTAAAGCTTAAGGACCAGAGGTAAGGGTTATTACTATAATCATTCTTGAATCTCCTACCGTGATCATGTTTGATTTTGTTCTTATTATTAAAAATATTGAGCTTTGGACTTGTCGAATATCTTGTTGAATTTCTTGGTAACATGCATTTGTTCGATCGTGAATGAGGAATTGTCAGACATAAGAGACTCAAAACAACATTTAGAATTACTTGATTTGAAATCCTTGTATTTTGATAATGGGATTTTGGACAAAATACCTACAAACATCAACTCGGACAAAAATGAATTTTACGTGAACTTAGTTTAAATATTTTGTACTTGATTTTTATATTTTAAAAACATGTCAAAAGCCAAACTTCTTTTTTACTTATTTGAGCATTTTGAATATGTAAAAATCTAAAGTTTACAATAAAAATTTAAGTTTAGAACTTGTCAAATGAATTATTTTCAAAGTAGGAAAATTTCATAAGTTTTCCTTTGTTTATTAAGAGTATTTTGAAAGTAGAAATATTTAAATTTAAAAGCGATTTGCCCAGTTCCCAAATTTTAGTCCATACCTTATCTCCTTTAAATGTGTTGATTTTCAAATTGATATTCTTATGTCCAATAATTTATTCTAAATGTTATATCCAGTGTTCCAAAATACCCATGATTGATTTATTGTTATGATCGAATTCTTAAAACCTACTGCATGACTGTTGGCCCCAGGGAGCCTCAGGAGGGATACTGGGTGGCATCGGGTTGATAGATGAACCTCTGGTAGGTTTTCCATACTGTACAGTTGGATCTAACCTTAGTTCCAATTGTGGATAGCTCCAAGGAGTCTTGGAGGTACGATTTTGAAAAAGTTACTTGGAGACTCGTGGTCAACCGTGTTGTAGTGGTTGTTTCTCCAGACTGACTGGCTCTCATTGAATAACCACTCGGAGAAGGAAATGGAGGAATAAGGATGACATTTTATTGAAGTTATAAGGGTGACAGATCTACCAAACACTAGTTCAGCCATATTTATTTTGATATTTATATTTGTTGTTGAAATTTGAGCTCATGGTTTATTTCTATTACGGATTGTACTATTATGAATATCAAATTTCTGTTATTGAGCTTTTGGGCTAACTAAACTTTTGTGAAATCTTGATATCAATGATTCTTGAGACCTGCTAATCGTATTGATATCCCTGAATTTATACTTTTGCTATTCTTGTTCATGGTTATGGTAATAATCCTTGCTGAGTCAGTGGACTCACCCCCTTTAACTCTACTATTGTAGGAAATTAATTTTAGAAAATATCACGACAAGTTCAAAGGCTGGGAATCAGAATTTCTTGGTATCAATGATTATGTAATAGCATTAGGTAGGGTTGAGACTCAAAGATGTAATTGTACGATTGAACAAAGTATTAAAAATGATTGTATTCATGTTGATTTTAAAGTTTAATTTTATTCTTTATGAATGTGAGTAGTATTTCGGACCTAGAGCGGAAGTGCCCCAGGATCCGGGGCATTACAACTTCCTTCCTCTAGCCCTAAGAAGAGCCAGATTCCTTGTGGGAAAATTTTTGTAATCATAAGCCATCATGATTTCTTGATTTTCTTCAGCCTTTATAGTTTTCGACAGTTTTCTTCTTCGTGCTCTAAAGGTACATTTAATCTCAAGGTCATACAATGCCAAATTCTAGTTCTGGCTTCTTCTCATATAACGTAGTTAAGATCCTACAGAACTAAAGCAAGGGTTTTCATTTTAGTTTTTATTATTTAGCTAGAATATCAGTGAAAATAACGCTAGATTCCCCTACAACAGCTTGTTGGAGAAAACCCGCACGCAAGTGCATGTCTCGCAGCAAGTAATATAGAATAAGTAGAGCATCGTTCTAACGAAAAATTGGTGTAAATTCGACTAAAAATTTGGAAAAGCAAAATTACTAAAACTAAACTAAATTGTATAAAAAGAGAAAGTTCTAAAAGGCTGCAAGAATAAAGCTTGCAGAAAATTCAATAATTATGTGGTCCTAGAATTACATATTCCCCTTTAACACAAATTAATTCTATTGATATTTCGTTAAATTTTCTTGAATAATTATGATTACTAGCCCTAAATCTAATGCAACTCCAAGGCCCTTCCAAGTAACTTCTTGTCAATATTCCTAATTGATTAATTCGATATATTTCTGTATAAATTAAAAAATTAGAAGTTAATCAAGAATCACTTAATAGGATACCTAAGGTATGCAAGGATATTCCTATCTTACACACGACCCAATTTATTCAGTTATGCAAATAAATCAAACTTAAGTTCTTCTTATCAATAACTAATCCTAACTATCCCTTCCAAGCTTTATTTGAATTTCGATAATTAACTTAAACTGCTGATCAGGCAATTAAGACAAGACAAGCACTATGATAAAAAAAATAATCAAATATCAAACAATAGATAATGGGAAAATATCAACTCTAAATTAATCTATGAAAATCAGTTCATACATAATTTTAGGGAAAGAAAATTAGTTCATATTCATATTAATGCACATGAAAAGGAAATAAATTAGAAATACTGAAAGACGAAGAATTGCGATGATCCTAGATGCTTCCTCTAAATGAGTTTTTAGAATTCTCCAAGATGCTCTAACAAAAGAAAACAAATCCTATATATAATACATAAATTCTAACTACAATAGGAGTCAACTTCTAATTAATCCTGGGCTCTTCAAAAGTCTTCTACTTTTCCACAACTTAGTCAAAGTTCGTGTAAAATACCTGAATCTACCTTGAAAAATAGTTTACTAGCATCCACAAGTTCTCCAAGAATCAAATTTCGTTATTTTCTATATTAGTTTAGGCACTCAGCATTTTATTTTCACACAAAATAGCTAAGGGCCTGTGTTCTGAAACTCCATCTCCAACTTTATGTTTTAGGCGCTTGAACGCCTATTTTGGGCACTAACGCCCAAGTCAATGCACTATTTCTTTTGCTTTGTCATCTTCGATGCATCATTTCTCGTTCCAATAGCTTTTTCTTAATTTTAGTTCATCTGTCTTGACTTTTGAATGAATATATCTCTATCTGAAATATTAGTACCATTATCAGATAATTTTAAGATAAAAATATGATAATTTCACACAAAAAAGTGCCTAAATGAAATGTTATTTTGGAATTATTAATTACCAATCCAAGAATATGATCTCATTCTGGGTATGAATTTGTTGTATTGACATCAAGCTGTAGTTGATTACTTTGGTAAGACTGTTAAGTTGGAGACTCTAAAAAAGTCAATTAGGAAAAAAAAAGAACAATGATTCTTAGCTTATCTGATAAATAAGCCTCAAAATAAGTTAAAATTAAAAGATGTAGAAATAGTTAACAAATTCCCTAAAGTATTTCTCGATGAGTTAAATTTACGTCCTCCAGATCAGGAAACAGAATTTGTGATTGAAACTTACCTACAGGCTAAACCTTTCTCAAAAACCCTATATAGAATAGCTCATGCGGAATTAAAGGAATTGAAAGATCAATTACAAGAATTGTTAAAGAAGAAGTTCATTGGACATAGTACCTCACCTTAGGGTACACTAGTGTTATCTGTAAAGAAGAAGGATGATACCCTGAGAAGGTGCATAGACCATTGAGAATTCAATAAGAAGACAATCAAGAATAAATATCCCTTACCGCATATTGATGAACTATTTGACCACTTACAAAGGTTAGCGGTTTATTCCAAATGAGATTTACGATAGGAATATTATTAGTTAAAGATACGAGAATCAG
Organism: Handroanthus guayacan; assembly: GCA_014898755.1. Lineage (NCBI taxonomy): Eukaryota > Viridiplantae > Streptophyta > Magnoliopsida > Lamiales > Bignoniaceae > Handroanthus > Handroanthus guayacan. The sequence goes on along the minus strand of JACFYI010003815.1, from coordinate 197,718 downwards.
ATATTCCTAAGATAACATTTAATTCTTGGTATGGGCATTTTGAGTTTGTAGTCATGCCTTTGAGGTTAACAAATGTACTTGCCGCATTTATGGATTTAATGCATTGAATATTTCGATCATATTTAGATTGCTTTATAATGATCTTTATTGATGACATTTTAGTTTACTCCAAAATAGAGGAAGAACATAAAAAGCATTTAAGGAAAGTAAATGTGAACTTTGGCTAAAGAATGTCACTTTCTAGGTCACATAATCTCTTGTAATAATCTTGAGGTTGATCCAGAAAAAGTTGAAGTGGTGGTTACTTCAAAACGACCTAAAAACATTACAGGAGTGCAAAGTTTTCTAGGTTTAGTTGGATATTATTGAAAATATATCCAAAGCTTCTATAAGATAGCAAGGCCTCTGGCAAAGTTGACTCAAAAGGACCAATGTTTTCAGTGGGATGAACAATGTGAGAAAAGTTTCTCATAACTCAAGGAAATATTAACATTTCCACCATTTTTACCATTGCTATATGACTCAGGGGAATTCACTGCATATACAGGTTCATCAAAAGAAGGGCTGTGGCGTGTATCAATGCAGAAAGGGCGAGCAATCACATATGTTTCAAGAAAACTCAAGTCACATGAGCAAAATTACCTAACTCATGATTTAGAATTGGTAGCCGTGGTATTTGCTCTAGTTAAGTGGCGACACTAGTTATATGGAGCCAAAGTGGAAATTTTTGTTGATCATAAAAGTCTCAATTATATTTTCAGCCAATAGAATCTAAATTTGAGACGACGAAGATGGATGGAGTTTCTTGCGGATTATGATTTATCAATTATTTACCATCCTAGAAAAGTTAATTCAGCAGCAAATGCCTTAAGTTAGAAAGGAAAAATAGCTAGAATGATCATATATCCAAAATTATATGATGCAATACAAAAGGCTCAAGAAAGAGATGAATATGTTCAAAGATTGAAGTTGAGTTTTGCAAAAAATCCTAACTTTTGAATTGATGAAAACGGAATGCTGAGATTCAAAGAAAAAATGTATGTGCCTATAGTGTGACGCCCCCCGAAATCCCAGGAATGTGCGGACTCGAGACCCGAGGTGCACCACTCGCATTCAATACAATCTAAATCCAATTCAGAAATTCAAACACAATAATTCGAACTAACTTACATGAAGGCCGTCAATAGATTCAACTAATAACCATAGCTTACTATTCGAATCCAAGAGTTCAAGTACATAAGGCAATCAATCTAAATATTACAGTCCATCATCCTATACATGATGTAAGTTCAAAACATACTGTTCATCCCAATAACTAACTAAGTCCAAAAGTGGCAATTCAAATCAAGATACAAATGGGGATGTCAAAAACCAAAATAAGTCATGCTATCAATTACATGCCCCCATCAATCATTCATTCACGTTCCTAGAACCTACACGTTAAATAGGGTCATGAGTCTACTGACTCAGTAAAATCTATAGCATGCAGAAGAGAGTAAGAGTTTCAAAGAACATGAGCATATCTAAATCAATACAAGAATGTGTTAAGGACAACAATCGGAATGTGCGAGACAATCAATAAATACATATTATTATCATATTCAAATCCATAGGCTGAAATAATCTTTTGGTAGGTCTATCACCCTTATATCTTCAACATTTACATTTTCGTCTAGTCCCTCCAACTCCCGAAGGAGCATCATTCAATCAAGAAGCACAGTCGATCTATGTGCTTAAGGTAGTGCTTCATAATTCTATCTCCAGAATTCATCCGAACTACCCAACAATCAGGGGCTCGAGGTCCTAGTCGACAGTCCGATACTGCCCGAGTTCGGTACCCAAGAAATCCCTACATGGGCCCCAACCAATCAATCATATGGCTTAGAATGAAATAGTCAATAAATCAATCATTCAAGAAGTCGGCAAGGCGTAACGTTCTAAGGCCATAAT
>JACFYI010003815.1:174820-195668 GCA_014898755.1 Handroanthus guayacan | reverse complement strand
CTCAAAACATAAACTTTGGACCGAAACTGGGCGCTTGGGCGCTCAAACGGGCGCCCAACGGGTGCTTGGGCGCTCAAACGGGCGCTTAAGCACCGGTAAACAGTAATTTCTGCACAAGCGCTCACTCTCGGGTAAATTTTTAATTTTTCGTCTTTTGATTTTCTTTGAATTTTTTATTTAAAATTACATTTTTGAGGTTCCTAAATACGTAAAAACATTTATATAACATCATTTCGAATTTTGGTTTTGAAAATTTTTGAAGAATCATTTTAACGTCCAATCCTACGATTTTGTCCATATCCTTCATTTCTAATCAAAATTTTAGCTCGTTCTTCCTCTTAGTCCATGGTTCAACATTTAAGATCAATCCCCAAGCAATGGTATATAGTTTGGAACGGTTCAATAAGCTTAGGGATAGATTCATATTCAAGATAGTGAGCATGAATAGCAAGAATGGCAATAAACATTATAAGTTTACATGCTCAACATATGATAGAACATCTTATATTCCATAATACAAAGCATGCTCATTGAATCAAGAGGAAAGCTAGAAAATCATGCTCATGAAGGAGGGAGTATGCTATAAATCTTACCTCTTATCGCTTTTATCCGAAAATGTGGTTGATCCAAGTTAGAATCGACACCTATAACCACATACATTCGTTTATGTCAAGCTCTATGAATCATAACATAAACCATTCTTAAATCTCAAGACTAAAGTCTACTTACCAAGTATTTGGACGAGAGTTCACATCCCTTAGAATCCCACAAGCTGAAATCGTTTTTCTTGCTAGGAGGAAATGATACAATGAATTTTCTAAGTGTTTTAAGTGCTTGAGAGAGATGAATTTCAGTAGATTGGTGAAGTCCATGTTGGCCTATTTATAGATAGATTTTGGGGTCAAAATGAAAAAACCTTTAAACTCTAAGCCCCTCAAAAACAATATCCAATTACTTAGGCTAGCTAGGGTGGCTTTTGAAAGACATTATGGATGGATGGATGGACTCCCATCCATCAAGAAATGCTGCTGCCGGCTGCTGCTCTTTGGTTTGCAGATTTCCTTTTTCTTTTCTCTTTTATTTTGAGTTCAATTTTGGTGCCAAATTAGTCAATAAAAGTGGCTATGAGTTGGGCTAGATTTTAACATGTAATGGGCTTGTAATTTGGATCGTTTGGGCTCGTTTTTGGGTCGAGACATGACGTGGAATGGAAACATATCGGTTCGAAATCATTTAGAATGCACAAACATGTTTTGGTTTTAAAACAATGCACGATTTAAAAATCAAATGAATTTTCGAAAAAGTGACGATTCAAAAGTTTTTATTTAGGAAATTCTCGGGTGTTACATATAGAAATATAGAAAAGAGTGCTATCTGTAGCCCATAACACAAAGTATACGGTTCATCCAAGAGGAACCAAGATATATTGTGAATTAAGGCAAAAGTTTTGGTGGGAAAGATTAAAATTTGATATGGATGAATTTGTACGAAAATGTCTTACTTGTCATCTGGTAGAAGTTGAACATCAATTACCTCCAGAAATGATATAGCCACTCCCAATTTTAAATTGAAAGTGAGACCAAACCGCAATGAATTTTGTTGTTGGATTATCGGTAGTTAGACAAGGTTATGATAACATTTGGGTTGTAATAGATTGATTCACTGCGTGGGCTCACTTTCTACCAGTTCGAACTCAATATAATGTGAAAAAACTCGTAGAAATTTTTATTAAAGAGATCATCAGACTGCACCGGATTCCAGAAAGTATGGTATCAGATCGGCATCACAAGGTTACTTTGGGACTCTAGAAAAATTTTCAAGAATATTTGGGGACCAAATTATAATTCTGCACAACAGCTCATCCCCAAATAGATGGATAATCTAAAAGAATAATCCAAGTATTGAAAGATTTGTTGCGTGCTTGTATTATAAACTTTTAGGAAAATTGGGATAGGCATTTACTTTTAATCGAGTTTGCCTATAACAATAGTTATCAAGCTGCCATTCAAATGACACCATATGAAGCACTTCATGGTAGAAAGTGTCAAGTTTAACTGCATTGGGACCTGGATGAAATAAAGACCACTACAAATGGGCAAAGGAGTTTGAGACCAGAATTGATGCAAGATGCGATTGAAAAGGTGCAAATTATTAAACAGAACAAGAAAATGGTTAAAGATCGATAAAAAGGCTATGCTTACAAAATGACAAAAGGATTTGGAATTTGCAGTAGGAGATCAGGTGTTCTTAAAAATAGCATCACAAAAAGGAATTTGAAGAATGGGGAAAAATAAAAAACTAACTCCCCGATTTACAAGACCCTTTGAGATAATAGAACATGTGGGCCTTGTTATGTATAAATTGGACTTACTGCCTAACCATACTGGCTTCATGACATATTTCACATTTCCCAATTGCGAAAGTATTATCTTAACCTATCTCACATCATTGACTGCAATGACCTGCCACTTCAAAGTGATATTTCTTATATGGAACAGCTTGTACAAATTCTTAATTACCAAGTTTGGAAACATAGAAATAGAGAGATTCATCAAGGTAAGGTTTTATGGAGAAATTAAAAGATTAAGGAAGCCACCTGGAAACGTAAAGAGAAAATATGAATAGGATATTCTTATCTTTTTTACTAAAAGATTTGTTCTATTTATCTTAGGACTTAGAATTTTATTATAAGCCTAGTATGTAAGAAATGAATCCAGAAACCAGTTTCTCGTAAAAGGGAAGAGTGTAGTACCTTGTAAAATTCCTTTAACTCCAATAATAAAATTTGATTCATATATAACAATAATTTTTTTAGAATTTCATGCATAATAATATTTATCTACAATTTTTAAATGGTTACACTTATTCTCAAAATTTCCTAATTTCTTTTGAACCATTGAAAATTTTCAACATTTTACACCTTAAACTCTTTTACACAATTTGAAAATATATATATATATATATAGAAATCTAGGAAAAAAGGCCAAATGATCGGCCACAAACACACAACCCCACAAAAGGATAAAATTCCATTTTGGCCACAAAATTTTGTCATATGTATCCATATTTCGAATAAGGATATCAAGTGGGCAGAAAGATGGTCGATGCAGTTGGAGGAGAAAGAAGAGGATCATGAGTAGGATTTGAATTTGGTTATTATAATTAAAGTTGTTGGTGTTCGTGTGCATATTTTGATGTATGTATATTTGTGACAATGCTTGGTGTTGTGAATTTAGATTAGTATTGACTTGTAGTGATAGTATTTTGACTTGGCTTGTAGTATTAATATCTAACTTCACTTGATAGTATTGGTTATGTAGCCATCTTGTTTTGGCAACTTTGGAAAGATGGTTTTATAGCCAATTATTTTGGATGAAATGAACGTGCTTTTGGTTATTATCTTAACTTGAGCCTTTGATGCCTTGATTTCCTATGTTATGAATTTTACTAAGCCTAGCAACTTAAATATGATTTTAGAAGTCTATGGCATCAAGAGAGAACACTTCCAATAACGAACAATCTACGAAACACTGAATATTGTGAAGTATCTTGTTTGGGGAATTTCAAGCCCTAGAAAAAAGTGCAATACCAGGTAATGAACTTCGTGAACAAACACCACCTAAAGAGAATAGGCCGACAATAGAGCAAATCTTTACGATGTGGCAACAATTTATGAATTATTGCCAACAACAAGCAAGAGAGGAGAATTAACGACGTGAATACGGGGAGTACTTGGAGGACAAATCATTAATGAGATTTTTAAGGTTTAATCCGTTGAGGTTCAATGGCAAACTTAATGATCGAAATGCGGAATCATGGATAAGGCAAGCAAATAAGATCTTCCAAGTTCTTAACTACTCGGAATAGCAGCAGGTAAAGTGTGCCACTTTTCTTTTGGAAGATGTAGCATACCATTGGTGGCAGATAGTAGAACAAAAATAAGAAAGGAATGAACTCGAGTGAACTTGGAGAGAGTTTAAAATCAAATTTTTGAGGAAGTTTATCCCTCAGTTGTTAGTAATATGAGAAAGAGAGAATTTGTGAATTTGATTCAAGGGTCATTGACTGTGACAGAGTACGAGGCGGAGTATAATAGGTTAATCTACTATGCTTCACACATTCTTATAGACAACGAAAGGAGAATTAGAAAGTTTGTAGAGGTTCTCAAGCCCGATTAGGCCTGTGATCCATAACTTTTGTGCAAAGCTCTGTTTAATTCAGGTGCTATACATTCCTTCATATTGATAACATGTGCAAAATGATTAGGCCTAACTTTTGAACATATGGGAATCAAAACTACCCTATGAGCATAGAAAACTAAGAGTCCTTGCTACCTTATTGAACTACTAATTCAGGATTATGACTTCATTTTAGGAATGGACTAGTTATAACAGCACCAAGTTGTAGTAGATTGTTTTGGCAAAACAATTAAGTTGGATACCCAAATTGGAATTGGCAGGACAATGGTTCCAATTGCAATGGTTTAGCCACCATCTCGGGTGTAAAAGCCAAGAGGCTCATAAAGTCAAGTTAGAAGATGTGAGGGTAGATAGCAAACTTTCGGAAGTATTTGTGGAAGAGTTAGATTCACTACTCCCAGATCAAGAGATAGAATTTGTAATAGAGACTGTTTCTGAGGTAGCTCCATCTCCAAAAATGCCGTACAGAATGCCTCCAGCAGAGTTGAAAAAGTTGAAAGAAAAATTGCAATAATTACTGGATAAGAACTTTATCCGACCAAGCTTTTCCTCTGGTGAGTGCCAATCTTTTTTGTGAAGAAAAAAGACGACATATTGAGAATACACATAGGTTATCATGAATTGAATAAGGTGATGATAAAAAATAAATATCACTTACCTCACATCGACAACTTATTCGATCATTTGCAAGGGACCATGGATACCAAAAGTTAGATTTTCGACAAAGGTAGTATTAGCTGAAAATTTGGAAAATAGATATTCCCAAAACTACATTTAATTCTTGATATGGGCACTTTGAATTTGTGGTAATGCCCTTCGGATTGTCAAACGCTCCTGCAGCATTTTTGGACTTGATGCATCGGATATTTCGACCATACTTTAACAGTTTCATAGTAATCTTTATGCACGATATCTTGGTGTACTCTAAGTCAGAGGAAGAGTATGAAAAACACTTGTAGATTGTTCTCCAAATCCTTAAGGATCATTAATTATATCTAAATTCAGCAAATGCAAATTTCGGTTAAAAATGATAAACTTTTCTGGGACCTACAATCTCTCAAAATGGTCTCTAAGTTGACCTAGATAAAGTGGAAGTAGTCACCAATTAGAAATGACCCGAGATTGTTACTAAGGTAAGAAGTTTTCTAGGATTAGCTGGATGCTATCGAAAGTTTTTCCAAAATTTTTCCAAACTAGCTAGACCTCTCACCAAGTTAACATAAAAAGATCAATGATTTGACTAGAACTAACGCTATGAGGAAAGTTTCTTGGAATTGAAAAAGAGGTTTACCTTGCCCTGATAATCGCATTGCTAAATGGATCAGAAGAATTTATTGTATATACTGATGTCTTGAAAGAAGGGTTAGGGTGGGTATTGATATAGAAAGGTCGAGTAATCACATATGCTTTAAGAAAGCTAAAAAATGATGAGTAGAATTATCCTACTCATGACCTAGAATTGGTGGCCATAGTTTTTACTTTAGCTAAGTAGTGACATTATTTAGATGGAGCCAAAATAAAGGTCTTTACAGATCACAAAAGCCTCAAGTATACCTTCAAGCAGAAGAATCTAAACTTGAGACAATGAATGTGGATGGAATTCCTAAAAGATTATGATTTCACCATTGCTTATCATCTTGGCAAAGAAAATGCCGTAGTTGACGCCTTAAGTCAAAATGGGAGACTGGCGAGCATGAGTATACACCTAGAATTGTATAGTGACATCGAGAAGGTACAATAGAAGGATAAATAGGTGAAAAAACTTAAGTCGACAACTAGCACACGAAAGGAATTTGATTTTAGAATTGAAGCAGATGTATTACTCTGATTTAAAAACAGAGTTTGCACTCCTGCAAAGATGCATAAAGAGATGTGGTCATCAACCAATCAAACTAAGTACACGATACATCCACGAGGGACAAAAATATACAGAGACAAGAAACAAAAGTTATGGTAAGATGGAATGAAATGAGATGCGATAAGTTAATCTAAAAGTGTCTGATCTGTCAACTTGTAAACGCAGAGCATCAGAGACCATTGGAGAAATTACAACTTCCAATTCCAAGCTGGAAGCAGGATCAAATTAATGGATTTCGTAGTCGGTCTATCTATAGAAAAAGGAGAATGTGATAGTAGTTGGTCGTGGTAGATAAACTCACTAAGTCCGCACACTTCCGTCCGGTTAAAACCTAGTATAATGTTGAGAAGCTTGTAGAGATCTGCATTAGGGAGATCATTAGGTTATATGGAATCCCTCAAAGTAATGTCTCTGACAGGGATTCAAAGTTCACAGCAAAACTATGAAGGAGTGTGCATGAGCATTTGGGAACAAAGTTACAATTTAGCAGGGCAACTCACCCTTAAACCAATGAACAATCGGAAATGATGATCTAAACACTAGAGGATATGTTACATGCCTATGTTTTGAATTTTCTGGGAAGCTAGGAAAGATATTTAACTTTAGTAGAATTCGCCTCCAATAATAGTTATCAAGTCTCAATTCAAATGGCACCCTATGAGGTACTGTATGGTTGGTATCTCCACTGCATTGGGACTTGGGCAAAATAAGAAGTACTTCCAAAATAGGAAGAGAGAACTTGCGACCAGAGATGATGCAAGAGGTGATCGATAAGTTTCAAATCATTAAGAAGAAAGCAACTCAAGATCACTAGAAGAGCTACACCAACAAGGGGTAGGAAGTTAACTCTAAGATATGCAAGACCTTTTGGAATTATTCAGTGTATTGGCCTTGTAGAGTATAGATTGGATTTACCACCAAACCTTACTAGGATCTATAATATTCTTCACGTGTCTCTACTGCAAAAATACCACTAGGACCCCTTGTATGTTATAGACCACATTCACCTACCTATCCAGAGTGACCTCTCTTATGTAAAACAATTCATGCGCATCCTAGATTCCCAAATTTGAAAGCTTAGGAAGTGGAGGACATTTCAAGTCAAGGTTCTCTAGAGAAATCGAAGGTTGAAGAAGCCACTTGAAAACGTGAGGAAAAGATACGAGAGAGATATTCTAGCCTATTTAAGTAACAAGTATGAATCTGGGGATCATATTGTTTTAAAGGAGAGAGTGTAACAACTCTAAAATTCCCCTAATTTAATTTCAAATTTTTATTATTCAAATCCAAAATATTTCATTGCATTTTTTAAAATTTTCTTACATTTAAATTCTCCTCATTTTCAAATTCTCCTAAAACACATTTAAATTCCCAAAAAAAAGCACCATGCATTTTTTTTCAACTTGGATGCCAACTTTTCCCTAATTTAAGGGAAATTTCTTCATATTTATCAAAAAAAAAAAAAAAAAAATTGAACATAGTAATATAAAATGTGAGAGGAAAATGCAAGATCGGTCTTTAAATTTTGACACATCACACACCCAAATCTTCCACAAACCTCTCACAATTACAAGAATTACATGATTTTCATCTATAAATAGGTAATCCCTTGCTCTTGTATCTTCACTTTTGCCAACTATTTTAAACCTTTTAGAAAGATTTTAAGAGCTCTAACTTCTTTTTTATCTTCTCTTATTTCTTCTCTTTTCTCACCACAGGATTTCACTACAAAAACATACTTCAATATTTCTAGTTACAAAGCTAAGGAAAAAAGGAGTTAGAAAAAAAATAAATAAAAGGATAGCTCTTTGGTAAGTTTTAAGCTCTAAACCTATTAAAACCATAAGAAACAAGGTATGGAATATGGTATGCATTTATGTTAAAAGTGTGGTATCTACAATGAGTTCTTGATGTCGGATAAATAGGTGACCTAACTTGAAGGACATTTTGGATTTGAGATATATTTTGAGAGTTGAGATTAAAGATTGAGGGAAGATGATTATGGCCATCCTTGCCCTTGCTGATGATTTGACTGGCTAATGATTTGACTGACGATCTTGATGATGTTTATTGGCACCTTGATTGAATACCATTGCCATTACCTTGTTGTTTAACGGAGGAAAACAATGGACATTACTAGACTTGATCATTTCCTTTTTTCTTGTTGTATTTCATGGACTAGACATCATCACAAAACCCAAAAGAATCTCAAAAGCCATTTCTTAATCTTTAAACACAAAAAAAAAAAATGTATTAGCTTGGGTGCGATCATGCCAATATTTGGGCACTGAAGTGCCCAAGTCAATGGCAAAATTGGCCATGGGCGCTACAACACTTATATCGAGAGTGGAAGCACGCAGTCCGTGACTTCCTTCTATGTTTTGATCTTCTTTTGCCTTCTCTCCTATGATTCATCCATAAATGATGTATTGAGCTTGATTTGATGATTTATATATTCGACATATGGTTTGAAGCAAATGATGTTGGAATCGTATCGATTAGTATTGTTATGATTCGTCATAAATCCTAAAGGTACACATATATTGTTGGGCTTTGGAGCCATCGGAGAAATGACTGCGTAATGTTGGATCGTCAATTTTTAGACAATTCCACGATTACCTGAAGGTAGTCATTCCGGGGGACTAGTTCGTGACACGAGGTTAACCATGCCTTTTGTTAAATGTGTTTGTTCCCCTCTGAATTGCCACTCGAGGGAGGAAATGAAAGCATAAGGAATTTGATATATATATATGTTTGGGGTGATAGATCTACCAAATAACTCGTTCTGCCATATTGTTATGAGTTGTGTTGTTTGATGGATTCCTAGTTCATATTCTAATCGTTTCTTGGGTCATCTCTTGAATTTTCATTCCATTGCCTTAAAATTTATTTCCAAGCCATAATCTCTTACTAAAATCATTCAAACTTATGGTTATTTCATCATATGTAGGTGATTGAGTTTGGAGGTGGTGCAAGGATTAGAGAAATGCCTTAAATTATTAGTTTCTTGTGTTATTTTGTTATGAATTTGTATGTATTTTATGTTAGCATTGTTTTTGTAAGTTTGGAACTTATGTAATATGAAGAATTATGATGCATGAATATGAGTAATGAATATGATCTTGTGATGCTTGGTATTTTTGTCATGTTATATCTTGAGGTTTTACTTTTAGACATTCCTTCCCCGATAACGACTTGGCATAAGGGCAGATGCTCGAGGTTGGGGCATCACACAAGGCAAAAGGTTTGAAAAGCCAAAGTAATGATTTAGTTTGGCTTAATTCACTTACCATAAGCATAGCATCTTTTTATTATTATTGTTATTTTCATTTTTGTTACATATTCACCTATTTGTTGGATCCAGGTTTGGTTGGTGTTAAGTGTGTTCTTCCAGATCCCAATATTGATAACAAAAGCAAGGGCTATAGAGGTGATCTTGAGTGTTAATTGAAAAAACATATAGTGTACTTTGTGGAGCACATTTGAGCTTCCTTATGTTAAAGTGTTCCTAATAGGTTTCAACTTGATTTCACTTTATGTATTTCCTAACTGTTTTATCTTAATTCACTTGCTTTTCTTGATTGATATGGGATGAGATTCAATATGTACTTCACGTTTATCACTTTTCGAAGTTTTATGTTATCTTGTTTATTTTTTATGTTGTCATCTATGCATTATTTTCTTTATTTTTTTTATTGTAAAGTAAACATATTCTTTATTTCCCTATTGGTGTAGAATAAAGGGGGAAAAAAAGAAGCTAGATGGCATATGATGTTTCATTTATATATTTTGAAACAAAGAACTTAAAAGCAAAAATTTTCCACTAATTACATTGGATACCTTGATGTCACCCCAAGTTATTATAGATGTAGAATGTAAAAGTTGTAGATGTTCAAAGGAATCCTTCTCCCATTTTCTACTCCTTGTGAATATGAAAAAGTCAGATATAGATTTCTAATCTTGTTCAAACTTTTCATGATGCACCAGCTAAGTTGTCTGTAAATGGAGAAATAGTTCAACAGTTGCCAAAAAAAAAAAAAACAAAAGGGACTGAAGTGCATATGCTGGGGAGAAAATTAAGCAGAATATCATTGATCTTGCCTTTAGTATAGATGTCTAAGTAGGCAGGATTCAGTATTCCAAGAGGTATATGAAGAAAATAAAAGGAAATTTTGAAGATCATTCAACATTATTTATGTTTATTATCCATATGTCAATTTACATTGTTCTTTGTAGTGTTTGGTAAATCTTTGCCTATAAGAAGTACGAAATATTGAAGTCATTAGTGATTCTTTTATATTAAATTTTTACTTTTAAAGTAAATGATCGTTTGCCTTTTTTCACGGTCACTTTTATTTTATTAGCTTTGTTCTTATTATTGTTGAAATCATGGATATAATAATTGGTTTAGATATTATATGGGCCTTCAATCGATGATATAGTTTGGAACCACCACTAGTTTATCATATAAACATTAGTAATTTATTCAAATTACTTTTGCAGTCATTAATTGGGTACTAATATTCACACATTAGCAACCAATACCTTATAATTTTTACTAAATCATACAAAATATAGTAAGATTTAAGACAATATTAAAAGTTATTCTTACTAATTATTTTTTTGCTAAAAGGATATTCATTAGTAACAACATTTTATTGTTATATTGTGGTAACTAAATTATGTCAACTAAGACAACTACGGTAACAAGTTAAAAACTATTGCAACGAATCATTGTCACTAAAGAACTATTTTTTCATAGCCGAAAAATATGTGGTCACTATATTCATAACTATAGCTACCGTGCTAATGTTATGCCAACCATGAGTTTGTACATGAGCAAGTCAAAAATTTGTCGCTAATTCTTCAATCTTTAGTGAAGATTATCGATTGGTCGCTAAAAATAGATCTTCAGTGTCTATGTAAATAACTCGTCACTAATCACTTTTAGCAATTATTCTCTTGTGATCACTTGTGATAGCCCATATATGTATGGGATGCATATATGCAATAAATAGGGTCTTGGTTTAATTCCTCACCTAAAAATAACCAAATGATGCACTACTAGCTCTAAATGCTTTTTTTTTTGGTAAAAACTGATGATCAATACCTTTGTAGGAGCATGTTTTTTATTTGTTTATAATTATTATCCTTTAATGCATGCAGGTGATCCATGCTTAGGATAGATAACCTAAATAGATTATTAAATACGATGAGGTCTTGCAAATTCCACAATCTTTTACTTAGAATGTTTGAGTTTATTCAAATATTAAGCCAAGTTAAATGGAGAAAATTAAACAAGGTTTAATAATCATGCCTTCTACCAATAGGAACATGACACGGGATGCTACCATAAAAATGTGTTGGCTCATGAGTCGTGGAACATATTTTTGTGGAAAACTATGGCATTACCTTAGCATAAGATGCAATTTAAGATAATCATGGCATTGTCTCCAGAGTAACATATTGTTCATAATTGGATTATTCAAAATATGATTGGTAGGTTAATGACTTAATATTTAATAATATAGTAGGTCTATATAAAAAATGGGGCAAAATATTTAAAGATTGTATAGAAGATACAATTGGTAAAAAGTTACCTATCTTAAAATTATTTATAGATATCTCAGAAGTTGTGGGTCTATAAATAATGAGTTAGGACTGTAAATCCCACTAGAAAATAAGAATTCCCAAGTTTTAGAGAAAGGCATAAAATTTGAAGAAATAGTATAAGGTAACTCATGATTAAAGATCATAATCTTGTTTACAAATATTGATCAAATAGATACTTATATTCTCTTCCACATTTTTGTACCTTTTTTTAGAATCAAAGAAATGGCTAAGAGCCCACCCATCTCTATTTTGGAGACTACAAATTAACCGAATGGAAATATCATGATTGGCTTAGAAACTTCAAAAAAATTCTTGACTTCGAGAAAAAGACTGATGTCTTTTCTAAAATCCCGCCCAACATGATAGCTCATTGATAATTCATAGCTGCATAACAATTTCATACATTTCTAGCTAAGGAATTATCTTAATTTCATCATATTTAAGCTAATAATGTTGCTAAGTGTTAAAAAACAAGTTATTTAGCAAAACACACAAAAGATGGAAAAGTGAAAGAAAAAGCCTATTAGAACAGGCATGACCATGCCCACTTAAGAGTGCAAACATGTAAAAGACAAAGACGAAGGAAGAAGTGGAATAGAAATGGCAAGACTGTGCCTAATCCTCACTACGAACACGCCTAAGTCACAACCTAAGGAAAAGCCTTTTGCTTTGGGGGCGACTATGCCCATTTATGGCTATGGATGAGCCAAAGGCAAAACTGAAGGCGTGATTTTATGTATGTGAGAATGATAGGGCCCACTTATGGCTATGGACGAACCACATTTGATGCAGAATTTTATGGAAAATTAGATTTTCGACACTTTGGAACCAACCAAAATTCTTTTTAAAATCAACTCTTGATATCCAATTATTTGTGAACTAAATCATGAGAAATTAGAAGACTTTTGAAGAATCCAACAGTGATTAGACATAGATTTCATATTTAAATAGGATACGTGTACTATAAATAAGTTCTTTTGTTTTTTAGTTGATGATATGGGATACAACTTATCTTAGATCGCTTAATTTATGTTTGTTATTATTTTTTTTTTCAAGTTCATGTTTTTCATTATGAACATGAAGTAATTTCTTTTTTCCTAGAATTATAAATGAACCTTTCTATATTAATTAATTCAAACCTTTTTTATTTTCATCTGATGTTTCATTAATTATGGTTATTTCTTCAGTCATAGTTCTTATCATAATTTGTTAGTTTGGCTAACAATTAGAATTAATATTCCAAGCCCTAAAGATTCCTGAAAGGGATATTTAGCCTAGGTCATTAATAAAAGAGCCCAAGTTCGGTTTATTTGCATGAGACGGATAACTAAATTTGCATATAGGATAAAAATACACTTGTTTACCTTAGACAGCCAAACTGAGTGGTGTTTGAGTAATTTTAAATTAATTCAATTCTCATAGGAATATATGAATTGATTAAACAGTAATTTCGATTACATGTAACTCAAAAGAGCCTTGTAATTGTATTACTCAAGGTTTCTAATTAGATTAATTAAAGATCATCAAGATTAAATGATAGAATTAATTAACGGGAATTCGAGACTTCATAATTCTAGGGTTTCTTATCTATTGAGTCTTTACCAATTTCTTTACTTAGAAATTTTCTGTCAATCTTACTTAATCATCAGATCTTGTTTAGTTTACATTAATAATGCTTTGCACTTCTTGATTTGAGATAACTGTGATCCGTACGGGAACAATGACTTTTCTCATCACTTTATTATTTGTTCGACACGTATATTTGCATGTAGCTTTTTGCCAACAAGTTTTCGGCATTGTTGTTGAGGATCTAGCATTTTTTTATTGGTTTTTGTGCAAAGCATTAAAAACTATAGCTAAACTTTTTCCTTATGTATTATACAGGCTTTTAGCAAATTTACATGAAAAGAGGCCAAGACCAAGAGCTAATACTATTTGACCTTGAGATTAAGTGTACTCCTAGGGCATTATGAAAGAGACTCATGGACGACACTACAGAAAGAGTACAGGTTATATAGAAAGAAGAAGTAATAATGGTCAAAGAAGTCAATTCAGAAGACATCCCTATGAAGGATTTAGTTATTCTAAGAACTGAGGAACGAAAAGCTAGTACCATTAAGCATGCTTTTAGATGCCAAATTTCAAGGTGGACATGTAACACCCGAGAATCCCAAAATAAAATTCTTGAATCGTCGATTTTTTGAAAATTCATTAGATTTTAAAATCGAGCTTTGTTTTAAAACCTAAATACATTTCACTCATTCGGAAAAATTTTGAGGTAACACGTTTCATTTCTCATTGTGTCTTGACCCAACAACAAGCCCAATAGGCCCATGAAATAAGCCCAATACAAGCCCAACACCCAACCCAACACATACCCACTTTTGTTGACTAATTGAGAACTAATTGAAATTCAAAAATGAAAGAAAAAGGAAAAGGAAATCTAAACCAAAAGAGCCAGCCGTAACAGCAGCTCAGCAGCAAGATTTGGATGGATTTTCCATCCAATCCATCCATCCTAATGTGTCAAAGAGCCACCTATCTATTGCCTAAGTATTGGATATTGTTTTGAGGGGCTCCAACTATTTGATTCTCTCACTTTGGCCTCAAGATCACTCTATAAATAAGCTCTATGGTGGACTAAAAATTTCTGCAAAAAATTTTACAAGCACTTCAAACTCTTTGCATCACTTTCACTCTCACTTCTCTCACAACCGATTTTTGGCTTATGGGGGATTTAAGGTGGTAAAGCACTCAACCTAAAACTCTAAGTAAGTGGTTTAAGATTCATGTTTAAGGATGGTTAATGACATGTTATAAGTAGAGCTTGATATAAGCTTGAATGTGGTATAGGTGTTTAAGACTAAGCTTGAATCTTGCTTATACTCAAGCTTTGGATTGAACTTAAATGTTGGACCATGGACTAAGGGGACAAACAAACTAAAAATTTGATTAAAAATGAAAGATATGGACAAAACCGTATGTTTTGACATTGAAACGATCTCTCAAAAAATTTCAAAACCAAAACTAGAAATGATGTTTTCTAAATATTTTTACGTATATAAGAACTTCAAAAATGTATTTTTAGATAAAAAAATTCAAAGAAAATCAAAAGACGAAAAATCAAATTTTAACCCAAGAGTGAGCGCTCAAGCGTGCGTATATGGGTGCCCACCCGCCCACTCTCGGTAGAAATTACTGCTCATGGGCGCCCAAGCGCCCAACAATTGCCCAAATTTGAGTTTTGGGCGCTCTGGCGCCCGTTTGTGTACCCAAGTGCCCAGTTTCGGACCAAATTTAATCTCTTGTGTTTTAAAACCCTATTTTTGACATCTTGAGTCCATATCCAATCATTTTAACATAATACAAAGTTCTAAAATGAAATCCCACTAGTCTATAGTCTAATTTCCGAAATGATTAATCGATTGAAAACATTGGCCTATTTAAAATGTTATTCGATATCGTTGGCCATAAAACGTTATGCCTTGCCGGCTTATTAGTTTATTGAATATCCATTTCTTTTCTAAGCCATACGAATGAATGAATTTAGGCCCTGGAGGTAGGGTCCTGAAAGATTACGTTTGAGATTCGTGGTCGACCGTGCTGCGGCGACTGTGTCTTATATACGTATGACTCTCCTTGAGCGCTTGCTCAAAGCTATAATTTTATGACTCTCCTTAAGCGCTTGCTCGGAGTTGTATGTTTCTGACTCTCTTGAGCTTCTGCTCGGAGTTGTATATTTCTGACCCTCCTTGAGCGTTTGCTCGGAGTTGTAAGTTTATGATTCTCCTTGAGTGTCTGCTCGAAGTTGTAAGTTTATGACTCTCCTTGAGCATCTGCTCAGAGCTATAAGTGGAGTGATAAGGGTGACCGACCCACCAAATATTGTTTCTGCCCTATGAATTTATTGACATGAATGTGATATAAGTTTGGCTGTTATTAGTTTCTGTCCATTCTCTTTGTTCTAATATGTATCTGAAATCACATTCATGTTCCTGATCTCGATATGCTCATTGGCGAACTCTGTACTCCATGTGTCTATAGTTTGAATCTCATTCTTCATAATCTTATCATTGAGTCCTATATTCCATATCCTATGCTATAAGTTTTACTGGGTCAGTGCACTCATAATTCCATAAACATCATGTAGGTTATTAGACCGTGGATCAACTGACTGGAACTTCATATTAGCATATAGCTTCTCTTTTGAAATTATGTAAATAAGCATGTACCTTAGCATGATAATGCTTAGATTATGGTTTGCTAGAATGTATTGATCGTTCGGCTTCTAATGGTTAGGTTATCTGAATAAATTTTTCGGTTAATTAGACCCATTTGATCTACAGATACTTTTGGCTTGTACTTTGGGTTTTGTAATGAAATTTGGAAAATTCTCAACTTGTATCTTGGATCATAAGTTATGAATTTAGCACGATAGATTTTCTATTCATGGTTTTAGTTAAGATCGTACATGAGTAGCACTCCGGATTTTGGGGCAAAATGCACTGAAATTTGGGGCGTTACAGGACACGTCCATGATTCGCATAATTCAGAACTCCATTCATTTTTGCAGTTTGTCTATGAAGATTTTAACATACATATTGACGACTTCTTGGAAATTTGTGACACCATACACAAGATAGGGTGGATGATGTAATCAAGTGAAGATTTTTCTTAGGGAAAGCTAAGAGGTAATTGAAATCGCTGCCAGTAGAATCTATCTCCATGTATATTGCAAAGTATTTTTCACTGGTAAAATAGCCACGATGAGAGAAGAAATTAATACATTTAGACAATAAGAGTTGGAGTCTTTATGTGAAATTTTGGGATAGGTTTATGGAGTACCAAGGTATGCCAATGCATAGTTTATATTATGGCCTAACCTAATCTTCTAAACACATTTTAGATTAGTTCAGAAGAAAGTCATTCCTATCTAGAAATATGGACTTCACAATCAATTGGATCAACTGGTGGCCAATTGCATTCAGGAAGAGAGAGAGAGAGAGAGAGAGAGCTAAGAAAGCTACGGGAGTTCAAGTGGTGGATCAATACATTGTTATTAATGCCAAGATAGATTTCAAAGTGAAGAAATGTAACAACCTTGGAGTCAATGCGAAAACCATATAGACAACCATTTGACTGAACATTGCCCATATAATATTGAATCTATCTAGTTTGTAAATAATGTTCATAAGAATAAAAATAATTCTTATTCTAATACTTACAATTCTATTTGAAGGTAATTCCACCCAAATTTTCTTGAAAAATAATCAGAGACAGGCCTAAATCGCTAATTATCAACAAGGTTTTTAGCAACCTATGCAGCAACCAACACAAAAAAAGAAATTTCCTATGGAAGAGACGTTGATGCAATACATGGCTAGGACTCACGCTACTCTTAGGGATTTGGAAACTCAAATGTGTCAAGTAAACCCTACAATAAATAGAAAGAAATAGTGTCAAGCAACCACACTGGGGAGTGGCAAGGAAATTCAAGAAGCAACCAAGGAAACCATGTCTTTAAAGGAACTAGAAGTCCCATTGACTAAAAAGGAAAAAGGATGTAGAAACAACTGTGGTAACAACCTATAAACCCCTGACCACTATTTCTTCAAAGATTGCGAAAGCAAAAGTTGGACAAACAATTTTCTAACTGCAGTGGCTTATCAGCGATAGAAATTTTTTAACTTGAGATAATGCATATAATTAGTCCTTCTACTTGAGGTTTCATAGTTTCCTATACAAGTGTTTAAGCTTTCATAAGCATCCCAACTTTTTCACGAGCTGTATGGGGTGTTTGTTAGGCTAACTCGACTTATGAAATGGACATTTTTTAGTTCCAACAAAGATCCTATTTGTTCATCTCATATAATTAGTTGATCTCTTATGCTTTCTCTAATGCTCTATTGCCAAAATTCTTGTGTAAGGCGGTATGATAATTTAGAAAAGTGTTTTCAAAGATGAGGTCAATCGAATTTATCATTAAGAATAGATTCATGGTTATTGAGGCTATTAGGATGACGATTAATATCATAAACGTAGGCCACAATCGGGAAATAAGAAATGAAAGGACCATATTTGCATGGTACAAGTAAGGAAATAGGTTCACACTAGAATTAATTAATCAAATTGGTTGGACTTCATGATTTGAAACTAGAACATTGTTCATAGAGATTGGAAACTCTTGAGATTAATAGAGATTAATTCAAGATTGATTAAATTAAAGAGTTTAGTTAATCAAAATAATTATTATTTGCTAATTTGATTAGTCAACATGGCTATATTAATTTAAGTAGTCAAATTCATTTAATTAATTTGATGTGTTAAATTAATCCAAATATATTTTTTAATAGTTTAACTGGGGGTAAAAAGTTTCCAATTTAAAGTGTTAAATTGGGCCAATTATACTAAAGAGTTAATTTAATTAGGTCACATGATCAAGTCAACTTAATTCATTTTTTGACCAACTTGGATTAAGAAATTAATTTAGTTGGGTCAGTTAAATTACAAAGTTGGTTTAATCGGAATGCCTAATTAAAAAATTAATTAACTTGGCCAATGTGGAATTACTTTGATGGAAAAATTAATGGAAATAAACCCATTGAAAATAATAAGACACTATTTTAGCTAAATTAAATTGAGAATTTAATTAATTCTAAAACATTATCTTATGTGGATTTTAAACGATCAATAGCATTCAAAAGGAATCCTAAAAGTTGTCGGGATGTGAATGGTTTTATTGGAACCTAGAAACCTTCTTCCCAACCTCCATGCCACGTGAAAAAGCCACATAGCACTCATATATGTGGACAATGCTTCCTGCTATTGGCCACATTCATTTCCTACTAATTCCTTCCAAGCTTGAACAACCTCCTTCTCAAGTCTTCCTCTCCTCTCTCTCCAAAAATCCTCCTAACTTAGGATTAATCTAGCTTTGATTCTACCTTTGGTGATTGAATTGTATAGATAAATCTAGAGATACTTCTAGCTGGGAGTATTGTGTGGATCAATCAAGAGCAAGCGTTGTAGATCAAGATTTAGTGGAAGATCGAGTCTAGGTTGAAGAGAAGATTGCTTGAAGTGAAAAAGGATTTTTGGTCTAGATAAAGATTCATAGAGGCTGAAAAATGTTGATGTTAAGATCAAGTGTTGATCATAAAGTTTTCAGAAGATTTCTATGAAGATTATAGTCTTTATCCAACACAGTTGCTTGCGAGATAAGTGGATTCAAGTGATGATCAATTAATTTATATGATCATATGACGGTTCTATTTATGTGTTATTTAATTGTTGAATTTTTTTTAATTCTGTGCGCTAAGGTGTTTTTTGTTAGAATAGTACCCTCAGCTAATTAGATTTGGTTTAAAAAGCGGCTCGTGTAAAAAAGATCTTATTTTTCCAATGTAAATAAAATGACTATCTTCTTCATATTATCCTATATTGTCTCATTAACAATGAATATGGAAGAAGTGTGACAACCCGAAATTTTTTCTAATTTAATTTTAAAGCGAGAAAATTTATCTAATTAAGTTCTTAGACAAATATTTCCTAATTTGATTTTTGGACTCTCAATTTTCAATCGATAGGCATTTTAAAACGTTTTTGAGAAAAACCCTAATCGGTAATCGATTTTTCGCCGATTTGAGATTTTTCTTCCAATCAAAAATATTTTATTACTTCCAAGGGATTTATTTTATACCCAAAAATTATTGTATACATTATTTTGATTCAAAAAATTATTTTTAGTCCAAATTATATCCAAGAGTTTGGTCCAAAACTCAATTTATCATACCATACATTATATCCTAAATTATACTAGAAACAAAATTAAAATATGTACATATATATACACACACATAGCCGCCCATACATACACCACCTTATAGCAAATATATTTACATTTTATATGTGAGGATTAATTTGGGACCAAGTTCATTCCATTATGAAGACTAATAAGCTAGAGACAACAACCACTTGACACATTTTATGAAATTTGGAAATGACAAATGAACCTTAATTTCATTTCCACAAAAATTGAATTTGAATTTGAAAGAAATTTAGGAATGACAATTAAGTCCCAAACTTCTTCTATAAGATTGGAATGAAAATGCAAGACAAACAACATTTCCTCTCTTCTTTGCCCTTCTCTCGGATGTGCATCTCTGCACTCTGCAACTCCTTCAATTTTCAATGCTTTGAAACCCAAGCTCCTCTTATCAAATCGGCCTAAACAATATACTGTTAGAAACCTTGTCGAGTTTAGATAACTATAAAATCAAGAATTACTCGAAAACATGGAGGGAAACATCTGAAAAAGCTGTTAGAAGACAAGGTGTCGTGGCTGCCATTTATAGGGCAATAGCAAAGAAGGATGTTTGAGTGATTAGTGACAAAGATCCAACCATTAGATCATCGAGCCACCATTAGAAAGATCATCAAATTGAGGTAATTGTAGAGGTAAATATCACCGTTAAACTCCTAGGAACTTTGAGATAAGATGATTGAAACAATGATTGCCGAATTTTGAAATTTCAATAGGTGGTGTAACTTGGAGACTTAGGAAATTTGGAAATCCTTGTGGAATTAAAGCTAAGGACCAAAGGTAAGGATCATAGCTATTCCCTCTTTTGCATATTTGCTATGGATTAGAACTTGTATTGGTTAATTCCAATTCTTGAATCGATTGAATCGTATTGTTGAAATATCATTAGAATTCCTTGATTTGGGACGCTTGATTTTATTGAAACCTTGGCTCAATCCTATGCTATTGTATTCTTAATCATGCTGGAAACTTGATAGAGTAAAAATCATGGACAAAAGAGGACTCAAATAACTTGATAGATTGAAAACACAAAAATTGGTATTTTTGCCAAAATTGTTTCAAAACTTAGAAATTAAAAATCTCAATGATAGTTAGAACAAACTAATTCTAATTTTTTCATTTGTGGAGGTCTATTATGAAAAGGAATTTATACAAATAAAAAATTCCCGATTTCTGTTCACCGGGCGCGACCACGCCCGATTCTCGCATGGACACGCTCGAGACAGAAAATTTGAAAGTGTTACGCGCGTCTGCACCTATTGTGTCTACAGTCGCGCTCGTTCCAGAATGTTTTATTGTGATGCCCCCCGAAATCCCAGGGATGTGCGGACCCGAGACTCGAGTTGCATCACTCGC
>JACFYI010003815.1:148671-167608 GCA_014898755.1 Handroanthus guayacan | reverse complement strand
GGGTAAGTTTTTGTAAATATGCCAAATGTTAGGGGGTCCGGTTGTAATTTACCCAAATTAGAATAGAAAATTCAATAGGATATCCATAAGTTGGGGTTTTATTTCTATTTATATTTTGTGTGTTACAGCTCCCTTTTACTGTGGAAGGGTGGTGCATTTCAGTCAACAGACTCTAAACTTCCTTTGTTCCTTGATCTCCTTATTTCTTCCATCTCTGGCGCGGCACTCTGTGATCATGGCGTTAATTGCGTGATAAAGACGTCGTATCGTTATATATGCTTAACATTCGCACCACCGGCGCTGGAAATGGAGGCGACCTTCGTATCCCGAGCCAGGACAGCCATAAATTCGGCCGCAGCTAAAGCGGAGAAAGTTTTCACAGACATGAAAAAATCTGATTCCATCACCCATCGTGGTACGCTCTCTCGCTGCTTTTAGCCACTTGTCTGTTGATATGTGCTACATCTGATTCAATTTCATTGTTTAGTTTCATTTACTATTTTTAGGATCATCATAATTATCCATCTATTTTGTTTTCTTATTGGAATTATATCAAAATCTGAAGATTTGGATAAGCAATCGCCGAGTACATCAACGCCGGAGTCCCCAAAGAGCGCGGATGAACCGCAGGTTATTGCGCTTCTGTATTTGATATCGATTCTATGTTTGTCATTGCAGAAAATGTTGACAAAGCCGTGAGATTTTCCAGAGTTTGCGTGCCTGCTTGTTTGTTTGTTCGTTTGTTTGCTTTTTTTCTTTTTTTGTTTTTGGTTTTATAATTTTTTCCCCTTTAATTGTAAACTAAGCTTTATTTGTATGAAACGGAAAAACGAGGTGATGAAACTGGATTTGGAATTTGACTTTGATGTCAATTCGAATTCGTTTGCTGAATACCTTGATTTACATATTTGATGTGTGAAAAATTAACATAATTGGGACTTTATGTGGCTTTTTTTGCTATTGGGACTTTATGTGGTTTTATTTCTTATTAAGATTTTGATGTGGGTTTTTTTTTTTTTTTTCAATATTTTTTCATGAATGAGATTTTGATGTGGTTTCTTACCAAGTTGTATGCTTGATTTAGAGCTATTGATTGAAATGCATCAATCTTGACATATTGATTAGAACCATTGATTGTATTGAATTAATCTTGATATGTTTATGTAATGAATATAATTTATGCCATCTCTCGGGGAAAATTTTGATATGGTTTTATTTCATTGATTTTTCTTTTTCTTAGGAGAAATGTATCTGTCATCTCCATATATATGCATGCACGAATGCATATAAAAATATTGAAGTGTGAAAAATCTTCCTTCCGAACATAGTTGGGGGTAGACTATGTCTGCGTGGATGTGGTTATTCAGTTCCTGATATGGCAATTGCTTTAGCTGATGACCTAATTAGTTTATGGTTGATGCATTATTTTGGGTGAGACTCACTTATGCTTGGAGTGCAGGACTTTCATGAAGTGAAAAGTAAGAGAGTGAGGCCGAGGCCAATAAAGACCAAGCACGACTGGCATGAGAGATTAAAGAACATAAGAATAGGCAAAAGGGGGCCCGAGGATTCTGAGAAGCCTGATAATTCAGTAATGGCGTATGCCATTTTTGATGACAATTTATACTTGATGGGTGAGAGAGAATTCTCTCATTCAAAGGTGAGCCTGATTCCATAACTTGGGCAATTTTCAACTAGTTTGCTAGTATGCAGAAGAATGCTTGTTATCCATTTTCCCTATTGTAAAGGGGAGTCAAAATTTTTGTTACCTCATTCTAACATCCATCATAGTCCACCTGTGAGAATATAATTGTAAAGAAGAAAAGTTGTTCTGTGCTCAATACATGCTAATTTACTTCCTTTAATGATAATACTTTGCCAGTTCAGTGTACAGTCATGATAATACCTTTTGGTCGCTTCTTTGGCTCTAACTTATAGATTTCACAATGTAGCATATCAGCAAACACAATGCTTTCAGATATGGTTGAAATGATGGAGTTCGTACCTTCGGTATTAACATATATATGTTACGTAATTGGAAAAGTTTTTTGGTCCCTTAAGATGACTCTTGAGATTCTTTTCTTCAATTACTGAAAATGTGTGGTATCTTACAGGATTCAGAAGAGGGAGTATTAATGGAAGGTTCAAAGGATATGAACACAGATATCATTCCGTCATCAGCTATTGTGAAACAGCTGGCTGTAGCAGTCGAGTAAGACTTCCAATTAGCATTTTGAACTTCTGTTTGTTGCCTCATGTATCTTTGCAGAATGTGTTTAGAGCTGAAGCTGTTGCCAACCCATCTTAGCTGCATTTTATTTAAGAAATTCAAATGACTACATTTGGTGTACTTTCAATTATTTTTAATCAACATTATATGGCTGAATTGCCAATATGTTTATTGCTACCTTCATCGATATACATGATTTATGTCGATGCCTTTCCATGTTATTGTGGAGTCAATCTCTTTAACTTCTGATATCTGCTATAATCTTTTGTGTATTTGGCCCTTTCTCAGGGCTGGATTAAACTATAATTCCATGAAGGATCTCCTTGCATCATCTAGAGGCTCTTCACCTATCAGGGAGAAGGCTAGCTTAAGCTTTTCAGCAATGAAATCTCTAGTGCTACGCGAAAAGGAAGATAAGTTGGCCAGTGAGTTTGGTGCTGATGAAAAAGTTCTCTCTGTAATCAACATATTGCTAAATCAAAATGCAGGTAGATAATTTGGTAACCCAGCAAAAGCATCACCTTTTTTTTTCCAACATGCATGGAAGAGAGGGTTGTGGATTTTAGATTGATAATTTTCATTCATTTTCTCTTCATTTTTACTTCTGGTGTAATATCGGCAAGGTACTCGCAGAAGGACATTTTGCAGGGAGAACTGTCTCTGGTCTGGAGGCACAGATAAACGCCACATCTTTGCTTAAGGATATCCATGGTGCTCCTGTTGAAAGTTTTGTAGTTAAGCTCTCTGAAGCGGTTGGTTGCTTAAAAACCCTGCGGAAAATGGCATCATTCTGGTCCAGGGTTGTTGCTGAAGTAAGTGGGTATAAACAGAACTATATTTGAATCCACATCAGGATATGCTTAGTAAATAGTATTACTTAATTTATTTATTTACTTTTTCCTGTCGACAAATTGCATGCAAGGTGTCTCTATTGCTTTGCTTAAATGATAATTTATAGATTCCTGGCCTTCTCACCAATCTCACGAGAGTGATAAGTCACTGCACAAATATGTCTTCCCACTAATTTCATGCGAATGATGAGTCACTGCACAAGCTAAATTTTGCACATTCCTTCTCCCCCCCTCCCTCCCTCCCTCTCTATTTTATTTTATCTTTTGAAGTTGAACTCCTCTGGGTAAGTTGAGGGAATAAATTGACTCACTGTGAGTCTTTCTACTCAACTAGTCATAGTTTCATTCCACATTGAGAATAATATGGATGGAAATGGAATGAATTTCATTCTCCCCTTCCACGTATTATATTAGATCCAAAAAAATAAAATAAAATAAAATGTAAGGATTAATATATATCATATAGTCTTGATACAAGAATAGGCTTCATTGTCCAGCCTGTAAGAAAAATGCATGTGCTGACAATTGTATAACTTTGAAGATGTAATTGCATTGACCCTAGAGCAGACATGGATGGACCTGAATTCAGTTGTTCTGTGGAAAGTTTGTAATATGGCAATTTATCATAGATCACAGTTGGGCCAGAGACAATAAGATATTCCTATTGCAACGGACTTTGGAACTGGAAGTTACCATAACAGGTTTAGAATCATATCTTTAAGTGTTGCTGCAGTATAGTTTAATGGTGGCAGCAGCCTTCATATAAGGCCTTATGACAAAGAATACTATTCCTCTTGAGTTCTGATTGATTCTCTTGGACTACTATTTATTGGTGCAAACTTTTCACTTGTTCTTAAAACTTCAAGTCACTGAATTTTCTTATTTCCAATTGCACCCTTAAAATCGGTGAAAGTTTAATTATATAGAAGACAGCCAATTTTAACGTAACTAGCTCCACCAAGAAGCTTAATTCTGGAAAAAGAATGCAAAAGTGTAACAATGGTAGCTCATTTTCACTTTTTAATTCCTGATAAAGCAACGAGAGAAAAGAACTCTGATTCAGAAAGTATGGGATCAACAAAGGGATTCAAAGAACTGTGATAGGGGAAGTGTGAGATAAACAATGGCATTTAAAGAAAACTAACAAAATGTCCCAGCTTATGGCATGGAACTCATTCATCAGCCCTCATCTTTTTGAGACGTTAATATCAGGTGCTTTTCTGCTGCTTCTTCATAAAGGCACCTTATAAAGTATTTACTCATTCACGTTGCAGCTGAGAAGACTTTGGCATGAAGGGCAATATGTTCCTGGAATTCCACAAGATGATAAACCAGATCTGAATTCATGTCTGTTATATCAGCAGTTACAGGTCATCAACTGTTGCATTTCCAGAAAAAGACGCCATACTGCAGCAGTTGAATCATTAGAGTCTGTTACACTTCAAGCTAGTTCAAATGCCGAGGGTTCTTCAGCTTCTGATGGCACACTTCCATTAGATCCTTGTTTTTATGCTAGAACTAAGTCTGGAGAACTTGTGCTTCGACTAGGAGCGGATAGAGTATGTGACAACTTGACAATGCTTGAAACTGGTGAACCTGTATATTCACCAGTGTTGCAGGTTGGTCAAACATAGATCTTAAGGTAGATGAACTATGTCTAAACAATCTTGCACATGATTAGTTTATGTTTATATTTATAGGAACCACCTTTGCTAACCGAAGACCTTATCAAGGAGACAGAGGAGTTTGTGCTAAGAACAGGAAGGTCAGTAAAATTATATAGATCTTTTGCCTTAACTTGTTCTTGGATGCCTTTTTGTAATTTCTGCAATTGATGCCTTAATCCTAGAACACAATCATCAAGCTTTTATTAGCTTCTTTGTTACTTTGTCTAAGAGGTGTTGTTTCTCATGACTGCGTGTTCATCAAACATTACTCTATACTGAGAATATTACTTGGGCATTGTTCTTATAATTGATGTTCTGTTTTAATCTTAAATGGTTAATGCCATTGTCTCAGATGATCGATTTAAATAAGTTAATCTCTGACTGTTGATTATAACCACTGATTTTTATCAAACTTCACTTGTCTCCAAGGCTTTGAATAAGCTAGACTCTCCGTCTAGGATATGGTTCCAGCTGCAGGTTGCAGCAGTCTATATGCACCTTGTTTGTCATGTATGTGGTTAATTGTGGGATACATGTGCCCAGGAATCTTGCTGCAGCTGGAACCAAATCTGAGATGGAAAAGTATATTGACTGACAATAAGCGTAACGAACGGTGCATATTTTGACCTACAGGATCTCCTGTAACATTTAATATATATATATATGAGCAGACAGCCTTTGTTAGATTCAATTGATTATGGCTAAGCATTGCCACACAAAATTTAAGTGCTGTATATTGGAAGCTACCTGTTCATGATACCATGGCTTGGTTGGAAAGTGTGACTTACTTACTCAGTAGTTTCTTGAGAGTTCCAGGTTTTGTTTTGAAAACTTGTACCAGTTATGGGAATGGGAATACTATGAAAAGCTTATTGCATAGCTCAACGTGCTGAGAGATTAGAGATGAATATATATATTTCTTTTGTGAGTTAGAAATATGAAAATTTGAATAATTTGCATTTTTCAAGGAAAATACCATTGATTCAGTAAGACGAACATTAGACATTTGTTCTGTGCATATGATTATTGTGTGGTTTTTTTGTTATTTCTTGAGACTTCCTTTGTTTGGCTTTTTGGTTCAGCAGCCTTCCATTGCTTAATGTGCTGAGAGATTATAGGATGAGTATTGACATTTCTTTTCGAACTGCTAATTTGAAAATCTGAATGGTTTTTGCATCTTTCAAGGCAATTGCTGCAGTAAAGCAAACATTAGATATTTTTTTCTGTCCATTTGATTATTGTGTGTTTTTTTTTTTATATTTATCAAGAATTCTTTTGTTTGGGTTTTAGGTTGAGCAACATTCCCTCAACTTTCTGTATTTTTTGGTTCTGGTGTCTAATCATTGTCTATGCAAAATATATTTTTTATACAGTGGTCTTCTACTCCCCTTTTCCTAGCCAATTTGGCTAGGCATGGGCTACCTTGGATGCTAATATAGCTCATGATTAATTTAAATCTGCTCAATAGTTCACTGTCTATAATACACCACCTAAGTGCAGGTTGTTAGCTTGAAGAAAATGTCTCAAGCACACCAATTTGTAATGACAATATTGTGGATTGAGGACCTTTACCTTTCCTCTGTTTGGTGAATTCTCTGTCTGTCTGACATAGTTACTTAACTCTTTTTGTTCAGCGTTGGAGCAGGATGCTCTCAACTGCTTTCTGACATGCAGGCCTTTAAGGTGAAGTTTTAATCTGAGATACCTAGCATTTTCTGGTTAAGGCATTTCTGAGTTGTGGTATTGGAAAAGCTTCAGGACACTGATTCTACTTCCCTGGTACTCTTGTCAGGCAGCAAATCCAGGATGCATATTAGAAGATTTCGTTAGATGGCACTCACCTCCAGATTGGATGGAAAATGACACTAACAACGATTTGGATGATACCTCTGATGGTGGTGATATATCATCTGTCAAAGGCCAACTTAGTAGGCGAATGCAAAAAGAAGGTATATGTTATTTGGAAGCTCATGTTAAGATGCAGGGACTAATGTTTTAGTATTTATTCGGAAAGTAAAATTCCCCATTCTCACTTATCATAATAAACAAATAAATATCTTTACTTAAAAAGAAACCTGACTTTTGAGCTTGTTGTAGCAGGTAAGTGTTGTTGTTTTGGCTGAAAAGCTGACAGCCCCCCTATAGAGCGGATTGCACTTGCTCCCCCTACCACTCAAAATGTGTCATTAACCTCAAACCTTAGTAAAATGTACCTCAACACCCTGTGGTACCTTTTTTCAGTGGAGTATTCCGCCAGTGATGTTGACATATTTGGCTGTTGTTCCACTTTGCTCATTAATCATTAAAATATGTGCGTTTACCCACATAAAGTGTCATTAATATTGCACTCAAAAGGTGCATTTGAGATAATTTGAGTTATAATTATGATTATATGTGCTTCAGTTTATGCGCATTACATAATTATCTGAAAATCACTGTCATTGTATAAGTAAACAGTGAAAAATATTGTGCTATATGGATTTCAAATTTAGGGGTAGATGACTGAGGTGGGTTTAATGCTTTGATCCGCTCTTTTTGAGCCAGCAGGTACACAACCCATGATTCTTTCTTATCTATATTAAAATCAAACTCCAAATGATTGATCCCTTCACTAAGCAAATAAGTCTACGTACTTGTTTATATTTTGCATATATATATATATATAAATGATTTGGGGGTGAGTAACATTCGGCTAATCTTTAGTGAACTGTTTTGTTTTACTTACCGAATATAAGGATTCAATCTTAAAGTGAAATATTTAAAATTTTTGGTGGTCAAATGCACATTTTTAGAACATGAATGTCAATGTGCAAGGCGCTGAAAGTATTTTGCTGGAAAATGGTATTAGGAAAAGATTGAACACGTTTTAACAAGGTTGGGAGGTTATTCATGCATTTTGAAAGTGTGTGTTTATCTCCCCATGTGGCCATGGTAGAGGGACTATTTCCTTCTGACATCTCCCCAAGTGGCCATGGTAGAGGGACTATTCCTTCTGACATCTCCCCAAGTGGCCATGATAGAGGGACTATTTCCTTCTGACCGAAATATGTTCTGATTTGTGGTTGATGGCTAGGAAATTTATGGCGGGAACTTTGGGAAACATCAAAACCGGTACCAGCTGTCAGGCAGGCTCCTCTTTATGATGAGGAATTGGCTGTGTAAGCTTTTAAGAAATATCATAATCTGAATTTTTGTTGTTAACTTAAACAAGAAATAATGCATCAGCTTCATTTAGGGAAGGTATTTTGGAGTTTCTGGAGGTAATGCCACCTTCTGAGCTTTTCAAGCAGCTCTTCATTGCTGTTGTAAGTGCTTCTCTGTTTTATTTTCATATCTTCCAGCCCCTCTTCTCGGTCTTGTTTATACATTTTTTAAAGATAAACAAGAACAAACTGGTGAATTACAATTCCCAATTGACTGGATAAAAGTGTTGCAACAAAATACGGTTGGGTTCTGCTATTTACAAACTATTGAACAGTTTTTTTGGTTTGCTTAACTACTAATTATAAACTTGAAAGAAAAAGATAAAATAAAACAGAGTTATATGTCTGGTTTATTGTTCTTCTGTGAAATATTTTCTACATGATGTGAGCACGGAAGCAGCCTTCTATTGACATCACTTATCTGAAATATCAGTTGGGCTCAGGGCTAGTAATTGCTGAAGCCACCCTCTCCCCAAATTCAAGTCTCTCAAATTTTTTCAATGAGTGCAAGAACTATATTGTTGTCACTTGTCAGGGCAGCACCTGGGTCGAAAAACTTGATGACATATGCCAGGTATCATTTGTGCAGCTGAACTTGTTTGGAACATGGATCACGAGATGCATTTAAATTTGCAGTTGCCTAGTATCATACAAGTACAGTAGACTTGTTAAAAGTGAAAGGATGCTAAATAGCATCAATAATAGTTCATGAACTTCTTCACTCTAGTAATCGGTTTCATGCCTTTTACAGGTTTATGAAACAGTGGAGACAATGCTACTAAATAAAGATGAAGCAATAAACATCAGTGTCCAGCCTGAAGAGACCACAGCTGCAGGAGAAATGAGAAACCGTTTCAAAAGACTTAGCTTAATATTTGGTGGCAAAAATAGATCCTCATCAAAAACTCCCTCTAAAGACTCAAAGAATATGGAGGAGAGCCCTCTGCGTCAGCCATTCTC
Organism: Handroanthus guayacan; assembly: GCA_014898755.1. Taxonomy (NCBI): domain Eukaryota; kingdom Viridiplantae; phylum Streptophyta; class Magnoliopsida; order Lamiales; family Bignoniaceae; genus Handroanthus; species Handroanthus guayacan. The sequence continues at coordinate 158,697 of JACFYI010003815.1, read as the reverse complement.
CTCAATATTTTCAAAGAAGCCTCCGAAGCCCATGGCTTCTCCATCCGATAAACCTTCTGGTTCAGTTGAAAACGAGTGGACAATTTTATAAACATGCAATTGTATGTTCCTTTCATGAGCAGCTGAAAAACTGTGCAGATACTGTCACCTGTTTACAGAGAATTAGAGATGGAAAAACAATTATTTTTCTTGGGACATGGCTGTGGAACCATGGAAGTTACAAGCTTAATTTTAATCAAGATTCCAATCCCTCCATTTCATCGTTTTGCAATTCAATTATTTCTTATATTATGCAACTAAGGAGCCATTTTTTACGTCTTGCATTCTGCGGCTAATTATGATAGCAGTAGTAGTATCTTTCTAAGTTTGCCTGTAATCATACAGCATCACGGGAAGATCGTAGAGATGATCCTGTGTGGATTTTCATTATCTCGTAACTTTTTCTTATTATTTTCACTAAGACTAAACCTTTTCTTTATCTCCTTTTCCCTTCTTCATTTTTCTTCTTCTTCTTTTCTTTCTTTTTTTTTTTGGGAAATGAGTAAACAGCTTGAAATATATTCGATATCTGATATGGGTTAGGTCCAACCTGATATTAACCGAACAACCCAAGCCCAAACAATCGTCATCGGACCCAAGGTCCAATCATAGGTTGGCGGGTTGTGACACGACCCGATCTTGACCCAACAAGACCTGAGGGAGTATTCAGCCTAAAACCCATCTATATATGCACATATTATGTGCTTCTGGTCACCTTAACCCAGAAAGGTTCAACAGAAATGATTCCGATTTATAGCCAAAGATATGCACTTTAGAGAAGCCTAAGATGAGAAATGACTCAAATTCACAACTATAAATTTGCACTCTGGAGAAGCCTAAATGATACTACGCGCAACCATACAGATGGTGCAAAATGTCAACTATAAATAGTCTTCTTATTGTTTCTGGATTAATCGATATCCATGGAGTTATGGTGACCTCATTGCCTCTATTTAGTCATTTCGTGTGTTCTTGTAATCGTTAAGTGCCAGGGGTAATTTCAATATTGTAACGCTTGTAAGGGTCTACTAATATATGCGATACAATTATTCTCATTCAATATATATGTGACCTCTAAGACTTATCATTCAATATATATGTGACTACTAAGACTTATCATTTAGTGTTGTCTGTGATAATTCTATAATTGCATTATATTTAGCCACAATTTATGTATGGAATTATCAGTTTTTTATCTTCAAATCATTTGATGTTGGTGCTTAATGTTCCTGAAATAGATAAATTCATTCAAAAGTCCAAAAAGATGAAATAAATTGAAAAAAAAGTTATTGGACAAGCATTGGAGTGTCAAGGACAAAAAACAAAGAAAGAAGTGTACTTTAGCGCCCAAAACAAACGTGCAAGCACCCAAAAGGACCAACCTGGAGGCAGGAAGCTTCAAATTTGAGCGTTGGCGCAACTAGCCAAATGCTTAAAACGTACGCTCTGAGTCACCCATTTGAGTGCTTGAGCACCCATTCCGATGTGAAAAAATGAAAATTTGACTTCTGGAAGACCTCCAAATGTCGGCAAACTCCATTTGAAGGTGAAATCAGGACTTCTACTCGATTTTGGACTCAACTGTGAAAAACAAGACTCTTAAAGAGTTTAGGATTGATTAGAAGTCGACTCCTATTATTGTTAGGATTTATGTACTATAAATAGGATCAGTTTTCTTTTATGTAGATCATGTCGAATAATTTCAAAAACTTATTTAGAGGAAGCATCTAGGATCGTCGTGTTTTTTGTCTTTCAGTATTTCTAGTTTATTTTCCTTTCTTGTTACAGTTCATGTTCATTAATATGAATATGAACTATTTTTTTTTTCCTAGAATTATATCTGAACCTTTTTGCGTGGATTAATTCAAAGTAGTTATTTTTCTTTGATTAGTTGTTTGATTCATGATTATTATTATTATTATTTTTATCATAATACTTATCTTAACCTAATTATCTAATCACGAATTTAAGTTAATTATCAAAATTCTAGTGAAAACCAGAAGGGATGGCTTTTATTGGCCATCAATAAGAAGACCTTAAGTTCAATTTATTTGCATGTGATGAAAAAATTGATTCGCGTGTAAGATAATAATATAATTGCATGCCTTAGGAATCTATTAAGTGGTTTTTTATTAATTCCTGATTTTTGTGATTCTTATAGGAATATATTGAATTGATCAATTAGGAATTTTGAGACAAGTAACCTAGAAGAGCCTTGGAGTTGCTTATGACTTAGGGCTAATAATCGTAATCATTTGACAATTAATTGGAAAATAACAATAGAGTTAATTGATGTTAATTGGGCATTTCATAATTCTAGGCCTTGAAACTCATAGAATTTTCTTTAACCAACTTCTCTTTTATTTACAACTTTTAATGAACTTCTCTTTCACACAAGTCTAGTTTTGTTTTAATTATTTTTTGTTTTGCACGTTTCAATTGAAAATAAATCGATTCCTCGTGGGAACAATACTTTATTTACTACTTTATTACTTGTTGCTACATGCCGAGAAGGAAATGAGTTAAGTTTTGACGAGAAGGAAAAATGGGTTGAAGTATCACTCGAGGTTGGAGTGCCACTGTAGTTAGCAAATAGATCGCTTAGCTATCCTAGGGGAATAATAGAGGATGTTTTTGTAAAAGTTGATAAATTTATTTTTCCTGCTGGTTTTATTATTTTTGACATGGAAATGGATAGTAAAGTTCCTATTTTTCTTGGAAGACCATTTTTGCAACAGGTAGAAGACGCATTGATGTTCAAAAAGGTGAATTGACAATGAGAGCTTAAGACCAACAAGTAACTTTTAATGTTTTTAAAGCGACAAAGTTCCTTGAAGAATCTAACAAATGTTTCTCCGTAAGAATTGCAGATAATCTTGCTGACAACCAAACATTCTAGGGAAAGAGGTCGGATTTCTTGCAAGGGTAATTAAAACAAAAAAAAAAAAAAAAAAAAAAAAAAAAAAAAAAAAAAAAAAAAAAAAATTGAAGAAGAGCTTCAAAAGAACACAAAAATTTTGAAACTGCCCATTACAGATACTTCTAGCTACTTAGTTGTGAGTGCAATAAATAATCACGCTAAAATAGAAAAAGCTTAGAAAACTAAAAAGCAAAAATAGGATATTTTAATAAATTAATTTGAAGTGGGACAACACGAGTTGTTACATAGTAGTTTATAAGTTCTTCGTAGGAAAACACAAATCCTAATGATCTGGCCATTTTGCATCACAGAGATTTTTCTCCATAGGGCAATGGTGTTGTGAAGCTTAAGCTCAAAGAGAAAATTCAAGGTGAACACACGAAGAATCAAATACTATTTTGGAGGAGCTGTTGATCATCAACAAGCCTCAACCACCTTAAATGATGCTATCTAAAGATTTCCAAAAGTCAAGTAGACGCACTGCTTGGGAGGCAACCAAAGAATTTATTGCTTTTTGTTATTTTATATGAATTTCTTACATTTTGGAGTTAAGTTTTGTAGGAAAAATGAAAAGAATAGCTTAAAAATGGAGAGGGGCACTGGGTGGGGCGCCCCAGTGCCTAGGTCATAAAAAATGAAAAAAAAGCAGTGGGGGCTCAAGCGCCCAACTTTGAAGGCAAAAATTAGGTTTTTGCATAACTGGGCTCCAACGCCCAGTTTGGGCACCCCAGCACTAGTTTTAGCCCCTGAACATGAAGAAAAGGCTACTTAAGGCAACCTCTTACAAATCCTTACCATCTTTAGCCTATTTTAGCAACAAATCAAGCGAAAATCACCATGATCACCATAACCATTCCACTAAAATATCAATTCTCCATCAAACCACCCTCTCTCATCTTTTCTCCATTCCATATTCCATACTTTCACACACTCACATATTCAAACAACCTAAAATCCTCCATCTTCCATCAAGTACCACAGAACCAAACACTACCATCTATTTCTGGGCCGCAACTGCCTCTTTTCAATGAAGTTCTTTGTATCTTAAGGGCGACAAAAGTTTCTTTCACATTTCTTGTTCTGGATTTGATCAGATTTCTTCATAATGACTCTTCCTTATCTTTACTCCCTTCTTGATTTATACTTATACAGATTATTTGAAAATTCTTTCAAAGTGTAACTCGTAAGATTGAAAGCCGTTCCTGATATGTGTTGTGTTGCTTGTGGACGATGTCCCATTGTTAGGTTGTCCCCCATTGATTGCCACCATTTTCTCTTGTGATTGGGCCATACCTATTGTTATTTGCATTTTTGAATTTAATTCTGGGGCCATAACCCATTTACTATGGTAGTTTGAGGGCATTCGTTGGCATGTATATATTCAAGATATTTTCTCTTTTCATGCTTTGAGGACAAAGTACATCTCAAGTTTGGGGGTATTTCGCCTTTTCTTGTCAAAGGCAATTTTATTGATTAATTGCATGCCACTTTAATATTATGCATGAATGACATCTAAAATTTTTTTGATCAAGAGCATATAAGTATGAAATGTTTAACTTGCTTTTGTTCAATGAAGCACTTTAATGTTTGATTTCATATCAATTCTTGAGCAAGTCATAATGAAATTTTGGAGAAATACTATGAATTTTGAAGTTGAGTGACTTTTTCCTAAATTTTGCGCACTTTTGATTGTAACCAAAACAAGTGTCAATTTCAAACATAATTGTTTATGATTTTAAATTTTGTTCTAATAGTTCTAGAATCTTATCCATTTTTCTTTTAAGATGGGATTTAGAAAGCACTTAGCCATGAAAATGATATAGGCCATTTTTTGAATCGTTCGAGCCCTTTAAGCCAACCAAAAAGTACAATTATCTATCCCTAAGGTCCCTCTTTAAGCTTTTAAAATTTTCCTTTCATTTGGCAGCCCAAAAAGCCTAACTTTCCATTGAAAATATCTTATTTTTGACCCTATCTCACATGCACTAACTTGTAAAATTTTAAGTTCAAGAAAAAAGACAAAAAAAATAAATAAATAAATAAAAAGATCCCAGTTGTGCTGTGAAAGATCGAAAAATCCTCCCTTCCTCCAAACATCAAGATATACGCCAACTTCAAAAGAGTAAGTGGCCATATAAAGAGAGGGGTCTGACTGAGAAACCAAGTACACCAATCACCAACATTTGTCCTTCCATCAAAAGCTCGGATGATATTTTATGCTTACTGTAAGGTGTTTCAAGGAAGAGCACAAGCTTCAATTAGAGAAAATGCCCCAAACTAAGTTTGTGGTGCTTGAAGAAACGAGTTAGTGTCATAGGTTTGAGGTACTTTATCCATATATTTCTACCCTAACCAAAGCCTATGTTACATGCCATTTGAAGTCCTGTTGATTTTTTGGTTAAGTATAATCTAATCCTATGTTGACATTGAAATGAAAGGTAAGCCAATAAAATTATTAGGATGAATACCTTTATCATAAATAGATTTGTTTGAAAAAGGTGTTAGTTTTGGGTATCAATCACTCATACACTTGTTAGAGCAGTACCCCGCAGCCAATTAAATTTGACTTGAAAAACTGCTTTTATAAAAACAATTTTATTTTTTCAATGTAAATAAAATGGCCATCTTCTTGTTATCTTATATTGTCTCATCAATAATAAATATAGAAGAAGTCATCTAGATTAATAAAGCTATGAGATTAGGTCACGCATATGATAGTGATCTTGAAATTATTCTCTAAATGTTTTGATCTTAAATTCTTCAAGTCATAGAATCTTTGACACGAGGACACTTTGGATTCAGATAGATTTGTACTAATGATACATAATTCATGGAGTTGAATTATTGCCTTATTTCATGGGTAATTGGTGTAGTAGACACTGATGCATGTTAGTGGATGCTTGTTAGAAGAACAAATTCACTAAAAGACCCGACATAAAGAATTCCATGAGATAGCCATAGTGGCATTCGGTGAAAGATTGTTCTCTATCTTATAATAGTACATATAATTAGTCCCTAGACTTAAAGGACCATGATAACTTTATGGTTGGTCTTTATTCTTTAATATGTGTCTCGACTACTTTTGAGCGAGTCGCATGAGATGCATGTTGGGTATAAGCTATTTACGCATAGAGGTTTGTGAGTTCTAAGAAAGGATTTATTTTCTCGTCTTGATGAAGAGAATATTTTCTATATTTTTTATGATAACTCGATTCAAGAAAATTCTTGAGAAAAGTGGTGTGTTAATTTGGAAAGGAGTCTCCAAAGTCGAGAACACAAACGAATCGATCATTAAAAATAGATGCATAGTTATTGGATTGTTAGGGGTGGTGAAAATATCTTAACCCTATGCCACAATTGAGAGAAGAAAAAAGGAGGAACTGTATTTGCATGGCATGCGTAAGTAGACAAGGTTCGCACCACAATTAGTTCACCAATAAATTGGGTTCTGTAAGCTTGTGGTTAGATATCGACTTTGGATATTGGGTATTCTAGAATTAATAGAGATTAATTCTATAAGTAATTAATTAAATAGTTAATTAACAAAAAATGGTAAAAGTTACGAGCCCATGTCTAATTAATTGATAAACCTAATGGGTCACATGCCTTTTTCGATTAACTCACGATATGAATTTAACAGAGATTCTCTAATTAGATTAAGAAAAATTGCCTAAATTAGATTTAGGCAAAAGAAGAAGATATTTGACTCAAAGTCAAAATATTTGATCAAAGTCAAAATGAGTCTTCTTGAATAGATTAATTTGAAGAACCAAATTGTTCTAATTAAATTAATTGTTAATTTAATTCAATTAATTTCAATATTAATTCAAGAAGACAATTTAAATTAGGAAGGAAAACTAAAAAGTATTTAAAGTTAATTGGAAATTATGTAGCACTTTTAATTAAATGTTAATTAAAATGTCACATGAAAATGTCCAACTTGGATGCTAAGTGGACCAATGATATATAAAGAGAAGAATATAGATTTTTTTCTCCAAAATCACTTTGCCAAATAAACATCCAAGTTGGCAATGATCACACTTTAAATACCTCCTTAACTCCCTCACACTCTCGGCCCTTTCACTCTTATTAGATAAAAAGTGTTGAAAATTTCCCTCCTAATTTCTCTCTCAAGTCTTCTTCTTTTCTCTCCACAAATTCATACTTGAATCTAACATCTAACCATAGATTCAAGTGATAATTCAAAAGGAAAGAGTGGATAATATTAGAGGTGTGAATTCACATTGGATTTGTATGATCAAAAGGTTGATTATCAAAACATCAAAGCTCACAACAAAATTACTTGATGATGATCAAGTGCTAAGGAAATTTTTGAAGAAAACATTGGGTGATAGAGCGTTGAAGTGGAATTGGAGAATTGATCGAGATTTGAATTGGTTCTATAAAGGATTGAGAAGGTCTAGGAGTTGATCAAATGAGAGTCTCAAGTTTCGGCCAAAGTTGCTTTAACATTGATCAAGGTAGATTTTCTTTCCTTAGATCTAAATTCTAGGCTCACATGAGGATCTTTGATGGTTTTAGGCCTTGATTTATGTTGATGAATGATTATTTCCGCTAGCCTTTTTTTTTTTTTTTTTTGCCTAACTTTCACTTACAAGAGGTGTTTGAGCCAAATCATATGAGCTAGTTTTTAAATTCATTAAAACAGTTATTCATGTGATATATTGATGTGAATTTAGTGATCTTGATTCAATTTAATGAATTGGAGGTCACTAGATTATGTGTGTGGCTTGGATATATGTAAATTATGTGATAAGTGACGCTATATGTTGATTTAGCATGATTTAAATTCAATATGATTGAATGCTAGAGTTGTTAATGTTGATTATGATGTTAGATGTGGAATTGATGTTATTAATTGTGATCAATTATTTTAAAATTGTTTTCAAACTCTTAGGAGATCAATATACATATATTAGATTGGAATTAGTACAACTTGGATAAAAAAATATATGAATTAGAGCATGAAAAACATGTTGAGAACATGTATTACTTCCTGGAATACCGAGAACTCTCGGGTTTGATGCTTTTTCACACTCAATTTGATGTTATTTTGGGGCTCCTTGATTTTCTAAATCATCTGCCATGTGTTTGGAACCTGTGGTTCAAACTTGGTGATTTTTGGATTTGAAGAAAATTTTCTAAAAATTTTTGAATGAGCATTGTTGATCAAACCCGAGAGCAGGTTACTTTGTGCACCAACCTCATAGAAATAAAATTATTTCATACTCTAATTAATATTGTTTTTGTGCTCCTTAATTTTCTGAGTCATTTACAATGAGTTGGAAATCTTTTGTTAAAATTTAGTGATTTTTGGAGTTAAGGAGAATTTATTAGAATTTTTTGATCGGGGGCTGCCAGTTAGACATGAGGCTAATTTTGAATCTATCACTTAAAATTCTAATGATATTTTGATCCAATTTCTGATGTAATTTGATCTCTTATAGTGTTTTAAATCATCTTCAAGATGTTGGTGGGTTTTAGAAATCATTAAGTCATTTAAAACTAAGTTTAATTCCATATTTAATTGATAATTTACATTAAACAATTTCTAGTAGTAAAACAATTGCATGTGATGCACTTTTGGCCTTTAATTTTATATTCATGAGATAAACGTTTAATTAATATTCTTTATTTAATTTCAAGTATTTAAGTGAAGGATGTTTGATGTTGGATGAATGTGTGGGATGATTATGGGCCTAATTAAAATGTTTTTAATGAATTGATTTAGTAATTGTGTTTGTAATTAAATGGGACTTGCGTGCCTCATTTCCATATTGTAATGAAAGTAGATTTAAGATGGAGAGATTTTTTTTTAATTGAAGGCCATGTATGCATGCTAAGTTTTGTAATCAAGAAGAAGAAGATGAAGGAATTCAAGACATAAAGGCCATGTATATATGGTGATGCATATATAATAGATAGGATCTATTCATTTAATTACTCACCTAAATAACTAAGTAATGCACTAATGGCTCTAAGTATATTATTTAGTTAAAAACTCATAATCATCCACCGTAAGAGCATGCTAGGTTTTACTTATGTATGCTTTTCTTATCTTATGAATGTATATTGATGCATGTGTAGGCTAAAGGATCTAAATAAATGGTTAATAACGATGAGATCTTTCAAGCAAAAAATCCCTTACTTAAATTGTCTAAGTATTTTTTTTAAAAAATAAATCAAGTTTGCAATGGATAAAATTAAAAGAGTTTAATTATCCATTCCTCCCACTAATATATTTAAACATGGGATGCTACTATAATTGGAGTGTTGTCTCATGAGTCGTGGAACACTTTAATTATGGAAAGCTATGTTTATTTCTTAAACCATAGGATTACACTTTTTATTAGTTAAGATATGATGTTGTCTAACGACTTGTGGAACGCCACACGCTTAATAAGTAAAAGATATGATTGGTGGGTTATGAACTTAACATTTAGCAAGATAGATGTTTCATCAGTCATGGGTCTATGTGAAAAATGAGGCGAAACAAAATTAAGAATTGGATAGAGACACAATTTGTGACACCCCAAAAATTCCCTTAAAAATAAAATCTTGAATCATCGATTTGTTTTCGTTTTCAAAATCACAAACATCATTTTGACATCTAAATAAGTTTTGTGCCTTCAAAAGATTTTCGTACATTTAAGTTTTATTTTCGTGTCCCATTTTCATCCAAACGAGCCCCAAGAATTCCCAAAATAAAATGTTTTGAATCGCCGATTTGTTGGAAATTCATTTGATTTAAAATCACAAACATCGTTTTGAAATCAAAATATGTTTCGTGCATCTAAATGATTTTCAAGTAACCAAGTTCCGTTTTCTCGTCACATTTAAACTCAAATAAGCCCCGATTTGCGTTTAAACAAGCCCAAAACTTAGCCAAAATACTAAGCCACTTATTTTGACCAAAATAAGTCCAATTGACATTCAAAAAAAAATAAATAAATAAAAGAATATGGAGGCTGCAGAACAGCTCCAGCCACAGTAGCAAGCATAGGCTGCCAATGGATGGGATTTTCATCCCATCCATCCATCACAAG
>JACFYI010003815.1:113387-132268 GCA_014898755.1 Handroanthus guayacan | reverse complement strand
CAAAAGAACTATTCACGTTCATGTTGGAGCAACACTTGGATCATCAAGACTTACAAATCTATAGAATATGGTGAAATTATGAGTCCATTGGCCCAGTAAAACTCACGGCATAGGAATAGGAATGAGAGAGTTCCAAAAAAAATAGGTATGTTAACAATAAGATAAGAATGTGATTTTCATATACGGACTAGAACAAACAGACGAGCAAAACAAACATTTATCAAATCATTGATCACATTCAAGTCGTATGGCTGAAGCAATTATTTTGGTAGGTCTATCACCCTTATAACTCCAACTTGTAACATTTTGATATCCTTATCCCTCAAGACTCCCGATGGAGCAACATATAATCAGTAAAGCACAGTCAACGTACATGATTTAGGATAGCTCTTTAGAACCCTATCTCAGGGTCATCCGAACTACCCCACTTGTAGAGATTTACAAGAGCTCAGACCGACCACCCGACATTGCCCAATCCAATACTCTTGAAAATCCTCAGGGCCCAACTTGCTTGCTTATCATGAGGCTAACAAAAAATGAAACGTTTGAGCATAACATGTAATCGTGAAGCCGTTTGGCCTAGTTTGATTGACCAACTAACAAGAAATGAACAAGTTTGGAATCTAGGTCAATCATTTCATTCGAGCAAACAAGAATCGGACTACGGACTAGAGGATTCTTGTGTTAGAAATCTTAAACATACTTTAAAAGATTTGATACGAACTCGGTAGGTTGAAAATGAAGTCGAAAACACGTTTACGCTCACTGGAATGAGCGCTTGAGCGCCCGTTTGGGCGCTTGAGCGCTCAAACAGTGACTCTCACCACGTATCTGGGCGCTTGAGCACCGATTTAGCACCCAAATGGGCGCTTAAGCACTCAGTTACGGTAAAATTAAAATTTTTGGTTTTAAGGTGGGTGCTTGAGCGCTCAAAATGGCACTTAAGCGCTAGACTTCTGAAAAATTTGGAAAATTGGATTGTTGAGTGAGCGCTTGGGTGCTCACTTGAGCGCTTGAGCGCCTGATGAGGGCTTGAGGGCACAAGTTGAGCGCTTTGGCTGGAAATTTTGATTTTTTTTGTTTTTCATTTCTTTTGATTTTTTACTTGAAAATTTCACTTTTGGGGCTCTTTTATGCTTATGGAAATTTATAAAATATCATTTTAAACTTTTGTTAAAGATTTTGAGAAAACAAAGTCGAGTCAAAGGTTGACATTTTGTCCATATCATACATTTTCTTAGTTTTAAAATATCAATCCTCCTCATAGTCCATGGTTCAAGATTTGGGTCCAAACTAAGGCATGAGTGTTCATGTCTAAAGAATCCAACAAGCCTTAGGTCTAACATATCAAGAATATTGAATCATAGGATATCAAGAAACGCAACAATGACATAACAAAGCTCATAATCACAAGTGTCACGACATGATCAACAACAACACCATAAGCTCAATATACGTAACGAATAAAGCATGAAAGTGAAGAGCATATGATTGTATGGAAGATACAAGAGTTCCGTAAATCTTACTTGTCGTCCGGAGCTTAAAATGCTAAGAACCAAACAATCCGAAATATCAACGTCTAGACATGAGATATTAAGTTCTAGGTTAATCTTTGAGTCACAACTGACTAAAGATTATGAAGACAATGAAGTCTTAACTTACCAGAGGATTGAAGATATCACCACCTAAATTTTCCTTAAAACTCTTCTTGTTTTCTAAAATAAATTTAAGGGGTATGTGTGTGTTAGAAAATGAAGCTGTCGAGAGGATGAAGGAAATGAAGTGGAAAATGGTATGCTTGTTTTTCTTCTCATCCAAGCCTCAATTCCTCTACTTAAGGAAGATGGTGGATTGATGCATTAGGTAATTGGTCAAGAATTTGGATACTCAATTCTCACCAACCACCATGGAGATTAGAGGTAAAATTCGGCCCTCCCATACCCTCTGCAGATTTTGAATTGCAGCCCATACCTCTCCATTGTTTCATGTTTATTTGTTTAGTTAATTGTTTATTTTAAGTGTTTAAATAATAAATTAAAATGTGGTTGAAGTTAGGATCTTGTTTAGGCTTGATTTAGGCTTAATAAAATGTATTGGACCAAGGTATCAGGGTGTAACGAGGGAATTATTTTCGGGTGTGAAAAACATATCTTGAAATTAAGTCGGTTTTTGTTTTATTGAAATCGGTTCAATTTACGAAACCAATAATTCAAAAATTTTAATTTGGCAAATTTCAGGGTGTTACATCATGTGGACCAATGATATTTGAAGAGAAGAACCTAGATTTTTCCCTCGAAAATCACCTTGCCAACTAGGCATCCAAGTTGGCAAGGATAATACTTTAAATACCTCCTTAACTCCCTCACATTTTCAGCCTTCTCTCTCTTATTAGATAAAAAGTGCTAAAAATTTTCCTCCTAATTTCTCCCTCAGGTCTTCTTCTTTTCTCTTCACAAATTCATACTTGGATCTAACATCTAACCATAGACTGAAGTGATAATCCAAAGAGAAAGAGTGGATCAACATTAGAGATGTGAATCCACATTGGATTTATATGATCAAAGGTTGATTATCAAAACATCAAAACTGATGGCAAAATTAGTTGATGATGATCAAGCTTTTTGGCCAAGGAAATTTTTGAAGAAATCATTCTGTCCATGAAATGGAATTGGAGAATTGATTGAGATTTAGATCAGTTCTATCAAGGATTGAGAAGGTCTAGGAGTTGATCAAAAAAGAGCTTTAAGTTACTTGGTGCAAGTTTTGGCCAAGGTTGCTCATTGATCAAGGTAGATTTTCTCTTTGATTCATATTGATGAATGTTTATTTTTGTAGCATTTTGTTTTATTTTTGCCTAACCTTCACTTTCAACACTTACAAGTGGATTATTCATCATAAAACTCTAAGTTGAGTTGTGTTTCGAAAAATTCATAGTATGACAAAATTGAGAGTTGATATGGAATTAAACATTAAGCTGAGAACATTTCAATGTTATTTTATTTCGGGGATTGGGTTATACCTTTAGTTTGTTTTTCTTTTACCCTTATACTTTATTTAGTTCAATAAGTTACTTGAAGATGAGCAATGATTAAGTTTGGAGTGTTTGATAAATCCAAAATAGCATTACATTTAGGCATATTTTATGTATGAAATTATCATATTTTTATTTTGAAGTCAAGTAAGATTGTTGTTTTGTATTTCTGAAGTTGATAAATCCTTCAAAAGTCCAAAAAGATAAACTAAATTGAGAAAAAACTATTAGGAAAGCATTGGACCATCAAGGACAAAAAGCGAAGAAAGAAATGTACAGATTTGGGTGCTGAAGTGGCCAAAATGGGAGCCCAAGCACCTAAAGACCGAGCCAGAGGCAGAAAGCTTCGAATTTGAGTGCTGGAGCACCTAGCAAAATGCTTTCAATATACAAAATGGGCATTGGGGTGCCTATTTGAGCACGTGAGCACCAATCTCATGTGAAAAAAATGGAAATTTGATTTTTGGAAGACTTTCGGACGTTGACATACTCCGTTTAATACTTTTAAAGAGCCCAAGGAGTAGTGAAGTTGACTCCTATTCCAGTTAGGATTTATGTACTAAAATAGGATTAGTTTTCTTTTTTTAAGATCATTTCGGATAATTCTAAAGATTTATTCAAAGAAAGCATCTAGGATCATCGCATCTTTTTGTCTTTCAATATTTCTAGTTTATTTTCAGTTCTTGTGGCAATTCATGCTCATTCATGTGAATATGAACTAATTTTCTTTTTCTAGAATTATGTCTGGATCTTTTTACATGGATCAATTCCAAGTTATTATTTTTCTTTAATTAGTCGTTTGATTCATGATTATTTCTTCTATCATGGTGCTTGTCTTAATTTAATTGCCTGATCACCAATTTAAATTAATCATTAAAATTCTAATAAAGCCCAGAAAGGAATAGTTAGGTTTAATCATTGATAATAAGAATTTAAGTCTAATTTATTTGCATGAAATGAATAAATTGATTCGTATATAAGATAGAAAATACTTGCATCCCTTATGTAGCCTATAAAGTTTTTTTGATTAATTCTTAATTTTTTTATTCATATAGAAATATATTGAATTGATCAGCTAGGAGTTTTGACAACAAGTAACCCAGAAAATCCTTGAAGTTGCACACGACTTAGGGCTAATATTCAGAATCATTTGACAATCAATTGGGAAATAACAATATAGTTAATCAATGTAAACTGGGAATCTCATAATTCTAGGTCTTTAAGCTTATTAAATTTTCCTTAATCAACTTCTCTTTTGTTTACAACTTTTAATCAACTTTTCTTTCACACAGATCTCGTCTAGGGTTAGTTGTTTTCTATTTTGTATATTGCAATTGAACATATTCAATTTCTTGTGAGAACGATATTTTATTCACTACTTTGTTACTTATTGCGACACATGTGCTTTACATGCGAATTTATGGCCAACAATCTGTGAGAAACAAACTTCTCCAATTGCCTCTGTGAGACAAAGGTCAAGATGGCAGATGACAACGGAAAAGGTGTTGAAATACCCACCCCTGATACTACACCACCCACTGTGACCTACATGGGGAGTTAACTAATTACTAGCAAGGCCCTGAAGGAAGGCCTCATTCCAGGTTCCTCAAACAAAGTTGGAAGCCATGTTTATGAGATGAGTAGGAAGATGGTATAGGAACAAATGAGGAATATTCCTTCGGCCCAAACCTCCATAACCCCCATATTTATGTCAAGGTACCATTTGTACCACAACCCTACGCTGCACAACCTTTGAACAAATAGCTATTCCATGAGCCACCACCAGTACTAGTACAAGGTCTACTAATATGCTATGAGGCAAAATGTAGAGAAAGCAGGCTATTGACTTAGAGAAAGCTACAAGTAAAGTAGCGTCCCCTTCCCCCAACTTTGCCCCCAAATGTGTACTGAAGGTAAGGATATGCATAAATCACATAAAATGCAGCAAAATTAAATTCAAAGCACATTCATTAACATGAATATAAAAGTATAATCTTTCAAGGATCTTCCTATGAGCATAATTTTTAGATCAAAGTGAGAGAATCAATTTGTAATTAAAGAAATCAAGTTCGGCCGAAACTTCTTCTCCAAGATCGAAAGTCGTGTCCTCTTCAACCAATGGATTGATCCTCTCCAAAACTTGAATTCTCTTCCAAAATCAAGGTGAGGCCACGAGCTTCACAAGGTTTCAATGCCAAATACTTCTTTCTCTTGAACTTTAAGCTTGATTCTCCAATCAAGGTTTAATGCACACCAACTAGCCTCCTAATGTTAGGCCTCTAACGTAAAAGTCCACATTGCCTCTAATCTAAGCCACTAGAATTAATTTATAGGTTAGAGAAGAAATTAAAGAATGACCTTGAATGAAGAATAAGAAGAAGAAGAAGAAAAAGAGAAAAAAATAAGAGGGAATTTCAAAATAAGAAAAATGTGAAGAGCATGGCATAGGGAGCGCCCAAATGGGAATGAGGGACCATTTTTTAGCCTACTTGTCATGCTTATGTGGCATGAAAGTTAGGATGAAATATTCTAGAGTGTAAAGGCATACCTCCCACACACTGTGATTCTTTCTTCCTAATTTCATTGGTTCACATGACATCTAAGTTGGACATACCCATATGATCATTTAATAAACTATTAATTAAATGCCACATGGCCTCCAACTAGATTTATGCCCTTTTGAATTTCCCTCCTAAAGTGGTCTTCTTATTTGGACTAATTACATTCAACTATTTGAATTAATAGATTTAAATTAACAGTTAATTTAATTAGAATAATTTAACTCTTCAAATTAGTCTAATTTAGAAGACCACTTTGACTATTGACTTTTAGTCAAAATTCTCCTTTTTCTATGTAAGTCCAATTTAGGTGTTTTTCTATAATCCAATAATAGAATCTTCATTAAATTCATCTTGTTTTTGACGATTTTGTATGAGATCCATTAGATTTATCAATTAATTAGACATGGGCTCGTAACTCCTTACGATTGTGAATAATTACGTACTTATGCATATCTTGTAAATACGGTCTTTCTTATTCCTATTTTTTGATTACGGTCTGAGGTTAAGATATTTTTAGTGCCCCTAATAGCCCAATAACTATGCCTCTATTCTTAATAATTGATTAGTTTGTGAATTTAGATTTGCAAACTCCTTTCTAAATTGACACACCACCTTGTGTAAGGATTTTCTTGAATCAACTCATCATAGGAAATATAAGAGATCTACTCCAACCAAGAAGAGGAAACAGATTCTTTCTTGGAACTCACAAATCTCTATGCATAGATAGCTTGCCCCTAACTTACTTCTTTATGACCTGCTAGGTGGTCGAGACATAGTACAAGGAACAAGGACCTACCATAAGGTTACTGTGATCCCTCAAGTCTAAGGACTAATTATATGCACTATCATAAGATAGAGAACATTTCATCACCAAATGCCACTACGGCGATCTCATGAATTTTTCTATTGCGGGTCTTTAGTGAACTTATTCTTTGACCTACTATTACGCACCGATATCATCTATACTGATTGCCCATAAAATGGAACAATAATTTAACTCCTTGAATTATCATCGTTAGTGCAAGACTATTCGAATCTAAGATATCCTCTTGTCAAAGATTCTATGACTTGAAAAAATCCACGTTTAGGACTCTCAGAAACTAATTTCATGATCACAATCATATATGTGACCTAGCCTTATAGTCTTACATATTCATTATTGATAACACAACATTCGAAAA
Source organism: Handroanthus guayacan (assembly GCA_014898755.1). Taxonomy (NCBI): domain Eukaryota; kingdom Viridiplantae; phylum Streptophyta; class Magnoliopsida; order Lamiales; family Bignoniaceae; genus Handroanthus; species Handroanthus guayacan. The sequence goes on along the minus strand of JACFYI010003815.1, from coordinate 125,495 downwards.
TATGAAGAAAATGGCTATTTTATTCACATTGAAAAAAATAAGATCATTCATTTTGAGTAGTTTCACAAGCCAAAAACCATTGGCTCAGGGCATGACTCTAACATGTACACACATCCTAAGCAATGAGAAAGGCCATGCATGGAACTTTGTCGAAGATCTAAACATATGGTGAGATCATAAGCTCATCATGACCTCTCTATCCCCAGGACTACACCTGCAATATCCTAAAATGAAGTAAATGAGATCACTTGTGAGGTAGAGAGATTGAGTAGAAAATTGAGAGAGTTGAAGCGAAAGGGTTGGAATGACTTGGAAAAGGACAATAACCCCTTTTGTAATGATATTGTGGAGAGTTGAGCATAAAGGGCTAGGGGGAATTATGATATTTTGATTTTTAGTAGAGTAGAATGTAATCAAGAGTGAATGCTTTCTAAGCTTAAAGGTTCTAAACTTGCAATACTTAAACAAATTACTGATTACTAGATAGATTAGAGTGCAATAAGCAATGCAATAATTAATAAATGCGTAATGGTAAAGTAACAAAGCAAGCAGAGAACAAAAAGGATTTTAAAGAGCTACGAGATCAACTGATCCTAGTGCTCTGCCTAAGCTTTTAAACTTAGGATTTTGAGAAACCAATTTACTATATTAGATTTTCACAAGAGTAAATCATAAACGTGTTGCACAGAATTTTAGGGGAACAGTCTTAGTCCTTAAAAATTTGCAGGAGCAATCTTAATATAGATTTTTGTAGGCACAATCCTAACCTAATCCCTTAAGCTATTGAAAAACCAAACCTCTGACTTCTATGGGCCCAGTCAACAACTTTGTCCTTTAAGGTATTGAAGGATCAAACCTTTGACTTTTGTAAGATCAGCCAATAACCCAGACTCTTACAGGATACAATCCTAGTCTAACTTTTTAAATAGCTAAAGTCTAACAAGTTATAAGCCCTTCACAGGAAAAAATTTTCTTGGATACCAACTTTTTGTATGATAAGGTTCAAATCCAACTTTTTATGATCAAGTCAACTGTTAAACAGTGCTTCCAAGTAAACAAATTCCATCAGCACTCTGTTTTGGGAAAAAAAAAACGTTATCACCTCATAAGTTTTTACAATAGGTTTCACTTAACTCCCCACCTATACAAAGATAATCTACAAGATCTCAGCACATAAAGCTGAGAGAACTCTTGATTTTGCTAGAGAGAACTACAACCAATGCGTGTGCAAGCTTGAATGTATCTCTGCTTATGATCTTTTTGTTTGAAGTCTATCTTGAGTTATTTATGGGTCATCTAGCTATTATATGATTGTTACACTCAAGTAAGACTAATTCCATATTTTCCAATTCTGGTTGGACATACTCTACTTGCCAGGCTTTAATTTTTTGCAATTCTCCACTTTTATGCAATCCTAGCGGTCAAGACAGATTATTAACTTCTAGTAATTTCAAATCCTACTCCAGTTTGGATTTCTAGTCATTGGAACTTCTAACTCTTGTAGCAAGAGTATATGGTTATTCCTTCAGTAGTTCCAACAAATATTTGGCTATTGCTTTCTTTTGTCTAGTAATCGCTTTTTCCTTCAATCCTTTCTTTTGAAACTAGATCACATTTCAACGAGTGTTTGATCTCTAAGAGAGATTATTCAATGAAAATCATTCATATTGTAGGCTGGTTTGTTATCATCAAAACTAAGATTAAATAAAAAACATTAACAATCTCCCTCTTTTTGATGATGACAAATAGGGAAGCATTCTAAAGAGAATTTTAGCCAAACAAAGTATGAAGGAATACTTATAATGCTTTCATCTTGAACAAATATAAAATCTATGCAGAGTATACTAATATAAGTAATTAGCTTGTAAATCAAGCAGAGCTTGTAGGTTAATCATGAGAATATCATGTAAGCGTTTCAATCGTGTAAGCATATCATACTCAGAGCATTTTTACAATCTAATCATATCATGATCATACTCAGGGTAAGAACAGCATACTTAGAACAATTAATCAGAGCAAGATATGATCAGAATGAAATATGATCGAGTAAATTCAGCAAAAATATTTACTAGAGTGCTGGTTGATTCTTGCACGCAAGTGCACACATTCACTAAGTAAAAAAGAGAGTAGAGTGTCCATCCTATGAAAAATTAGGTTAAATCTATTTCATATGAGCAAAAAGATTTCAACTATAACTAAAGAAATAAAAGGAAGTTGATTCCGAATAGGAAGTTGAAAAGAGAATGAATTTGTAAAGATATTCAACTAATCTAAAGGCCTAGAATTACGAAATCACCAATTCACATCTAATACTTTTGTTGTTATCCCTTAATAATTTATGAATGTTGTTGGTTATTAACCTTAAGTCTTTAGCAATTACAAAGCCCTTCTTGGTTGCTTGCAATCAGAACCCTTAATGAATCAATTTAGTATATTCCAATATGAATCGAAGTTAATTAGAAATTACTCAAGAACCACTTAGTTGGTTACTTAAGGCATGTAAGTATATTCCTATCTTACGCGCAAATCAATTTATCTATCTAATGTAAATAAATTAACTTAAGCTTTTCTTATCGACATACTGTGTCCAATAAGATACATTCCTCTTTTCGGCAACTCCATTATGTTAGGAAGTGCCTAGAGGAGTCCATTGGGAGAGAATCCCATTCTCTTTAAGATAATCCAAAAATTCGATACTTAAGTACTCACTACTCAATGGGATCAAAAGATTTTGATACTAAGTCTCAATTGTTTTTTCACTCCACTTTTATACTTTTTGGACTTTTTCAAAAGCTTCGAATTTATACTTCATAAGATAAACATGTCCAAAGTGCATATAGTCATTGGTAAATGTAATGAAGTGAGAAAATCCTTCCCTCCCACTAACTTTTAATTGTCTATAAATGTCTGTATGGATTAAATCCAAGGACTAGTGCACACTTGAGGTAGTTACACCTGGGCTTTGGTCATTTTCCCTTTTGAACAAGATTCACAAGTAGGTAAATCCTCTACTAACATCTAGTGAGCTAGATGCCACTAACTTATTCATCTTACTAGTTTTCAAAATCGCGACAAAGGGATTTTTAGACATTTTGTTCTGATTTAAAAAATTTACAAAATAACATGGAAGAGAACATAAGTATCTATTTTACCAATATTAATAAACATAATTTTGGTCTTCAACCATGAGTTACCTCTCACTATTTATTTAAATTTTATGCCCTCACATAAAATTAGGAAAATCCAATTTCCTAGTGGGATTTAAGGTCCTAGAAATAATTGGACTCACTAGATTTTAATTTAGACACTTCCTCCCCCGGCAGCGACCTGACCTAGGGGCAAATGTTCTAGATACGAGGCATTACAGGTGGTATCAGAACCTAGGATAGTAAACCTTGTTTTGTTAAAATTTAGAATGTTTATTGCGATAGTTTGCATTTCTTTTCCTGTCTTAGTTACTGACCTTTTGATTATCCTTATGGTGATATGGGTAGGATAGAAAAGGGGAAGAAAAAAGTTAGCGAGTGGGAGGAATCTAAACATAGCTTAAGCTGGAGCAATGCAAACCTTTGGAGAAAGAAAAAGTAAGGGACCTTGAGGTGGAATTAGCTACCAAAAATAAGGAGATACTATTTTGGAAGCAAGCGCATGTGGCTAATGTCACTATCATCAGGAATTTGAAAAATAGGCACAAACCAAAATGCAAAAATGATTATGAGGCACCAGAGCCAATGCATAAACATGAGAAATCAGGCTGCCAATAAATGTATGTATTTTGCCCGACTTATTTGTGGTTCGATAGCCCAGTATAGAGATGCTACGAGGTAGGTAACCGACTCCATGTTTGGAATGAAGTTGGTTGCACAGGACTATCTTAAGGGTAAGCTTTACCACGTTTTAACAAACTGGCCATTGTGGATGACGATTATATGGCGAGAAGCATGATGGATGCATCCGAAGGGCCGAGAGTTAGAGGCATGGAATTTGAGGTGTCAATCCTATCATTGGTACCATCAACAAGTATGGCAAATGGCATGTCGAGAATGCCGAAACCAATGGTTGGAGGTGGTAGCTGGGAATCGAGATTGAAGAGAACAACTCAGTACCAGGTTATATCCCCAAGACCTCTCATACATATGGGCATATCCAATAAGGAACTTGCATGTGTTGACAAACAATTGGCGAGAATGGAGGAAGTGGAAGAGGAAGAAGATGAGGTGAACGCAGAAAAAGATCCAAATTTTATTGTGGTTGATTAAGGATGTTTTATACTGATGAGTGTGTAAAAATAACTCGTTTGACTTGGTGGAGAGCAGTAATGACTTATGGTAGTAATAGTTTAACTTAGTTGTAATGATTTATTTTGGTTTATAGGTACAAGTATTATGACTTAACCATGTTGCTTATGCAACCACCTTATTTTCGACAACTTTTGTAGATGGTTTAGTAACCAAGTATTTTGAATGGAAAGAAAGAACTTTTGTATATTACTTTACTTGGACCTTTGGTATATTGAACTCTTATGGTAAAAGGAGAAAACCTTAAAATCTTACTAAGAAATTCATTAGCAATTTTTTGATACCTATGGCGACAAGAGAAAATACATCTAATAACGAACAAACTAAGAAACGCAGTAGACGGTAATAGGTGTCATTTGAAGAATTTCAAGTTCATGAAATGCCGAATAATGTTGAACATACTATACCACGTAAGGAAATGGACCAGTAGTAGCACAACTTTTTATGATGTGGCAACAATTCATAAATTGTTGCCAACAGCAAGCAAATCAAGGACACAGGAATGAGTAGGATTTGGATGGTAAGTTGTTAACGAGATTTTAAGATTCAATCCTCCAAAGTTTAGGGGCAAACTTGACCATTAAATGGTAGAATCTTGAATAACAGAAGTTGAGAAAATCTTCCGAGTGCTTAATTACTCAGAACAGCAACAGGTGAAGTATGACACCCTTTTTTTTGGAAGAAGTAGCACATGATTGGTGGCCAATGGTAGAACAAAGATGGGAACGAGATAAAGCCAAGTGGACTTGGGAAGAGTTTAAGACCGAGTTCATGAGAAAGTTTGTCCCTCAAGTTGTTAGGGGTATAAGCAAGAGGGAATTCATAAACTTGATTCAAAGGTCTTTGTCGATGGCTAAATATGAAGTGGAATATAATAAATTGATCCAGTATGCATTAAACATCCTCGCAAATAAGGAAAGGATGGTGAATAAGTTTGTAAAGGGGCTCAAGTCCGAGTTAAGACATGCAATGGCCATCTAAGACCCCTCGAACTATGACAAAGCCATGGAGAGGACAATGCAGTTGGAGGTGGCGTTTCAAGAACTTCAAAAGATTGATGAAAAAAGAAAGGGAAAATGGCCCAGTAAATCTGACCATGATAAATGAAAAGAAGGTCTCTTTAGGAAGAAACAAAAAATAATGGTGAGAAATTCGACCCTATCAATTTCTGGTGAGGGCAAAGCTGTAGTTTTGGTGGGGGCACCTCTCATATTGATGACAAGTGTTGGAAGAAGCAAGGAAGGTGTCTAATCTACGAAAGTCCTCAGCATATAGCAAAAGACTGCCTAAAGCGCTGTAAGGATGCTAGTTTGGAGCACAAAACAAACTGCAACATGACATAGCAGGGCATTCACAAATCAAAGCCAATGCACATGCCTTAGCAGGGGAAGGTGGAACAGACCCTTCTTAAGTGGTAGAAGGTAAGGTCATAATCCGTAACTTTCTATTTGAAGCTTTTTTTTATCCAGGTGCTATACACTCTTTTATATCAATTGCATGTGCAAATCGACTAAGCTTAAATTTAGAACATATGAGAACTCCTTATGAGGTTCTTACCCCTGTAGTAGGATGTTACGAAACCTACATTAGGTATCTAAATTGCCCCATAAACGTAGAAAATCATGAATTTGTTGCTTATCTTATTGAACTACTAATTCAAAACTAATTAGGAATATATTGGTTATATCAGCACCAGGCTGTAGTAGGTTGTTTCGCTAAAATAATTAAGCTACGTACTAGAATCAAGGTTGGTACTAATAGCAACCTCAAAAGCAATGGCTTAACCACTATCTCGATTGTAAAAGCTAAAAAAGCCATAAAGAAAGGAGGACAGGGATTTCTAGCTTATTTAATCAATAAGCCTTACGATAAAGCCAAATTGGAAGATGTGAGAGTAATTAGTAAATTTCCAAAAGTAGTCCCTGAAGAATTAAATTCATTGCCTCTCGACTGAGAGATGAATTTGTAATAGAGGCCATACTTGGGCAGCACTATTCTCGAAAACTCTATATAGAATAGCACTAGGAGAGTTGAAAGAATTGAAAGAGCAATTGTAGGAATTTCTGGACAAAAGTTTTATTTGACCAAGTTCTTCTCCTTGGGGAGTTCCAGTCTATTTGTGAAAAAGAAAAATGACACTTTGAGGATGTGTGTAACACCCCGGAAATTTTTCTAAATAAAATATTAAATCATCGATTTTTTTAAAATTTATTCGATTTCAAAATCACAAGCATTGTTTTAAAATCAAAGCACATCTCGTGCGTCCGAAAAATTTTCGAGCAATCAAGTTTTATTTTCTCGTCACGTTTCAACCCAAACGAGCCCCAAAAGCCCACTAAACAAGCCCAAACTCTTCGCCTAAAACCCTAGCCATTATTGTTGATTAAAAGAAGCATATTTGAAACTAATATATATATATATATATGGACTTGAAATCTGCAGAAAGTAGCCCAATCGCAGCAGCCTACTTTTTTGCCTTAGATGGGATTTTTGCCCATCATGGCTATCATGTCTTTGTTTTAGCTTCTTGAAGAAGCTTGGTCTAATTGCATGTAAGGCCTTGTATAAAGTTTTTCTTGCTTAGGAACCCCTCTAACTCATCTATAATTATGGCTTCATCCTCCACACAAAAATTCTGCAACTCCTTCACTTCTCAAAAACACTCTTGCACTTAACACACTCTTGCATTTTACTTTCCATCAAAACCGATTACTCAAAGTGGGATTTTAAGTTTTGAACTCTCATCCAAATCATTAGTAAGTAGCTTAAGATTGGCGATTTAAGAATGTTTAATGATATGATTATATAGAATTTGACATAAGAATAAATGTTAATATAGGTGTGGAAACTAAGCTTGGCTTATTGCATTTATCAAGTTCTAGCTTCAAGAGGTAAGACTTATGGCTTTCTTGAACTCCTTATGAGCATATGGTTGTATTTCTTGACTTAAAGGTAGGATCATGGCTTGAGTTTCTGAAAGTCTTGCTTTCTTTGAAATGTTGATATCATGAGTTTATATGGTTGCTTGTTGTTTCTTGCTTTAAGTTCTATTCTTCGCGTATGTAAATCCAAAGCCTTATTCGATTCCTCTTGACATCTATACCTATGCTTTGGATTGAGTTTTGTATGATGGACATTGGACTAAGAGGAGAATGGAACAAAAAATTGAATGAAAACGAAGGATATGGACTAAAACGTATCATTTGAATCAAAAATGATCTTTCAAAAGATCTTAAACCAAATTTTAAAATGACAGCTTACAAATATTTTTACACATAAGAGAACCCTAAAAATGTAATTTTGGATCAAAATTTGAAGAAAATCAAAAGACAAAAAATTAAAATTTCACCCAAGAGTAGGTGCTTAAGCGCGCAGAGCTGGGCACCCCAGCACCCACTCTTGGATAAAACAACCATATTTTCTAGAAGCTTGGGCACTTAAGTGCCCATATGGGCGGTCCAATGCTCGACTTCTGTGTAAAATTTTTGTTTGGGCACGTTCCATAGCCAAACTTGATTTTAAAACTCCATTTCTTGACACATCAAATCCATATCCGATCTTTCTAACGTGATTTGAACTTTGGAACAAAAACCCTTTAGCCCATAGTCAAATTTAGAAATGGTCGATTGATATATTTGGCCTATGCTAAAATATTATTTGTAATTGATGGCCAATCAAAGTTGAGCCGTAATGGGCTCACTGAACAATTGAATGTTCTATTTGTTTCAAGCCTGCATGAATGAATGAATGTTGGGCACTGGGGGTTTTCTTGGGGACCAAACTCTGGCAATATTAGATTGTCGATTAGGACCTTTGAAAATCCCTGAATGTCTGGTAGCTTGGATAAATTCTGGAGGTAGAGTTCTGAGGAGCTGCTCTAAGCACGTAGGTCGGCTGTGCTCTACTAAATGAATGATGCTCCTGCGGGAGGGATAAGGATGAAATGTATATATTGGAGTTATAAAGGTAACAGACCTACTAAATTGATTAATTCAGCCTATTGACTTGAATGTGATAAATGATTCCTGATATTTGTCTATTTTGATCATTCTGATTGTTTCGAATTGCTTATTAAATCACATTCTTGTCTCTTTGTTAATATGAGTTTTACTTAGTCAGTGGACTCATGACTCCATATTATCCTATAGGTTTGTGAGTCTTGACGTATGATTGATTAAAGCTCCCTGATTAAGCTTGTTACTGCTCATTTTGGAATTATACTCATTTATGTATTTTAGGATCAATCTTTTGCTTTTGAACTTATGGACGTATGGAATGTATAGATGGACGGATTGTAATATTTAGTTAGATGCTTTATGTATTTTGGAACTCTTTGGAATGTAATGATATTTTTGTTGGGAACTTTAGCTTGAATTTGTTAAGTTGTTGGTTTCTGAATTGGTTTTACAATGTATCCAATCGCGAGTAGTGCACTCTGGATCTCGGGACGGAATGCTACCGGGATTTTGGGAGGCATTACAATGTGTATAGATTATTGAGAATTGAATAATGTGATAGTTAAAAATAAATACTATCTAGCCCACATCGATGAATTGTTCGATCACTTGCAAGGATCTGCGGTATACTCAAAATTAGATTTACACTGAGGGTACTAGTAGTTGAAAATTTGGGAAGCAAACATACCCAAAACTATATTTAATTATATGCCAAATAAAATAAATACAAATTTTAGCCAAAAATGGTAACCTTTCTAGGACATTTAATTTCTTAAAATGATCTTAAAATTAATCCAAATAAAGTAGAAGCAGTTATCAATTGGAAAAGATCTAAGACTGTTATTAAAGCGAGAAGTTTCTTAGGATTAGTTGAATATTATCGAAAGTTTATCCAAATTTTCTCTAAGATTGCTGATCCTCCCACCAAGTTAATCCAAAAAGATTGATGATTTGACTGGGACCAACACTATGAAGAAAGCTTTCTGGAATTGAAAAAGAGATTAACTGCAGCTCAATAGTTGCATTGCCTGCTGGATTAGAAGAGTTCACTATATATACTGATGCCTCAAAGGAAAGGTTGGGTTGCGTATTAATGCAAAAAGGCCGGGTGATTGAGTATATCTCAAGAAAGTTGAAAAATTATAAACCGAATTATGCCAATCATGACCTCGAATTGGCAGCAATAGTTTTTGTTTTGGCTAAGTGATGCCATTATTTGTATGGAGCGAAAATCAAGGTCTACACGAATCACAAAAGCCTCAAATATATTTTCAGCCAGAAGAATTTGAACTTGAGACAGCAACAATGGATGGAATTACTAGAAGATTACAATTTCATTATCACTTATCATCTTGGCAGAGCAAATATTGTAGCCGATGCTCTAAGTCGAAAAGGAGGATTGGCAAATATTAGCATGTACCCTGAATTGTATAGTGATACCTTACAAGCTCAAGAAAAGAATGAATGGAAGCAAAAGTTTAAGTTCACAATGAGCAAACAAAAAAGATCCGACTTTAGGGTTGACACAAATAGATTGCTTCAATTAAAAAATAGAGTGTGCATTCTTGCTATGATACATGAAAGAGTGTTGCCAACAACACATCAGACCAAGTACTTGGTACATCCCTGAGGGACAAAACTGTACAGGTACCTAAAACAGAAGTTTTAGTGGAAGAAATGAAATGGAATGTGATCAAATACATCTAAAAATGTCTGAATTGCCAACTTATAAAAACAGAGCATCAGAGGTCATTTGGAAAACTACAATCGCTCCCAATCTCAAGTTGAAAATAGGGTCAAATCACCATGGATTTCACAGTTAGCTTACCTGTAGTGAAAAGCGGATGTGATAGTATTTGAGCCATAATAGATAGACTTACTAAGTCCATACACTTTCTGCCAGTCAAGACCCATACAATGTTAAAAAACTTGTCGAAATCTGCATTAAGAAAATCATTTGGCCACATGGGATTCCCCAAAGCATTATCTTTTACAGTGATCCAAAGTCCACGGCCATGCTATGCAAGAGTCTACGGGAGCATCTGGCAAAAAACTACAATTCAACACGGCAGCTTACCCTAAGACTAACGGCGAGTTAGAAAGACTAATTCAAACACTAGAAGATAGGTTACGAGGCTATTTCTAAATTTTCTTGGAAATTAGGATAGACATATGCACCCTACGAAGGTCTATATCGCAAGAAATGCAGATCAAGCAATGAAAGGATTTGGAGTTTAATGTTAGAGATCAAGTGTTCTTGAAAGTCGTCCTGTAAAAGGGGATTCGAAGGATAGGAAAGAGGAGAAAGTTGACCCCATGGTATGCAGGGCCTTTCGAAATTGTTGAATGTATTGGTCCGACATCGTATAGATTAAACCTATTGCCGAACCTCAATAGAATTCACAATGTCTTCCACATATCCCAATTATGGAAATGCCATCTTAATTCTTCACTTATCACAGAGCGTATTGCCATACCTATCCAGAGTGAACCCTCATATATGGAACAGCCCATACATATCTTAGATTATCAAGTCTGAGAACTTAGGAATCGAAGGATAGCCCTGAGTCAAGGTTCTCTGAAAAAACCAAAAAGAGACTACTTAGGAATGTGAGGATGAAATGCGAGAGAGATATCCTCACCTATTTGAGTGACAGGTACGAATTTGAGGACCCGATTCTTTTAAGGAAAAAGAGTGTGACAACATGTAAATTTTCCTAAGAGTAAATTGCATATAACCTCCCAACCTTTGGGGGGTTGTGCACATTACCCCCTAACTATTTTTTTTGTGCGTTTAACACCCCGTACTTTTAGTATCTTGCACAGTGACCCCAAAGCTCCACTTCCGGTGGTATATTTGAAGAATATTTCGTTTTTCTAGGGCAATTTAGACATTTGAACACCACAAATTTGCCAAGTTACTTTTATACCCTCACCTAACATTTCGCTTAACAAAAGAAAATGGGCAAAAAAAAAAAAGAAAAAAAGAAAAGAAGAAAAAGCAAACGACAGTAAAAAGAGTAGGGTTATCAACTCTGCAGAATAGAAAATCCTTTTACCACCACAGTAAAAAAAACCCTTTGGAGAAGACAAAGAATTTGAAGAAATTTAAACGATTATGTGTGAAAATAGTTTGGAGATTAAGAGAGAGTAACGATGATATTCCTTTAGGACGCAATGCACCTGATTACGGTAAGGAACAACTTCTTTCCTCTTTTTGTGGTTCTTATAGATGGCTTCTAAAATTTGAAAGATTTGTTTTTTATGTGAAATTTACTTAACCCTATGTCATTTTTAGCTTCATGTGTTGACTGAGTTTTTTTCATTCTCGGGAATGCTGCTTGTTTTTGGTATAAAGGGAATTGTACTATAGTGGACCCTGAAAAGATTCATTTTGGTGCTATATTTATGTGTACAATAGCAATGTTAGAATATTTAATGGTTTTCATGACTTTTTAGGTAGGGTTGGATACTATTTTTTGTTTTTTGTTTGGCTTGGCTTTTCCCGGACCAATGTGCCTTTACTGTGATGTGGGCCATTGCATGTATTCTTATTTTCTTTGTCTATTTATGACATTGTGGACCCATGTGAAGTACTAAATTTTGCATCAAATTCCTTTGCAATGCAGGTAGTAATTTTGATTTGTTCAATGTAAGAATGCACCATGGTGGTAAATTATGTGATTTAGGGCTCACTGTATATGTTGGGGGTAAAATAGCTCATTTTGACTACTGTTCTGTAGATGAGATGTCAATGCTTGAGATTATAGAAATTGGTAGGACGATTGGGGTAGATGTTACTGTCTATAGTTTTTACTATAGTAAATGTGGGAGTAATGACTGCTCTGTGATAT
>JACFYI010003815.1:84552-110877 GCA_014898755.1 Handroanthus guayacan | reverse complement strand
TTTATGATTCGTTCAAAATGTATAGATTGCCGACTTGTAATAGTTAGGATATTCCGATACAATATTTCGGTTTAGTTAGTTCCCGTTTGAACTATGAGTATGTTTGGCCGTAATTTGGATCTTGTAATGTATTTTGGAAATTTCAGCTTGTAATTTTGGAACACTAAGTTATGAAATTGTGTTTTGGAAATTCTGTTTATGGTTTTAGTTAAGTTCCGTAAGTGAGTAGCACTTCGGATTTCGGGGCGGAATGCACTGAAATCCGGGGCGTTACAAAATTGCCCAAAATTCACTACAAATCCAACAACAAAAAAATACACTTAATCCATAAGACATTTCATTACCACAATTCCAAAAATACATAGGGTCATCCTGCACAATACCTAATGGATGTAAATATCCAAAATACATCTATGTTCCTGCCAAAAAGTGAAAAAACCAAAAATCCAAAAAAAACAAGAAAAAAAAAACTGAATTCCTATTTTTATAGTAACAAATATATAACAATCCATGATACAACCAAGCAAATCCACATCTTCACCTCCTTCGACTTTCTCCGTGCAATTTTACTTTCTAGCAAGTTCACTTTTCTCAACAATCCAGGAATAATGTTTCTTGACCGATCACATATTGGAGGGTCCAACCAATAGAAGTAGTTAAAACCTCCATTTTCCTAAAAATGCTACCAAAATCAGCCAAAAAAAAATAGAAGAAATAAAACAAATGAATCGTGAGAATATTACCCGAAAATTGGAGCATATTGAATACCTCCTGCCAGGATTCAAGCTCGTCCACGAGGTCTTATTTACTGCACGCTTTTTGCAATAACATGAGTCTTCTTCTTCCATGTTGACACTCAAGCAAATTTCCTTACTTTTTACCTGATTTTACTCACTTTTTCACCCTACTATAAACGGAAGGAATGAAATTAGGGCTGTAATCTGAATGCTTTCTTGCAAAATGACTTCCTAGCCCTTAAATATTTTGATATGTCTAATTTACCCCTAGAAAATGGAATATTCTTCAAATATGCCGCCAGAAGTGGAGCTTTGGGGTCACTGCACAAGTTACTAAAAGTACGAGGTGTTAAACGCACAAAAAAAATGGTTGGGGGGTAATGTGCACAACCCCCCAAAAGTTGGGGGGTTATCTGCAATTTACTCTTAATTTTATGATTGATTAATTAAATGGTTTAATTAATCAAAAATTGTAAAAGTTACGAGTCCATATCTAGTTAATTGATGAACCTAATGGGTCACATATCTTTCTCAATTAAATCACAGTAAGAATTTAAAATAGAGATTCTCTAATTAGATCAAAGATAATTGCCTAAATTAGATTTAGGCAAAAGAAGAAGAATTTTGACTAAAAATCAAAATATTTGACCAAAGTCAAAATAAGTCTTCTTGAGTAAATTAATTTGAAAAGTCAAATTATTCTAATTAAATTAATATTTAATTTAATTCAATTAATTTCAATAGTTGAATAAATAAATTCAAGAAGATAATTTAAATTAGGAGGGAAACTAAATGGTATTTAAAGTTTATTTGAAACCATGCAGCACTTTAATTAAATGTTAATGAAAATGCCACATGAAAATGTGCAACCTGGATGTCAAGTGGTCCAATGATATTTGAAAAGAAAAATCTAGATTCTTCCCTCCAAATCCACCTTGCCAACTAAGCATCCAAGTTAGCAATGATCACAATTTAAATACCATCTAAACATCTCACAATTTGCAGCCTCTCTCATTCTTAGATCAAAAAGGTACTGAAAATTTTCCCTCCAATCCTCTCTAAAACTTCTTCATCTTTCTCTCCACATATTTATACTTGGATCTAATATCTAACCATAGATTCAAGTGACAATCCAAAAAGGAAGAATGGATCAACATTAAAGTTATGAATCCACATTGTTTTGGAAATCAAAAGTTGATTGTCCAACACACATAGCTCATGGTCATCACCAAATTGGAGATAAGTTTCAGTCCATTAATGGAATAACTCTTGGATCTTGAAGCTTTGAAAGGAGAATTGAAGGTTTGATCAAGTTTTTGGATCGAATCCATCAAGCTTGAAGAGGATCAAGAGTTGATCAAGTAAAGAGCTTATACTTTTGATCTTAGGAGGTTTTCGACTGAATTTCTCCACTCTTGTGTCAAGGTTGGTTTTCTCTCCATAGATCAAAGTTCTATGCTCATATGAGAATCGTATAAAGGTTTTAGGCTTTAATTAATGTGATGAATGTTTTATTCCACTGCGTTTTTGTTTTAATTTAGCCTAACCTTCACTTTCAAGTAGTATCCGAGCCAAATCGTATGAACTAATTTTTAGATTCGTTAAAATATTAATTCATGTGATGAATTGATGTGAATTTAGTGATCTTGATTCAATCTAATGAATTGGAAGTCACTAGATTATGTGTGTCGCTTGGATCTATGTGAATTATGTGATAATTAATGCTCTTCGTTGATTTAACATGATTTAAATTCAATTTGATTGAATATTGGAGTTGTTGATGTTGATCTTGATGTTAGATGTGTAATTGATGTTATTAATTGTGATCAATTGTTTTAAAATTATTTTAAAACTATTAGGAGATCAATATACATGTATTAGATTGGATCTAGTATGAATTGCATAAAAAATAACATGAATTAGAGCATGAAATACATGTTGAGAACATATGTTGCTTCCTGGAAATCCAAGTGCACTGGCCTCTCGGGTTTGATACTTTTTCACACTCTATTTATGTCATTTTGCAACTCCTTTATTTTTTAAATCATTTATCATTTGTTAAGAACCTATGGTTTAAATTTGGTGATTTTTGGAGTCAAGGAGAATTTTCTAAAAATCTTTGAATAAGCATTGCCAATTAGACTCGAGAGCAAGTTACTTTGTACACTGACCTCACGGAAATAAAATTATTTCATACTCTAATTGATTTTTTTTTCTTTATGATTTTTTAATTCATCTATAATGAGTTGGAAACGTTTGGTTCAAATTTGGGAATTTTTGGAGTTAAGGAGAATTTATTAGAAGTTTTGGAATTGGAGCTGCCGGTCAGACCCGTGGCTAATTTAGAATTTGCCAATTGGAATTCTAATGATGTTTTGATCTAATTTATGATGTAATTTGATCTTCTATAGTGTTTTGAATCATTCCCAAGGTGTTGGTGTGAAAGTAAATACTAATTCATACGAATCAAGTCATGCTTTCCACAAACATCAAACTATTCATTTTCCGGATTCAATCATGTAAACTTACCTACCTCGGATCTTAATAGGACTCGAATCACTGACTTCAAATCGCCCCTTATTCCGAATCGTAGTTGACTTGAACCACCGATTTTGATTGTCTCTTCGGTCCGGATTACATCACCAATTACGGAAACAATTCAATTTTCCACAGCCCAAATACCAATAAATTGATTTCTAATTTGTTATTACAAACTCTTTTTTATTACAACACATGTAGAGAGAGAATGTAATAATGTATGTGAGAGATTGAATTTTTAGGAGAGAGAAAAACGTAGAGAGAAGAGAGAGAGGGAGAATTCTGCAGAGAGAAGAAGTTCTCATCCGTCAAAATTCTTCTCTATGGAGAGAGAGTCAAACTCTCACACTCTATCTCTCTTACACATCTCCACTAATCCCATGATTAGTGGTGGGGTACTTTTAGGGAGTTATCCCTAATTTAAAATTTAACTACTCCCTCCAATAATGTGGGTTGGGTAGAGGTGTCAAACCGGTCGGTCCGAGGCTGGACCGGCCCGCGAAACCTTTTAGCCTGGCTCGAACCAGTTCCGAACTTATCCAGTTCAGGGCTTATCCAGGCCAGGCTTAAGCGGGCCGGAGTATTTATTTGGTAGGCCCGGTCCCTAATCGACCCTTTTAATAATAGGGCAGGGCCTAAACGGTTTCGGGCTAAACGGTTCCGAGCTAAACGGGCTAAACGATTTCGGATTAAATATGCCTTAAACGGGCTAAATGGGCCGAGACTAAAGGGTTAAACGGGCTGTGCCTTTTCTTTTTAAATTTTTTTAAGCAATTCTTAATGTAATTGTAATAAATAGGAAAAAATAAGCAATTTTTTATTTATTTAATTAAAAAAACTCTTAAAAATATTTTTAAAAAAATACCATAAATTTTATGGATAACATATTTTATTAACATAACAAATATTAAAGTAATTTAAAATAATTTTTTCAAAGTGTTAACATAATATAATATTGTAAAGTATTATTTCAGTTGGATTTTTTAAAAATATAACATTTTCATCAAACACTTAAATAATATTACGTCGTGAAAGTTTTATATACTATAATATTTTTCAAATGTTAAAATTAAATTAAATAATTTAACAACATTAAAAAAAAAGTACCTTATTTTATTTTATTTTATTTCATTTCATTTCATTTGTTTTACCATAAATTTTATATACAACAATTTATATTAACATAACGAAAATTAAAGTAATTTAAATAATTTTTTTAAAGTATGAACATAATATCATATTTTAAAATATTATTTTAGTTGTATATTTTAGAAATATAATATTTTCATCAAACACGTAAATAATATTACGTCTTGAAGTCTTATATAGTTTAATATTTTTCAAATATTAAAATTAAATTAAATGATTTAACAAATTTAAAAAAAAATTATTTTATTTTATTTTATTTCATTTCATTAGTTTTATCTTTTCCTTTTATTTTTTTAAATTTTACTTTATTTTGTTTTATTTCATTAGTTTTTATTTTTTTTTGTTTTATCTTTTCTTTTTTTTTTTGTTTAATTGTAAGCGGTTCACCAGTCCGGTCCTCGTCCCGGTTCCGGGCCAGGCCGATCCCGGGCCCAAAAAATTGGGCTCGGATGGAACCTATACATGGGCCGGTTCGGCCCGGCCCGTCTATGAACAGTAAATAGTTTTGGGCAGGGCCGGTCTGGGTGGCCCGGCCCATTTTGACACCTCTAGTCAACGTATCTCTTATCCTTTAAACATCCAATGCAAGAGTATACTTGACCATTACTAATCTCATGTATTCACAATTATGATCCAAACATAATTGGCTGGCCAGCTTGGATACAAGTCAAGTGTCAGTAAAAGAATGGTCTTCCTTTCCAACTCGAATCTCTCATGCTCATTTCAGCTGCTTGCCTAAACATGCACCGCATTATCGGATTATTCATGGCTATTAGTAGCATGCTAAAGTAGCAACACTGGAACAAGAACTCAAGAAATAGTTTAAAGTACTAAGGGTATCACACGAGGTCATATTTACCTCTGGGTCTCACGCAATGAGAAAATAGGGACTCATTTGCTCATTACCCAAATGGTCACTCTAAGCACACACGGTAAGAAACAAGTGTTACGATGCAGCTTCTTCCCTGTTGGAAGCGTGTGTCTTTTGCTCAATAAAGCATCATACAGATCTTCATCTAAGTGTATCTCAACACTTAACCTGAGTTTTCTCATTTATTCTTCCTCTTCATAACATTCTCGAGAACAACTCACATCTGGCTTATCATCAAGTCAATAGATTGTGGGTAATCCATTTCGATTACTGAACTCTCAATAGTAATCACATCTTAGTCACGCTTAGGTTAAGGAGGCATTTAAAAAATGCCTCATCTCTGCACGCTACTCAATGTCAGAGGCGATTGCTCGTGTGAGAGAGCCAATCTCTACTTGTCTGACATACCTTTTAAGATATCACATCAAGCATGTGTATCAAAAAGTTCATCTTTCATAAGGTAAGCATACAATAAAAAAGATATGCACAAGCTCAAATATAAACATACTCCACGCATCCCAAGAATAGGCTTAACAAGCTAATAGTGTATGCGTAGACATATATTTGAGCGTCACCTCCTTATATTCAACTGTATCTCTCACAGAGTTGAGTTTCATATCTTTGTGTTTGGTCTCACCATGATATTTGGGGTCATTGCTCAAGCAATGGCTGAGTAATTATCACAACAAATTGTATATGCTCCCACTAGACTTGCCATATCCAAATATTGTAAGAACTTCTTAACCTAAACACCTTGTACTGCAGAATTACATGCCACAATTTTAACATCAATTGTGATCAACGATACACAGATTAGTTTCTTGCTGCTCAATGAGATCGCATTCTCATTTATCAAGAACACATAACCAAAAGTGATTACCTATACTCAAATCACTACTGGAATCAGTATCTTGTGTTTCCTTTTCGGTCTAGCTCTTTCCTTGAATAACATAGGAAATGATTTGCGGTACGCTTTAGGTATCTCTAAAATCCCATTTTAGATAATCTAATGTTTCTTTCTTAGATTGGATTGATACCTGTTAATTAGTCCCATGACTTTGACATATCAGAGCATGCATACCTCCATAGTATACATTAAGCTCTCAACAACATTTTTATATGGTACTTTGGACATCTATAATTCTTTTAGGAGTCTTTGGGCATAGTACATGACTTATACTTCCATAATTAGCCATAGGAGTATCATAAGATATGCAACTTCCATATTGAATCATTCTAATATCTTTCAATATATGATTCTTGAGACATCACAAAGTCTATTAGAACAATCTCTATGAATTAGCAAACTCCTTATCGTTCTTAGCTAATGATATGCCCCTGACATAAAGAGACAGAATTACAAACTCTTACTAGACCTTTAATATAAATACAATGGTCTCATCACTCATGATAAAATCATTTGAGATTATAGCTCTAGAAGATCTCAAATACCATTGTTGAGTAGACTGCTTAAAACCATATATTGATCTCCTTGATTTTAGATCTTGTGTCTTTAGCTTAGAAGACAAGATCTACTGGTTATATCAGTAGGTTTTATCCTCAAAATCTCCTATTGAGAGAAAACAGTCTAAGCATCCATCTAATATAATTATATGTCTAAATTAGCTAATATGGCTAATATCGAGTAACTGGAAGCAAGTCTAACCACTGGTGAAAAAAGATTTATATATTATCAACACTATTGTTGAGTGTAACCTCTTGCCACCAGTCCAATACTATAGTTCACAAGCTTTCGCTTAATATTTGAGAACTCATTTATTCTCAAGAGCTACACATCCCAAAATTTTGATCAACCAATTCCCAGACTCAGTTTAATCAAACTAACTCCATCTACTTTTCTATTGCTTTCATTTATTCATCCTTCTTGAGATAAGATAAAGCCTTACACGTATGCCTTAGGCTTTTCTTTGTCCATTGGGGATTCAATATATGTATGCCCTTTTAATCTTTAAATGACCTTTTTGGGCATTTTGTTCCTAATACCTTTCCGAATTTAGGTTTTTGATGGATTGATTTCTCAAGAATAGCTCCCACTAGAATTAAGTGGTAACACATCCTCTCAAAATTTCACTTATCCATATGCTACAAAGCCAATTTCGGAATCAATTAACCAAATAAAGGTCTGGTTTTCCTTTATTTCACGGCTACTAGGAGGTTCACTCTCCATAAAAATATTTCGTGATTTGATTTCAGCAATAGTTCCATCGAAGCTATCACTTATGAATACGTAACCTATTGACTGCTCTTAGTATCCTATGAAGATACAACAGTCGACTTCCAAAATTTAAGGTTACTTTAGTCAAGCCTCATACTATCCCGGAGTTCATACAATGCAAATGGTACTGACTTTGGACACACATAATCTAAATAGTAGGTTGTAGTTAACAAATTTATCTCCCTTAGAGGAAATTGACAAGTTAACTTGCACCATCATGGACCTTGTCTTGTTTAATAACATCCTATCATTTTCATAAGAACACCATTTGATAGAGATGCATAAGAAATGATAAGACATCTCATTATCCTCTTTTCATTACATAGATCCTAAAATTGACTAGGTAGATAGATATTCTTGCTCTCAAACAACTCTCAAGATTTGTTATATTCCCGTCTATTTGATCATCTACTCTAATTCTATAATGTTTAAAGCACCCCAGTGTCTAGGATTTATGAGTGGTCAAATGGACATGAATATAATGTGAGAATCTATCTATCAATCTAATGAAAATACAAAGTTCCATGTCTAGCCTCCCACTTCCATCAAATCACAAATAACGATATCTTTGAATGAATTAATAGCAATAGAAATATAGCCCCAATGGCTTTTCAAATTGATTTTCTCATTATCTCTAGCAAGATAAAGCCCACAAACAATTAAATCAACTTTTATGAAAAATAAGAACTCGATAGTTCAGCTTTCATTAGTTGATTCATGTTCTCTTGCCTAATGTGATCTAGTCTCATATGCCAAATACATTCATTTGTACTTGCATAACTAGATTAGCAAGTATCTAGCAAAAAAGAAATCTTCAGCATAACACTTGTCTATTTTAATTGAGAATCTATTTTAATTGAGTAACCAATCCTTAGATGTCCACTAGCATAATAAATATTATCTGTAGAACACCAACCATAATGTCTTTGAACGACAAACTCAAATTTTATCCTTCGAAGAATATTAGATAAGTCAAAATTTCCAACACATAGAGGAATTTGAGAAGACTGCATATGCTTCATCATCTCTAGTCCTATGTTTTGTTATTTCTTGAATTTATATCCACATAGGATAGGATTCAGACAACAAGACGTAGAGATTAGAATTGTTCTTCTAGGACGTTTTCTCAGTCCCCTTATCTTTATTACCTTTCTATTAGTTCCTTTCATAATTGAAGCCCGAAGCTTTTTGGGAACTAGGTTCAGTCATAAGGCAATTAATTGACTTAACAACACTAAGTTGCTCATCCTCAACTTTGATGTGTTGTGCATCATGAGAGAAAGAGTTCACATTCACACAATGTGTCGATTTCTTTCAAACGCACCAACAATCAATAAGGGACTAGATTAAAGTTTGCACTTGCTACTCATAACAAAAATATGGCTAGCTAACCTTTTACTAGCACATCGTGCTTGACATGGTCCACAAATGTCAAACTTGATTTCAACTGGCTCAAGTGAGTGACAATAATGCCTATATACATCCCAATAACATATACCAATATGCCATAAGCAATTCCAAGATTGCTTAAGCTATGGAATCTTGTCATTTTCCACACTTGGCAGATTTTATAGTCTCACTCTTAATGAGCAATGCCATACATTAAAGCATATTTGCTCCTCAAGTGCAACTAAGTTTGTGGCATCTCTGAGTTCAAATGAGCTATGGTTGATTTCTAAGTAATGGTCTAAGGAGTGACTATTATAATAATGCTTATCTTATATACATATATAATTTTGTACTTCAAAAATTAAGTTCAATGATAATAAACATAAGGCATAGATTCGAAAGTTCACTATGTTCCCAATCATCATCTATGAACCAAATGTTGCATTATCATAAACCTAATTCTTAAGTTCACAAAATAAGTTTTAAGTGAGAATTAATTTAATTCTACCAACCTAAAACCTCCCACTACAATTAAGTATAAATTGTATAATTCACAAGAACACATCTTGGAATAAAAGAAATATATGATATGTACTCAAAAGTTACTGATATTTCAAGATCATCCAATGTCTTGAAAATTATTACATGTCTCATAAGAAGAATAAATAAAACAACTACAAGTGAAAATGTAAACTACTACTAGTAAATAATCACTCTTCTCCCTGAAAAGCTTCTATCCACCATTGCCTCTCAGTGTACTCTATCACATGAAGCCATGTTGCTGATACTAGTCAAAAGTCTGTTGCACGCAGGGAATCTCAAAGGTGTCTTCCTCATAATGATATCACATGAGTTAGTCTGTACATTGCGACACATGCGGACTTTCACCTTTTCTTTAGTATCTTCAACCCACTAGTTGAGCATGGCCTCCTTAACCTCATTCAGTGTTTTGTCATATCCCACTGACATATGAATTTCATGGAACTTTTCCCATAAATCTTCTGGCAAGGACCATTGCCAAACTCGTATAAGTTTTGGCTCATTGCCCACAAAACACCTTTCTCCCAGGGAAATAAGTTTGTCATACTTCCTCTCCATAATTTCAAAATGTTGAGGAAGTGTATCTGACTCTCTCATTCAATACATGAGAGACTCTGTAGTTTTCTCGCGCTGTTCAAGAACTCGGAAACCTCTACCTTGCCCCCTAAAGGCACGTCGAGCGTTTTTCATTATCACCTTATCTAAAATGGGGTAAACAATGAATATAAAAACACATTCAGAATACAAATCATGCTCAATCTTATCAAGTATTACGCGAAAAATCACATCTTTCAAGTGCAATTAAGAGCAACGTATTCATAAGTGTTCAAAATTCCGAACCAGATAGCCAACCCCCTAGATTTTAATTTTCTGATTGCTTATAAAAAATTTCAGAATTTTTCTCCAAATAAAATAATTTTTCTCAATTTTTCATTCTCCAAAAGATAAAAATTAAGAAAAATATTTTATTCATTTCGAAAAATTTATTTTAATTCACCACAAAATCAGAAATTAAAAACTAAGCATGTCAGAATTTTTTGAATAAAAAACCAACGCCGGAACAGGCCTCATGCGCCACTGCTGTGGCTGGGGTGATGCGTCTGTTCCAGTTTTTTTTTTTTAACATATTATCTAACATGGCAAGACACGTAAGAGACAGTCGCTGATGTGTCATGGACACGTGTCACTACATGCTGACGTGTCAACATGACATGGCAGATTACGTGTCAGGGTGACGTGGCTACCGGCTAACGTGGCGTGACGACGTGTCAGATGACGTAGCACAAAGGCCTAACTTTATGCTGATGTGGCTAAATGACATGGCATGCCACGAGTCTCCACGTGTCAGTTGGTGAATGGTCCACGTCGGCTAAGTTGGTTTGACCATTGACTGGTCAACAGCCATATGTCATGGCCATGCAGATGCCATGTTTGGCAGTTGCGCGACGTGGCAAACCGCCATTGGCCCAGGTCGCGCATGTGGCAGCAGTTGCCACACAACCGCCTAACCGCATTCACATGTTCTGGTGGAGCGTGTTCTGCACGCGCCGCTCTTCTGGTGTTTTCCGACCACCGGATTCTGGTTACCCCCATTTTCGTCTATCCTGAACTCGGTGGTATTGTCAGATTTTTATTTTGAGGCTTTCGCATATGCGTTTGAGGCACAAACATCACATACCGAGAGTGGGATTCGCATATAGGGATTTAAATTTATTCTTCCATATTTCCAGAATATCATAAAATTCTAATACACGAATTTAACTTCAAAAATTCATATACAATCGTACGATTCATGAAAATTTACGCATAATATATGGTTGAACTCGTCTCAAAAAGATCTATCTAACCAAATAAATTTCATAACATGAATCATACCACAAAAATTCAGTAAAATCCAGAATTAATTTGGGCCTAATTAAACATGCTAGAAAAATTACATATAATTCAATACATGTAAATAAAACATGATTTTCTAGCATACAATTTAATTCTATGCAAAAAAAACATGATATAATCACATAAATATCATAATTTGCATAGATTATATCAGAATTCGAGCCGAGATGGCTCTGATACGAATCAAAGTAAATAGTAATTCATACGAATCAAATCATGCTTTCCACAAGCATCAAACTATTCATTTTCCGAATTTAATCACGTAAACATACCCGTCTCGGATCTTAATAGGACTCGAATCACTGACTTCAAATTGCCCCTTATTCCGAATCGTATTTGACTTGAACCACTGATTTTGATTGTCTCTTCAGTCCGGATTAAATCATTAATTACGAAAATAATTCAATTTTCCACAGCCCAAATACTAGCAAATTGATTTCTAATTTGTTATTACAAACTCTCTTTTATTACAACACATGCAGAGAGAGAATGTAATAATGTATATGAGAGATTGAATTTTTAGGGGAGAGAAGAGAGAGAGAGGGAGAATTCTGCAAAGAGACGAAGTTCTCTTCCATCAGAATTCTTCTCTACGGAGAGAGAGTCAAACTCTCACACTCTCTCTCTCTCTTACACATCTGCACTAATCCCATGATTAGTGGTGGGGTAGTTTTAGGGAGTTATCCCTAATTTAAAATTTAACTGCTCCCTCTAATAATGTGGGTCGGGTCAGCCCTTTTGGGCAACCCAGATCTAAACCCATTTTTTCCAACATGGTGGGTTTTAGAAACCTTGAGATGATTTAAAATCAAGATTAATTCCACATTTAATTTATGAATTATATTAAACAACTTCTAGTGGCAAAATAGTGGTATTTGATGCACTTTTGGCCTTTAATTGCATGTTCATGAGATGAATGTTTAATTAATTATTGTTTATTTAATTTCAAGCATCTATATAATGGATGTTTGATATTAAATGAATGTATGGGATGATTATGAGCCTCATTAAAATGTTGTTAATGAATTGATTTATTGATTGGGTTTGTAGTTAAATGGGGCTTACATGCCTCTTTTCCATCTTGTAATGAGAGTATATTTAGGATGGTAAAATCTTCTTTTTCTTTTGACTGAAGACCATGTATGCATGGTATGTTTTGTAATCAAGAAAAAAGAAGGTAAAAGAGTTCAAGACATGAAGGTCATGTATACATGGTGATGCATATACAATATATATAGGATCTATTCTTTTAATTACTCACCTAAATCAGTAACTAATGCACTAATGGATCTAAATATATTATTTAGTCAAAGGCTCATAATCATCCACCCTAAAAGCATGCTAAGTTTTACTTATTTATTCTTTTCTTATTCTATGAATATATGTTGCTGCATGTGTAGGTTAAAGAATCTAAATAAGTGATTACTAGTGATGAGATCTCCAAGCAAAAAATCCCTCATTTAGATTGTCTAAGTATTTTTCAAAAATTAAGTTAGAAATGGATTAAATTAAAAGAGTTTAAATATCCATGCCTCCTACCAATAGATTTAAATATGGGATACTACCATGATTGAGGTATTGTCTCACGAGTCGTGGAACACTTTAATTATGGAATGCTATGTTTATTTCTTAAACTATGAGATGGCACTTTTTAGTATTTGAGGTGTGTTGTTGTCTCACGAGTCATGAAGCGTTACACGCTCAATAACTAAAAGGCATGATTGGTGGGTTATGAACTTAACATTTAGTAACATAGATGTCTCACAAGTCATGAAACGTTACATGCTCAATAACTAAAAGGCATGATTGGTGGGTTTATATGAAAAATGAGGCAAAATAAAATTAAGAATTGTATAGAGATACAATTGGTAATTGTTGCCTACCTTAAAATTAATGATAGATGTCTCATGAATCGTGGGTCTATTATTAATATCTTGGGGTCTTGATTCTCACTAGGAAATATGATTTCCCAAATTTTCAATGAGGGTGGAAAATTTAATAAATTAGCGGGAGGATAAATATGCTTGAAGTCCATAAGTATATTTTGAAACATTGGAAGATATAGATGCTAATATTCTCTATATTCTCTTCAACGCTTCAGTAGATTTTTGTGAAAACTCTACAAACAAAACTAAGAAGCCACTCGCTATGATTTTGGAAACTAATAAATTGATTGGTCCCAACTATCACGATCGGCTAAGACACCTCAAAATTATTCTTGATTCCCAAAAATGCACTTACATTCTTTATGGTACTCCCTCAAACACCGCACCGGATGATAATGAAGACACACGCAATACGATTGCGAAGTGGGTTGAAGATGATTTTCAAGCCTAAAGTCTTATGTTAGCATCCATGTTCAATGAACTCCAAAAACAACATGAGAACATGAAGTACACTGTCGAGATTTAGACACACACTTGCAAGAGTTGTATGGTGTACAAACTCGGTATAAACACTTCGCGACCTCAAAGGAGTTTATTCAAATGAGAATAGAAGAGGTGGCGAGTGTCCATGAACACGATCTCAAGATAATTGGGCTTGTCGAGAAGCTTAGCAACTTAGGCATCGTCATGAACAAAGACCTTTATATGGATTTGATCCTTCAATCTCTCCCTAAATCATTTGATCAATTCATTATGAACTTCAACATGAGCAAAAATGAAGTAACGATTAATGAGTTGGTAAACATGTAGATCACCATAGAGTCCACTATCATAAAGGACAACTTGTCATGCTTGATTCTACTTCTAAGGTCCGAAAAGGTACTGAGAAGGGAAAGAAGAAGAAGAGTTACTCTCCAAAAGGGAAGCAACTAGTAACCCAAGAGGGTGAAATCAAGAAAAAAAAAGGGGTTGATCCCAATGCTAAATACTTCTACTGTGATGACCTAGGCCATTGGAAAAGGAATTGCAAAGTTTATTTGCGAGTTTAAAAAATGGTATGTTTGTTGTTGAAACCCACTTATTATTGGATTCTTCTTCTTGGGTATTCGATGCTAAATGTGGATCACACCTTTATAGTATATTGCAGGAGATGGAAAGAAGAAGGAAGCTTGAGGATGGGGATATGATCCTCCGCTTAGGCAATGGGGCAAGAATTGCTGCACATAGTGTAGCCATTATCACTTTAGCTTTTCGTTCAAATAAAATTGTACTTGGTCCGATGTACTACGTACCAAGTTTAATAAAGAATATTATTTTGATTTCTATTTTAGATCATGAAGGTTTCGAATTTTCTATCAAAAACGAAAAACTAAGTGCATATAAGGGTGGTTCTTTATGTGCACAAGGTTATTTCAATAATGGGTTGTACCATTTAATAAAACGTCCAACGATAATACAAGTTCAAAGTAACAAACGAAAGTTAAATAAACAAAATAATGCCTATCTTTGGCATGCTAGATT
This sequence comes from Handroanthus guayacan, assembly GCA_014898755.1. NCBI lineage: Eukaryota > Viridiplantae > Streptophyta > Magnoliopsida > Lamiales > Bignoniaceae > Handroanthus > Handroanthus guayacan. The sequence goes on along the minus strand of JACFYI010003815.1, from coordinate 96,114 downwards.
TGGACATGTTTCCAAGAATAGCATAAGATGGTTGCCTCTAATTTACTTAAGGTAAGTGACCTAGAGAATTTACCAACTTGCAAATGTTGTTTAAAGGAAAAGATGACTAAGGCTCTGTTTGTTAGACATCTGGAGACATCTATTTATCTTTTGGATTTGATCTACACGGACATATATGGACCACTAAAAGTTAGTGCAAGAGGAGGCTTCTCCTACTTCACTACCTTTACTAGTGATTTTTCTCAGTTCGATCACTTGTATCTTATGAAGCACAAGTTCGAAACTTTTGAAAAATTCAAGAAGTATAGGAGTGAGGTGGAAAAGCAACTAGGGTTAGTATCAAGACTCTTCAATTCGATCCGATTGAGGAGGAGAGTACTTAAACACCAAATTCCTAGATTATCTAAAAGAGAATGGGATTCTCTCTTAATGGACTCCTCCCAACACACCTCAACTTAATGGGGTAGCTGAACAGAGAAATTGTACCTTATTGAACATGGTATGTTCCATAATGAGTTTTATCAATATTCCTGTTTTCTTTAGGGGTTACGCTATAGAAGCGGTGGCAAAGCTATTGAATATAGTTCCATCGAAGTCGGTACCTGAAACACCATGTAAGATGTGGCATGGCAAAGCACCCTTATATTTTTATCTAAGGATTTGGGGTTCTCCTGCTTGCTTGAAGCGCTTAGATGGAGATAAGTTGGATAGTCGATCCACCTTGGGCAAGTTTATGGGATACCCGAGAGAGTCTATAGGTTATTATTTTTATGATCACTTGTAACAAAAGGCATTTGTTTCGAGAAACGCTAACTTTTTGGAAAGAAAATTTTTATTAGATAGAAAAGCATCACTATCGAACTCGATGAAGCTCGAAATAATCAAACGATATCATTACACAACTTCTTAGAAGATCGGAACATGTTAAGAAGTAACCCGAAAGGTTTGAATTTCTTCATGAGATGGGCCAAACAGATCTTGATATGAAAACCTACAAGGAAGTTATGTTAGACATAGATTCGGGACATTAGCTTGAAGCCATGAAATTGAAAATGAACTTTATGTGCTCTAATAAGCTATGGATCTTGCTAGATCTACCAGGAAATATAGCATCTATTGGTTGTAATCCATCGGTTGCAAGTGGATTTATAAGCAAAAGTTTAGAAAAAATAAAGACGTAACGACCGATAAGGCTAGACTAGTGGCAAAGGGATATACTCAATGACTAGGAGTGGACTTTGAGAAAACTTTTTCACCCGTAGCTATGCCTAAATCCATTGGATAATGCTTGTAATAGCTACATATTATGATTATGAGATTTAACAAATAGATGTAAAGACCGTCTCTCTCAATGGCAACGTTGACAAGGAAATTTACATGGAGCAATTGGAAGGCTTTATATCCAATGAGTGAGCAAATGGTTTGCAAACTCCAAATGTCCATCTATGGACTTAAACGAGCATCCCGAAGTTGGAACATACGTTTTGATGAGACATTCAAAGAGTTTGCCTTTATAAAAAAATACGTATTATCCATGTGTATATAAGAAGGCTAGTAGGAATTCCATTCAATTTCTAGTGCTTTATGTCGATGATATTCTTCTCCTTAGGGATGGTAAAGAAGTGTTAGAGTATACTAAAGCATGGTTATCTATACAATTCTCCATGAGAGATTTGGGATAATGTTGGGCCTATCCCAAACACCGTACATAGACAAGATACTAAAAAGGTTTAATATGGAGAAATCTAAGAGAGGATTTCTACCCATTAGACATGGTTTATATCTCTCTAAGTCTATGGCCCCAAAGACAAAAGAAGAGAGACTTAAGATATCTAACGTACCTTATGCATCCGCTATCGAAAGTATAATATATGCGCTATTATGTACGAGATCGAATGAAGCATATGCTCTAAGTGTTACGAGCCACTTTCAATCCAATCCCAGTGAGAGTCATTGGAGTGCCATAAAAATAATCCTTAAGTACTTGAGAAGAACTAAGGATTTGTTTCTAGTTTACGATGGTGGAGAGTTGAAACTCGAAGGGTTTACGGATTCTAGTTTTCAATCCAACATAGATGGCAGTAAATCTGTTTCTGGATTTATATTTTGCTTTAATGGCGGTGCGATTAGTTGAAAAAGTTCCAAGTAGAAAACCACGGCCGGCTCAACCACTGAGGCAGAGTACATAGCAGCATTGGATGCTGCAAAGGAAGGTGTTTGGATGAAAAACTTTATCCACAAGTTGGATATGGTTCCTAGCATAGCTGAGCTGATGGTTATCTTTTGTGATAACAATGGAGCCATCGCTCATGCGAAGGAGCCGAGATCTTATCATTGGTCCAAACACATCATGAGGCATTATCACTTGATCCGTGAGATCATTGATAGAGGCAACGTTAGAGTAGAACGAGTAACCTCATACGAGAATGTCGCAGATCCACTAACTAAACCGCTTACACAGAAGGTTTTTGAGAGACAACTTAAGAAGATGGGCCTAAAAACTATGAGTAATTGACTTTGGGGCAAATGGGAAATTGTTAGGGTAGTACCCCATAGCCAATTAGATTTGGCTTGTAAAAATTCCTTTTGTACAAGCAATCTTATTTTCCAATATATATAAAATGGTCATCTTTCTTATATTATTTAATATTGTCTCATCAACAATTAATATCGAAGGAGTCCTCTGGATCAACGAGGTTATGAGACTAGATCACACATATGATGGTAATTATCAAATTAGTCTCTAAAGGTCTTAATCTTAAAATTTTTCAAGTCATAGAATCTTTGATGAACCTAATTAATCGAAAATCGTAAAAGTTACGAGCCCATGTCTAATTAACTGATGAACCTAATAGGCTACACACCTTTCTTGATTAGGTCACGGTATGAATTCAAAATAGAGATTCTCTAATTAAATTAGAGATAATCGCCTAAATTAGATTTGGGTAAAAGAAGAAGAATTTTAACTAAAAGTCAAAATATTTGACCAAAGTCAAAGTGGGTCTTCTTGAGTAGATTAATTTGAAAGTTAAACTATTCTAATTAAATTAATAGTTAATTTAATTCAATAAATTTCAATAGTTGAATTAATTAATTCAAGAAAATAATTTAAATTAGGAGGAAAACTAAATGGTGTTTAAAGTTTATTTGAAACCATGCAACACTTTAATTAAATATTAATTAAAATGTCACATGGAAATTTACAATTTGGATGCCAAGTGGTCCAATGATATTTAAAAAGAAAAATCTAGATTCTTCCTTTCAAAACCACCTTATCAACTAAGCATCCAAGTTGACAAGGATCACACTTTAAAAACTATCTAAACACCTCACAATTTTCTGCCTCTCTCATTCTTATATCACAAAGGTGCTGAAAATTTTCCCTCCAATTCTCTCTAAAACTTCTTTATCTTTCTCTCCGTATATTCATACTTGGATCTAATATCTAACCATAGATTCAAGTGACAATCCAAAAAGGAAGAGTGGATCAACATTAGAGGAGTGAATCCACATTGTTTTGGAAATCAAAAGTTGATTACCCAATACACATAGCTCACGGTCATCACCAAATTGGAGATAAGTTTCGATCCATTGATGGAATAGCTCTCAGATCTCAAAGCTTTGAAAGGAGAATTGAAAGTTTGATCAAGTTTTTGGATCGAATCCATCAAACTTGAAGAGGATCAAGAGTTGATCAAGTAAAGAGCTTATACTTTTGAATCTTAGGATGTGTTCGGCCTAATTGGCCATTCTTGTCTCAAAGTTTGTTTTCTCTCCATAAATCTAAATTCTATACTCATATAAGGATCTTACGAAAGTTTTAGGCTTTGATTCATATGATGAATATTTTATTCCGCTACATTTTTGTCCTTACTTCTTCCAACACTGATCTTCGATGTGTGAAGTGCCTCCATAAAACCCACAGTTTCTCTTTCTAGCAGCAACTAGAGCCTTGCCCTTATCAACCGTTGGTGCTGCATTTCTCGTCTTTGGTTTCTTCCTATAGAAACCTTTCTTTCCTTTATCTTGGTCAGATGTGCCTGATGGCTTTCCCTTCCTTTTCTCATCTATCTTACGAAATTCTCGAAACTCAACCTCTAGCTCCATCGCTCTTTCAACTACATTGTCATAGTTGGAGGGGGTTACAAATGGCTAGAGCACATCTTAACTCAGGTTTGAGACCATCAATAAACCTCTTCTTTTTCCTTTTCTTATCTGCAAAAATATACAATGCATAACGAATCAACTAATTACACTCAACCTTGTACTCAGCCACCGTAAGAGATCCTTGTATTAAATTCAAGAATTCCTTTTCCCTCATATCCCTAACGAACTGAGGGATAAATTTTCTCATTAGCTCAACCTTAAACTCCTCCCATGTCCACTCGACTCCATTTTTTTCCCATTTTTGCTTTACCATTCGCAACCAATGATGTGCCGCTTCTTCCAAAAGGGATGTGGCATATTTTACTTCTTATTCTTTAGAGTAATAGAGCACTCGAAAGATTTTCTCAATCTCTCCTACCCAGAATTCTACATTTTCATCATCAGGTTCACCTTTGAACCATGGTGAATTAAATCTCAAAAATCTGACTAGCATCTTGTCCTCTGAGCTTTCCTCACCTCCGTGTCCTTGGTTTACTTGTTGTTGACATTAGTTTATCAATTGTTGAAATATGGTCAAAAGTTATTCCGTCGCAGATTCAATCTCTCAGGAGGTGTTTACTCATGGGGCTCATTTCATGATATGGTGGATTCCATATTATTCAAAGTTTTAGGTGCTTGAAATTCTTCGAACAAGAGCCGTCATGGTCTATCCCATTTTCTAGGAGATTCATTATTGGATGTGTTTTCTCTTGACGTCATTTTTATTTTAAATTCGTAAATGATGGTCTTAGTAATAACCCATGGTTTTTTATACTTTTAAAAAGAGCTTAAAAGGATATATCATAATATGGCATAATACTAAAAATTTCAAGCCAAGTGATGCTAAAAAATTTTATGCTTTCATTAATTAGAATTCATAATTACATTGCAAAATATATGCTTATGAAACTATCTACAAAAGTTGTCAAAAAAAAAAAAAAAAGATAACTAAATAACCATTATCACTATTTACCAAACTTCCTATTCCTATATAAGCAAAAGTTACTAACCATATCAAAGCAGTATCACTACAAGTCTTCACTATATTGCATCACATACTTAATCCAAAAGTCCCAAATAAGCTACTAATACATACATACATATATACAAACGTCCCTCCACTCAATCTATCTCGACATAGTTAGGATCCTTTCGGGATCCTCCTTTGGCTCTTTCTCCAATTTATCCTCCTCTTTACCGCTATCACTACCACCACCATCCAATCCGACATCTTCTAGCCTCTCAAGCTATCTCTCCACTCAAGCCAACTTGTCATCGGTAGCATGTATCTAAATAGGAGGTCCCGAGGGTATTACTCTGCATTGAGGAGTCAACTTCATTCGTGGTACTCTATCTCTCACTCTCGTCAACGTGTTTGGCATCCCTGTTGTGCCGTGACCCGTGTTCTTTGGCGGCACTACTGATGCTAATGTCCCATCCAATATCATACTGCAATATTTATGCATCTCAGCCACCTCGACGCTTCCTCCCATCATAGTTGGCCTCCATGAGGGCTCCGACCTCTCAAACCTCAGCAGAAACTTGCCCCTAGCATAGTCTTGGGCAACCCACACCATCCTGTCCATAGAATCTGTGACTTGTCTCGTGCATCTTCATATTGCGCCATAATTCTCCGATTAAGTTGTGCAAAGTATGCTCGGTTGTTAGAGGCCATATTCTTGAAGTTTAAACATTCGCTTTAGTGTCTAGCCACCATGTTTTCCATCTCCATTGACGCCCATGTACCATAGTCTTGATAGAGCCGATTTGTGCTAAGCAGGCATTTTTCCAATAAACGATCTCTTTGTCTTTTTTTTTTCGAACTCCCTATCGTAATCCCTCTCTTTTACCTTCTTTAGCAGTCCAATATTACTCCCACATGTGCTGTGCTCGGACTCCTCCAAAAATCTCATCTCCATTTTCCCATAATCTATCCTACCCACATTAACAATAAGAGTCAATGAACAAGGTTAGTAATTAAAATAGAGAGAAGGGCAAAATGCTATATTAAATATTCTGAACTTTATGGCAATGAGACTTTCTTATATTAGGTTTTGATACCATCTGTAACGCCTCGGATCCTGGAGCATCCGCTCCTAGATTAGAAATGCTACATGTGAGTAGGGAAACCTAAACTAAAAGCTTCAAGTATACAGTAACAATACCAATACTTTCCATACATAATCATTCCTTACAAATTCAAGCCAAAATTTCCCAAAATACATATTATGTTATACAAAACTACATTTAAGTCTCCATAACTTTACTTTACAACACTATATGCTTTTAACATTACAAGAAATAAAATTCTAAAAATCTTCAAACTCGGCAGAACATTCCTGAAATTCAATTCCCTACATATGGTAAAATTTGAAATCATAAGTTTACTAATTTAGTAAGAATTATGACCATAACAGAATAAAAAGAAATGAATCAAGGGACAAGCCAAATAAATGATTTAAGAATATGATACCCACAAAAAAAGCGAATCACATTCAAAGACAAGAGAGTCACAGAAGCTCAATAACAAATATGAATAATGAAAAAATTAAAGCAAGACTAGTTTTCGACAGATCTATCACCCTTATAACTTCAAAACATAGCATTAAAGCCTTATTTCTCTATTTGCTTCCTCGAGTGATTACTCGATGAGAGTCATTCATTCATTAGGCACGGTCGACCACGTGCCAAAGAATAGTCCCTTGAAAACCTACCTCCAGATTCTTGCAGAACTATACAATGCAGAGGCCTACACGGGACTCAACACAGTCCGATACCGCTCAGTTGTCTCTCCTAAACCTCCCGGGGCCAACATTCAAGAAGAATGGACATATTCAAGATATTCGATTCAATTGGTATATGGATACAAATGTATATCAAGTTCAACTTTCAATTCATTCGAACCTTAGACACAAGAAAATCATTTTTAAGTTTCAAAGCATTTTAAAAAAGTGAAATGTGGAGTTAAAATAGCAAAAAGAGGTCAAAGGATGAAAAACTTGCTTCTCGGTTTGGCGTAGCCGCACTCGAAAACCAACGTGCATGTGTCCGTGCTGCCCAAGGCTATTGTCTCGAGCACAAGTGCACCCGATAAATTTTTTTATTTAATAATAACAAAAACATTTTGGAAAATTTTAAGGATTTCTAAAACATAATAAAAATGGGAAAGACAACAAATAAGTCCATTTTTTCATCACTGTGTCACATTATCACATTTTTCACTTTGTCCAAGGTTTCAAATCCATAAATGATCATGACTAGGCAAAGGTGATGATCACAGTAATGTTCAAGGGTATAATCATCATTATCAAGGAATAAAGTTTATGAATCATAAAAATATCACATTTAAGTCCAACTCATCATCATCATCCCACGTAATGAGTAGGAAAGGAGAAAAATCAAGAAAATTTCATAGATATTGAGCCATAACAAGTTAGCCATAATCCTTACTCTGGGTCCTTAGCTTCAAGTATAAAGATAAAATCCCAAGTTTCTAAAGCTTCAAGCTACCCCACCTACTAAAACAAATATCAAGATATTTAGTTGTTATGCTACATAAATCATGTCCTCATATCTCATTCTCACACTCTTGTTTAAAGCTTCCCCTTATTAAACTTCTAATGAGAGAGTTTTTGTAGTTATTTCCTTTTGGTTCTTTAAAATCTTTAGGTTTAAAAGTTTCTTGGCAACGTGAAGAGAATAAAGTTAAAAGAGAAAGGTAGAAGATGAAGATAGAATAAGGAGTTTGGAAGATATGATAGAGAAGATGTATAGATGAAAATATATAAAGGGAGATTGTAACGCCTCGAGGTCCTAGAGCATTTGCCCCTAGACCTATAACATTACTCACATACAGAAACTAAGCTATATCCAAAACGAAAACTCAAATATTTTCCAATTACTTGCAATATCATAATATTCGTTACATTTACAAACCAAATTCCAATAAAAAATCAAACATATCATTCTTTACTCAAGTTTCCAAAATTACGTATCATAATAAAACTTAACAAACAACAAAGCTAGAGCACCAATCCAAGACATTCACTCGGCCAATTGAACCTAGAATGAATTTCCTACATGAAGTAGATTATGAAATCATGAGTTCACTGACCCAACAAGATTTATGGCTGAGATGAAGAGTATGAGAATACGCAATTAGATAAGCTAAAAATGGAATTAAGGAATTCATAATCATACGAGAGTCAAATTATAATATAATTTAGAAGCATAAAAATTCATATAATCGTACATGATCAAATGGCTCAAAATTTATTAACAAACATGAAAGGAAATAAGCTAGGCTGAACTAGTTTTTGGCAAATCCATTATCCATATAACTTCAACATAAATATATAAATCCTTTAGGCTGAACTAGTTTTTGGCAAATCTATCATCCATATAACTTCAACATAAATATATAAATCCTTATTTCTCCATTTGCTAACTCGAGTGGCCGCTCGAGAGAAGCCATTCATTCATTAGGCACGGTCAACCGCGTGCCATGGACTAGTCTTTTGGAAACCTATTTCCAGACTTCCTCCGAACTATCCAATGGGAAGGCCTCCAAAGGACCCATCGTGATCCGATACCACTCGGCTGTTCCTTCTGAACCTCCCGGGCTCAACATTCATGCATGAGGTTTCATAATAATGGACATTTTCAAGATAATGGATTCATTTGGTAAATGGACATATTTGAATTTCAACTTTGATAATCAATTCACTTTGAACTTTGGACTGAAGCAAATCATTTTAAAGTTTTTAAAACATCTTAAAAAAGGTTTATATGGGCTTAGAATAGTAAAAAATGGTCAAAAAATGTGAAAATGGTAAAAAAAAATAAAATAAAATAACTCTTGGACTGGGGGCGACCTTGCTCTAAATCGGGAACATACCCCAAGCCGAAATTTTTTTTTTTTTTCAAAATTCAGCAAAAATGTTTTTGAAGCTATTTTCATGATTTTGGACTTAGTCTAAAACATGTCAAATTGAAGAAAACTTCCATCAAGTTCATTTATCCCATTTTTTACATAATTTCATCAAAACTCTCTCCTTTTATCCAAAGTCCATATCCATTAGCATACAATGGCATTGAATAGGGAAAGATGATGGTCACAAGATTATTCAAGTATTCAATTTGTCGTTGGCAAGAAATGGAATTCACAGGTCATGATAATACTTCAAGAGCTCAATCATCAACTATCATCACAATCAATTAGCAAGGAAAGAGAACAATCAAGAGATTTCAAGAGATAGCCAGAAAGGGGAAAGAAACCATAAATCTTGCTTTTGTCCTTAGCTTAGAATTGATTTGAGATCCACAAATCCTAATACTTCCAGCTTATTATCTAACAATATCAAAGATTACAAGTGTTAATCCATTTTCCTCATAAATCCCTAAATCGAAATGACCTTCTAACACTTAGGCTTATGAAGATCTTAATGAGAGTGTTTCACTTTTCAAATTTCCCCCTTTTCCTTTTTGAGAGTTTTTAAGTTTGATAAATGGATAGACATAGATGTGTATGTATATGTTTTGTTATATGAAAGAAGAAGAAGATGGCTTTTGTATGTAGAGTGTTCCTTGCAAGAGTGAGATGTCTTGCACTTGCCAAAATTATTTGTAGAGGAAGGAAGAGGTTCTAAGCAATTTCTAAAAGTTTGGGGCCTTGCCGAGTGTCAAGAGAAGAGTTGGTCTTCATAAATGCTATCCTTGATGAAGAAGCAACATCCATGGTGTTAGGTAAACTAATCCCTCAATTTAAGGGGATTTGATCTTCCAAAATCTATCTATTCATATATGTATATATGCGTATAGATGTTATTAAATATTTTGAAAAATAAAATTGAATTATTTGGCCAAACATTTGGGCCATAATTTAATAGTTTATCGGGCCAAAATAATATTTTGAGACGAGTTTTATCGAAATGAAATTTTCAGTTGGTCGATAACACATTTTCATTGTTAGAAGTTTTTTTTTTTTTTCAAATGGTTGTTAAAGAAATCTTTCATGATTGTTTAAAAGAAATGAGGATTTTTAAAATATATTTAGTAAAATTTTCGAGTTGTTACAGAAATATATATGTGTATAAATGAAGATATATGTGTATGGAAAGATAGCAATGGAAGAAAAAAGAAGTAAAATCTTGCAAATGCCTCATGCCTCATATTTATAAAGGAAAAGAGGAGCTATTTTGCAATTACAAAAAACTTTGGCGCATAAAGAGGTGTCAAGCATTGGTGGTGTCTTCCATTTTTACCTCACATAAATAATTACTTCGAGGGCAATATTTGGTAATAAAATAGGGGAGATATTTCTCCTATTTTAAGGGTACCATGGCTAAGCTTATATATACGTGTGTGTGTGTATAATTTTTTGAATTTTTGGGTTAGGCTTGACATAAATTTTCTGAGCTCAAAGTTTGTGTCAAATAATTTTTCTTGGCCAAAATATTATATATGATAAATTTTGTGTGCAAAAAAATTTTTTTAATAGATGTTATGAAATATTTTTTGTTGTAGGAAAATTTTTAGTAGTCGTGAAATGGTTTGTTGTTTGAAAAATAGGCATTTTGATGTGAGGCCCCGAAAATTCCCTTAAATTAATTTTTAAACCCTTGTATTTAATCAATGAATATTTTGAAACGTTTTGAGAAAAACTTTAATCGGTAATTAATTTTTCGCCGATTTGAGATTTTCTCGCGAGTAGAAATGTTTCCACATTTTAAAAATCTTATTCCCAACCCAAGAACTTTTGAAATTATAATTTTTTTCCCAAAAGATGCCCATAATTATATATTTAAACCCTTAGTTTTAAAAAATTATTCCCTTAAATGGTTATAAAACCTTAAGAAGCAAAAACCCGTTTTAAAAACTTTTCTTTCAACCCAAAACCTATCAAACCCATACCATTAATTTCAAAAATTATATTTTAGCCCAAAAGATTTTTGAATTAACCATTTCAAACCATTGTTTCAAAAATTTTAAAGTATAGCGCCGTTTTAAATGATTTTTATCGCTATTGTCTAAAAGACTTTAAACGGCAAAATCACTTCGATTTAGCACCCAAAAATATTATTTCAATCAAATATGAGCCGAATATAATATTTTTAACCCAAAACCAAGCCTTTGGACCTAGGGAAATTGAGCCCAATGTTTTATTATTTATTCTAGCCCATAACCAAGCTCAAATCTAATTTTTGAAAAAAAAATAAAAAATTAAAAAGGAAATTAAGCTCAGCCGAACACACACCCTACACACACACTCATATGTATTTTTTTAAAATGGTAACAAGTGGACTTATTCTAGAGAAACCATGAGCTCTTGGCTTAGCTCAAGTAGAGGCAAAATCATTGCTCATAATAAATGCTATACATTGTATTATACTCAAATACATACTTGTATACATTTGG
>JACFYI010003815.1:54253-73141 GCA_014898755.1 Handroanthus guayacan | reverse complement strand
CCAACATCTCCTCCTCTCCGCCTGCGAATAGCCAATCATCGCTCTCCAAAAAAGACCTCTGCACAGCGGCCTCCAACTTTGACGCCACCAGCTTCACGCCGTCGTTTGTCGTAGCCGTGGCATGAACAGAGGTGGCCCTTCTGGCGGCGGAGGAGCCCGGATTATGCTCTGCGGTGATGCCGCGGATACCAGCCGTGAACACTTTCGCTGCGGTCCTCATCGCTCCGCCGCCCATACTTTTTATGTTAAAAAGTTGGGGGGAAAAAAGTAAGGATAGAAGAAGTGAAATCCTTGATTGTGATTATAAATGCGTAATAACAAATGAAATTTAATCGGAGCTGATCATTTTACGGCTGTTTTAAGGCCTACGGAGGAAGAGAATTCAAGACATGGAAGCGGAAAAAATCTTGAGAAGAGGGATCGTTTCGTGTTTCGTTAATGCTACAGCAGGTGCATGAAACTGGGTTGGGGAGAAAGTCACGCGTGTCCTATTGGATTTACACGGAGAGAATTGCAAAAGGATGCCCTTTTGAAAACCGAGTGCCGCATGTGAAAGGAATTCTTTTGGCTCTTAAATTGGCAGGCAGGGGGAACTTTGATAAAAATCTGTTTTGAATCGGATTCCTTTGAAGCTGTGTTCGAATGATCAATGAAAAATTCCATCCTCCAAATTGGGATGCTACTACTGAAGTTTTGGAAGCAAGTAACATTGTGTTAGAACAATCGAATAGTTTCAGATTCTCAGAGTACGGGTTTGCATATAATCACATATTCTTTTTTTGAGGCGTGTTTTTAACAATTTATGTAAGTTGCAGATTGAAACCCGATCCAAATTTGTTTAGAAGCCAAAGGTTAGCAAATACGTTTGAAAGCAAAACCAAAACAGATTTGCAATGAGCAAAACAGAATCGCGTCGTAACAATCTTAATTTAAATAATGAACTTATCTGACAATTATGTATTGTAACAGAATGGATCGAACCAAATCACAGAATTATGTTCTTTTTGCCTTGAAGAAACAGATGCCCTATTTACTAGTGCAACAGGTATAGCATCATTTCTCCTAGGATAAGATGGTGCCAAAAATTCGTTTGCTACACTGCAATAGAATTTCACCTCAACCAGCAACTCACTTTGCTAGAACCAAGAAGCACAGAAAGTTCTTTACAAATTTAGAGGGAGAATGTTTTAGATGTTATGATTTGTGTCTTAGGCTTGCCATAAGGCAACCTATTTATAGTGGAGAGGGGAGCTTGTGCCGTAAATGCTAGTTTATTACATAATGAAATCAGACATTAAGCTACTGTTTAATTCTGTCTGAATACAATAATAATAGTTGGGTCAAATCCGTTTCAATTACTGCAAATTCCAACAGTTAGAATTTTAACATTTAAACTTTTGAAAATTCAAATTTAAAATTCTATAAAAAGATTAGATTAAGACTGAGACAATTTGCCCAACACTCGAGTCAAGCCAGAGCCAAGCGGCAGCAGCGGCAATGCTTGTACTACTAACATCCCATATAAAAGACTCGACCCCATTCAACATTAACACTCTTACTAGAATAGCAGTAACAAGCGCTTTCCAAGTATACCAGGAGACAAACTCAAATACTACGTGTCAGTCTAGATTAGGTGCACCTCAATACACCCAGCAACTTGTTTATACCACATTGAACCTTCCTTCTGTGATCTCTAGTTGGTAGGTTGGGTTGCCACTGCTTGTGCATCGTTGAAGGGTTTTCAGTCTCATCCCTAGGCTGGATTTCTGAACTAAGGACAACTCAAGTCCTTTAGTTAGAGGACAAGCCACATTGTCTTTGGTATCAACAAAATCAATGGCCATGATCTTATCAGATACAAGTTTCCTTATAGACTTCAGTCTAACTTAGACGTGTCTCTTGGTCTTTTGATTAAATTTTTGATTTCTGATCTTTGTAATTGTGGTTTAGCTATCACAATGCACTACGATTGCAAGAAGAAGCTTGCTAATCATAGGTAACTGGACTATTAACCCATATAGCCATTCAGCCTTGATCGCAATTGTGTCTAAAGCACACAACTCAGTCTCAAACGTAAACCGAGTTACCAAAGTTTGTTTGGCAGACTTTCAAGAGACAGTACCCCTACCTAGGGTAAATACATACCTTGTGCATCCATTATTTCTAGAGTTTTTGGCTATTCAACTAGTATTACTGTACCCTTGAAGAACCAGGGGGAAGCTGCCATAGTGCAGGGCTAGTGATGCCATGCCCTTAAGATACCGAAGTACCATATCCAAAGCCTCTCAATGGGTTCGATTTGGATAACTTGTGTATCTTGCTAGCTTTAGGACCTCCCAAAAGTATTTTAGTTACTACATTTCACTAATCATACTCTTTATCTTATTCCTTATAACTCATAATTTCTATTAGATTAAAATTTAGAACTTACCCCTAAATTTGCTGTAATGAAGAAGCCTTCCTACTCTTCCATTATTAGCTTTATAACTGTAAGTGTTAATATATTCTCTTGAAGTGTGATGTTGATAAGAGGATTTGAAGAAGGAAGGGTTTAGAGAAAAAGAAAAAGATGATGATCAAGGAACTGGCAAACTGCCAAAAAGGTAGTCTTGCAAGAGCTCGAGCAACATTTTTATAGTTAAAGATTGGGATGGTTTTACAATTATGAGAAACTTTGGGCACGATGAGGTGTCAAGATTTGGAAGACTTATGAATTTTCTTCTATTATAATTTATTATTTGGCCACACGAATTTTGTAAATAAAATATTTAGATATTATCCCTATTTTTACGGCATGTGGCCGGCCAATAAGAGAAATTTTGGCTTATTTATATACATTTCTTAATTTAAATGGGCTTTTTGGAAAATTTGAAGAATTGGTTTTGGACTTGAGTAAACTTCTCTTGGGCCAAATGGATGTATATGAAAGATTTTGATTGTAAGAAAATTTTAATGAATGAGATGAAATATTTTGTTTTGAATTACAGAAATTTGAAAATGAAATTAGAGAAATTTTTGGGTCTTTACGGTCAATCACCTCACTTGGCCCGTTTTATTTTTTATTTATATATTATATAAAAATATGTGAATAGAAGAATACTTGACACCACTTGTGAACAACTGCTGATTAGCTTAATTGGTCAGTCTGTTTGAATTTTCCTTTAGAGTTCACAGTTCAAGATCACAAGTTCCAACCCCATTGCAGCAAATATTTTTCTGTACATTGTATTCTTCATTTTAGGTGCTCTAGAGTACACCTTGGAGAGTGGACAAAGTGGGTACGTAGGTCAGATAGGAGTGTTATTCCTGCAATGTTTTTAAAATTGGAGCAGCCATTGAATCGGCGAGAGTAGGGGTTCAAGGGGTTCATGGGTCAAACCAAGGTCGAACACGGGTTCAGTTATTCACTAACATTTGACGCACACTTGATATGTGTGCATAAAATTAAAGGAATATAACTTGAAAACTAAGATATAATTTACACTGTGTGCATTTAGTAATTAAAATATGATTAATACATCTACATTTTTCAGTAAAGTGTGATGTCATATTTTGTATGGCTTCATGTGCTTTCTTTAATATAACCTTAATTTTAACTTACTTTAATAACTACCATAGTTAGGAAAAATGTATATCAGATGCGTATAATACTTTCGGCATGTATTTTTCAAAAAAAGAAAAAATGGTGGTCCCGTCTTCAACTCAATTATAAGAAAAAATATGCGCATTTTATGTTAGAGGCATATGTTTGACGTGTTATTCGTATGTATCCATATATATCCACAACATATACGATTTTTTTATTTTTAATTTTATTTTACATATTTTTTGCAATTTCCGAAGCACAATAACTACCGAACCACTACTTAATTACTTAATCTTTAAAAATTACGAACTTTTCAATCCTTAAAGCACCCACAAATATGGATATGCCAAAGTTAAACAACCAATCACCCAAAAACTTTTAAAAAATATGCATTAAATAATGTATTTCATTTAAAAAATTATGTTGATGAGTTTTTTTCTTTTCAAGTAACTATATTAATGAGTTAGTTGTTCATGATTTCATATTTTAAATTTAATGTTGCTATTCATACAAGGCTGCAAAAATATGCACTAATGTCTTTTATTTACAGAGCTATATATTTTAAAGGAAAATATGCTTCATGTAAGAGAAATTTAATAATAAAAGACTAAATATGAATAAAAAGAAGCATAACAGATGTTATTATTGTATTATATTTGCTGTATGTTTTGTTCCGTAGTACTTTTTTCATTATTCATAAGATACTTGCATTTTTTTACATACCATAATCTAAAAAAATCCATACTTTTTACCAAATAATTCATTGTAATTTTTATGAAAAATATATATTACACTCCTACGTAGTAAGTACCGTAATTCTTCCATCCCCTTTTCTTACTAACTATGGTAACCGCCATAATTCACTAATTTTTACTTTATAAAAATTATCTATACTAGCCATTGTGGCACACAAGATGTATGTGTTTAACATTTCAACTAGATAAAATTAGAAATATTTTATGTTAAATAAAATCAATTTTTCTTAATTTTTTGGATATCTTTCCTAGAAATTATTATATAGAATAAAAAGATTAAAAGTCGTATTTGCAAAGAATAAATTGAAAGAAAAAACTATAATTGGAGAAAGAAAATAAAAGATAAAATAAATATTATAAAGCCAAGTAAAAGAATTATTTTATATTATTATTGAAAACTACCTTGTAATTATTTTTTAAAATAAGAAAAATTTTGTCAACTCATTTAAAGCCCTACCAAAATTATTACATAAGAATCTCATCCTTTATATGTAGTAAAGATAATTATACTAGATATAGTATATAGATATAATTATATAGATAACTATCTAAATAAATATTAGTGAATTTTGGCAGTTATTAAATTAACTTAAGATTAAGGGTATTTTAGAGAAATTACGCGAAGCCATATAAAATAGGCCCACACTTTGTTAAAATATATAGATAATTAAATATATAATCTTTAATTTTATATAATAAGGTATTAAAAAATATATATAATATATACAACGCAATTACTCGCAAAATAATGTCAAAATCCAATATCTGATGTAAGAGTCTCCATATTTTACATTACACTAAGTTTCCAATACAATATCAAAGAAAATTAATGAAGTCTCAAACACAACAGAAAATAATGATATCAAGTCTCAAACACAATATGAAAGAAAAATAGAAAATATTAAAGATGACGACCATTCACAACGTGTTTTCACTTTTTTTCCTTGAATTTTTTTAAGCCTAAAACCGCACGGCGAGTCTTAATTTACACCAATTCGTTGATTTTTATTAGTCCGATCAGGATTCATTAGAGTTTAATCTTCACCTGATTTAATTATATGAGTCGGACCAGACATGTGATGTAATACTCCGAGTTTTCTCTAATTAAAATTTCAAATCGTCAATTTTCTCAAATTATTTTGATTTCAATAAAACGGAGAATATCTTAATTCCAAAAATGAGTTTCACGTTCAAAATAATTTCTCACGACGGAGTCTCGATTTCTTACAATAAATTTCAGTCTAATAACGTTTCATAAGCCCAAATTATCAGCTCAAACATAGCCCAAACCAACCATGTATTTTCAGCCCAACATTAATAAAACAATTAAAGATATATACATATGCATACACATACATGAGAGCAAGAAATCAGATTTTTTTTCCACCTCTATAGCATGGTCCAGCCGGCTATTTTCAGATTTCAAGGGATGTGTTGGCTTGAAATTTTGCTACCAACTTTGACCACTTGATTGCATGCACTCTCACACTATAAAGTAGTGTCTTTGGCTTCTTTCAACCTTTGCACTTCAAGAAAATTTCTGCAAAAAAACCATCTCATCTTCCTCCATTCCCCAGCTCTCTCTCTCTCGGCAGCCTCAATCTTCTCCAAACTTTGATATTTTCCTAAGTAACTCAAGGGAAACTCAACGGATATTGTACTCCTACCTTAGTAAGCTTAGTGTTAGCTTGATAAGTAAGTGATTTGAATTTGGTTATGTGAGTTTTGACATATGTTTTGGTTGGTTATTAGGTGATTAACTCAATATTTGGAATATTTCTAGCATTTGATCAAGACGGGCCTAGAAGTTCTAGCAAGTAAGACTTATGGTTTTCATTCTCTTGTTCTTAATCCTATGCTTTATCTCATATCTTATGAGTTATTCAAATGCTAAGCTTCTAGCTACATTGTTCATGAAAATATTGTGTGTTGATGAGCTCTTGTTGCCAATGTATAAGATTTCCTTGTTGATATGTTCATAAACCCTTGGAATGATTATCATATGCCGTAATGTTTAAGATCATGACCTGAGCTTGGATACATGTTTTGGACCAACGACCATGGACTATGAGGGGATTCAATAACCTAAAACGAACATAAAAGAAAGATACGGACAAAACTTCACATTTCGACTTGATTTTATATAACGAAAAATCTTTTACCAAAATTATAAAACGATATTTTATAAATGTTTATGAATATGAAACAATCCCAAAAATGTGATTTTGAGCCAAAAATAAAAAAATAAAAATAAAAAGACGAAAAATCAAAATTTTGGTCGAGGCTCAGCGCTTAAGCGCTCAAAATGGGCGCTCAAGCGCACGAAATGAGCGCTCAAGCGCCGGACCAGTTGGCCAATTCCAGTAGCCAGGTGCTCAAGCGCCCAACTCATTGGAATGTTTTCTTGTTTGGCCCCCAAACCGGCGCTTAAGCGCCCGTCTTGATATATTTTTATGCAATTTTTGACTTCGTTTGATTGAACCGAGTCCGTATCCGATCTTTTCAAAGTATGACTAAGTTTTGTAAAACGATGAATCCTCTAGTCCATAGTCTAATACTCGTTTGTTTAAACTAAATGATTGACTAAGCTTTCAAATTGTCCATTTAATTATCATTAGTCAATCAAAACGTGCCAATAACTTCATGATTTTGGTACATTTGAACTGTCCTAATTGTTCATAGCCTGCTGTTCTGACTGTCTATTGAGCCCAGGGGATTTATATAAGTATTGGATTGGACAACGTTGGTTTGTCAATACGAGCTTATATGAATCCTCATCTGTGAAATAATCCGGACGCTGCTAGAGGTAGGGTTCCGAAGGGTTATTCTAAAGCACGAATATCGACTATGCTTTACTAAATCTGTTACTTTTTCTAGAGTGGGAGGGATAAGGATTATATATGATTGTATTGAATATATAAGGGTGATAGACCCACCAAACACTTGTTTTTGCTTTATAACTTGAATGTGATATATGTTCTTATTATCAGTTTGATTTGTTCGTTCTGAATTGTTTTGAACTGTATATTGAAATCATATTCTTGTCCTGTTGTCGATACGCTCATTGTTTGGAACTCTCTTGCTTCTATCCTCTTGCCGTAAGTTTTGCTGGGTTGTGTGACTCATGATTTTATGATATATATATGTAGGATCATAAGCTGTGAGTCGTTGATAGAGGATTCAAGCCTGATCTATTTAAGTTTCTTTTTAGTACTGTATTAAGCATGTAATTTCTTGCTCGACTAGATTTTTTAACTTTTGGGCTGTATATAGATAATTGAGCTTATTTTGAAAAATATGTAATATGTATGAACATTCCTGGTATGAATGAATTTCCAATGGTTTTAGTTTGATTTGAGCATGTCAGTTCTTGTTTCAGTTTTAGTACGTATCCCGTCTGTGAGTGATGTTCTGGGCCACGGGGCGTGTTGTTATCGTGACCTGGGGCGTTACATGTGACCAGCCCCTAGTTCAAGTGATTGAATCGGTCGATTCTGTCAAGTTGTAGAAAACACTGAATTTATGAATCTTTTTTTTTTTGTTTCTTTATTTTTATATTAATTGTTAGGTTTCTAATCAATTAAAAATTATGGGCCTTTAGATGTGTAATTTGAATTATATATTTTGTATTAATATTTATGTAAAGCATGATTATGGCACATGGTAAAATAAATTATATATAATTATAAATTATGATTAATTACAAACTGTGAAGGAAATATCAAGTTAATGGTCATAAAAAATTAATTTTTCAGTATTTACATGTAAATAAATATTTTTACTAGAATTCCCAAATTAATTCAAAGAATTAAATGTAATTTTTTGAATGATTATTTGATAATTTACAAAAATAAAAAGAAAAAAAAAAGAAATGATTTTATGAGTATTTTAGGGAGTGATACCATGACAACATTTGAAAACATGAAATTTCATTGACAATTAAATTAATGTACTCAATATTTATTTTTGTTAATTTAATTGTTATTAATATCTCGACACTGCTTGGTGAAACTCCTAAATGCACCATTGGTATCAAGAACCAAAGGCGAAAAAGAGAGGACCATGGGCTATTGTCAACGTGAAATTTACCTCCAAAAATTCTTTTATCTTTTGCGGAAAACACAACACCTCCTCATTGACAAAAGCTACAACTTCCGCGGGAGGATATCATGTACAACTATAGCTACAGCTTTCAAGGGAGGATATCATGTACAATAATGTTGATAGTTACGATACACTGTTAACAAATTTTGTAATCTCGAACCATAATCGTATGATTCTAATTTAGCTGAACTAACAAATTCGGAATAAAACAACTCAGATTGCCCGTTAAGAGCGGAGAACTCCCTGTTATTTCTACCTCATCGTATCCCATACTGTTGTACAAGTTTTGAAAATGACCAACACTTAGATACAGGTTGTAAATAGCCCTCTGCTCCTAGCCCTAGGCTATCTAAGACTAGCCAATTTCAAATATAGTAGCACTAAATCAAAAGATGCAATCATGGATTATTGCGAGAATTTACAACTGCTGTGAGCAAACCTCATATAACCACATCTCATATGTTGAAGAAAGGTCACATCCAAGTCCAAAGATTAATCACCAATACTAAGGAAAAGCCTATAAGCAAGTCAACAAAAAATCCTCTTTAACTCCTACTTTAGTGTTATGGACATAATAAAACAAGAGAAGAAACAACGTAAGATCCATCCTCAATGTAGCCTCGACAAATTCACATATGCCCCGCTGCTAATGCAACTGCAAATGGTGATTATGCTCGCTTTAGCAAAATCACTAGTATGGCCATGACTGCCAGTCCCATAAACGATGCTTCCATAAAACTATCAGGACTTAA
Source organism: Handroanthus guayacan (assembly GCA_014898755.1). Classification (NCBI taxonomy): domain Eukaryota; kingdom Viridiplantae; phylum Streptophyta; class Magnoliopsida; order Lamiales; family Bignoniaceae; genus Handroanthus; species Handroanthus guayacan. The sequence continues at coordinate 63,944 of JACFYI010003815.1, read as the reverse complement.
TTTCGCAGTTCCATCAGAATTGGCAAATACTCCTTTGGTCCCCTTCCCTCCAAAGAAATTTTGGAAGTATTCAGATAAACTGCTCATCATATCAACCACAGCACTCTTGATCTTCTTGAGAATATTCTTAAATCCATCAACAGGCTCAGGTTCTGGAGAACTAGAAGAGTCATCAATGTTTATGGGAAATGATTGCTTAAGCATATCGGAATCTGCAACCAACTCCATATTCATATCAGGGCCCTCCAAACCTATCCAAAAGGACGAAAAAGGAAAAAGAAATAAATAACATGATAATCACAGAATTATTGCCGCATATCATGTGCAGTTGTTAACAGATGAAATGGCAGGTTCAAGCAAGACTTCTCACCTGTCTTCTGTGATTGAACAAACTTCTGAAGCTCTTGGTTTTGTAACACCGCATTCCAAACATTTTGATCACACGCAATAGAAGCTACAACATTCTGCAAAATAGATCAGGTGCATATTGGAACAATATAGTAGTGTGAGCTAGTAAAAGTCAATTATAATAGCAGGACATAGGAATAGATATGCATGTCTCATGAATTCACTGGGAAAGGAGTTGATCATCAAATCATAGCTCTTTCTTACAGAAACTTTAAACTGCAATCCTATCATGCTAGATTCATGGACATTGATCGATGTATAAAATTTAAGAAAAACAAAAACGGAATTTTTAATGATATGTTCAATAAATATCAGATAATAGGACCCGTAAAATAGTAGAAACAGTTACCCATTCCCCAGTAACCAGTCAGATTTTGTGTATAATGAAGCTCTTGCTAAGTTTAGATGTCGACATAGACGGAACAACAAGGGAATATGTGGCACTCAGTCAAAAAACCAATCACTAGAGCGGCTAACGAGCCAACTTCTATCCCCATGTCCCCTTCTTCACCCCAAGAGAAAGAGCACAAAAAAATGAAATATTGCAGAGCAGGAAGAGACAATGAGTCAAGGCCCTTCCAATGGGAAGACCAAAACTTGACAACATTACATGCTTTCAGCTGTAAAAGTCAATGCATATTTTCTTCAAGAAAAATCAAAGATGAACACCTGGGCCACGGGGCTTTTCTGTAGAAACCTAATTGCCGAAATAGCGGGGGCTGGTAGTGCAGGTGCAACCCCAACATCACTGGCAACACAAGCCTTTTTCTCAAAAACCTCTGAGTTTGAAACTGAATTCTCACATCCAACAGAATCAGAAGGTAACAGGTAGGCCCTGCAAATTAAGAAAATTGGAAAAGTTTTAACCACGGTATTGACCATAAATGATGCTCTAAATTTAAACTAATCAGTACTTAAGCTTCACAAAAATACAATGGCAACTTTCATATTAAAGTTAAATGAGGTAATAATTTAAGAGATTCAATGTTTTTCTCATGGGGTCCCTCCAAATCTTCATTATAGGTTTTAACAAACCCAGCAGCTTCCTCAGAACTTGTGATCAGTCTAAGAATAGAAATAACTACAGCCACAATTACACCTACTGTTGTAATCAAATGAATCAATCAACACCAAGTCCTTAAAGAATCAGACATGGGAACAGAAGGGTTTTTTGTTACTGAAATGAACACACGAAAGTTCTCCAGGGGATTGAGAAATAGTAGCGTACCATTAAAAATAAATTAAGAAGTTGACGGAAAACTAAAACATTGAACATTATGTAAATCCGAGAAAAAGTATAACAAAAATTTCAAAAAATATTAAGAAAATACTAACTCTTCAAGAGCAGATGCAAGTTCAGAAGTGGCAACTTTGGCTTCCTGAAGAGTCGGCGACCTGCCAAAAACAACCCCCGGCATCGACTCAGCGGCGGTGACCAGCATCTCCTCCTCTCCGCCCGAGAATACCCAATCATCGATCTCCAAACAAGGCCTCTGCACACCAGCCTCAAACTTCGACGTCACCAGCTTCACGTCGTCGTTTGTCGTAGCCATAGGACGAACGGAAGCCGCCCTTCTGGCGGCGGAGGAGCCCGGATGGTGCTCTACAGCGATGCCGCGGAGACCAGCCGTGGCCACCTTCGCTGCGGTCCTCATCGCTCCGCCGCCCATAATTTTATTTTAAAAAAATCCGGGGAAAAAGGATAGAAGAAATGAAAACCTTGATTTGGATTATAAATCTGTAATAACAAATAAAATTTAGTCGGAGCTGATAATCTTATGGCTGTTTTGAGGCGTATGAACGGAGAGAATTAAAAACATGGAAACGGAAAAAATCCCGAGAGGGGGATCGTCTCGCGTTTGCTCAAAGCTACACCAGGTGTACGAAACTGAGTTCGTAAGAAGCTGACGCGTGTCCTCGCGGATTTATAGAGAGAGAATTGCAAAAGGAAGCCCCTTTGGGACTGCTAAATGGCGAGTAGAGGAGTTCCACTATAAGTCACCCTCGTGGATAATCACCCTTAATCATGTTATAAAACAAAGTGTCCTATTTTACGTTTTCTATAACAAATAACTTGGAACATTATTTTTTTTAAATCGATTTAAATAGGTCCATTAAATGTACTTTGGAATTTTATTGATTCTACAATTAGTCAATGTTTACAATACTAAAATAATAAAAATATTATATGATAATACATTGACATACTCTAAAATATTTATTATTACATTAATATATTGTTATAAACATTATATACACTATAATCAAATTTGTATTTGACATTTAGTTACCTTTACTAATACGTATAACAAACTTTTCACTATGTTAATGCCTTTTTATAGCCTGTCAATTTATTTTATGTGCGTATTATATCAATTCTTATAGATTGATTTTAGCTTATTATTTTTTAGAGACAATGAATACATCCTATCCTTGTATTAATACATCATATCAATAACACTCGATATAAAAACTAACAAGAAAATTTTTAACAAGGCTACTATACAGTAAAAAATCAAGACTGCTATATAGTAGAAAATAATAATAATAATAATATATTATTATTATTATTATTATTGATGAAATTACCTAATGATTGTTGTTGTTGTAAATAGTATAAATCAAAATTCGGCTATTCGATAATTGGTTATCTAGATTATTCACTTATAAACTCTTTAATTTATTTTTCGTGTATATTATTGATTAGGGCCATATATCAGTGCTTGAAAATTGAATGTCTCTTATTATTATTTTAATTCCAGTTATATATTATAATAAAACATTCGAATATTCAATGTTTGATTATCTAGATTCTTGTTCACTAATAAGTATTAACCGTATCTATTGTTCTCTATAGTACATTCCTTCAATCCATGTTACTTGCATAACTATTTTCTGATTCATTTAGCTTCACAATCAAATATAGATAAGTGTCGAGTAATTTACTTGAACTTTAATTTGAATTTTTAGAGGTGGGATGAGATAAGTCAAGAAGCATCTCAATTGGATAAAATGAATTCCGTTCCCCTTGCAATCCCCAGAAACCATGGAAGATGTGAAGTTCATAGGTGCACCAGTACAAGATCATCATCATCGATTCCGCACACGTCAGCATCAAAATTGACAGGTTGCCAAAGGGATCCTTTTTCGGAGAGTTGCTGAGTATAAATAGTTGAGCATATGGTGACACCAAAATCACCGACATTCTACACACCACATTAGGATCCCTTTGCATCTTGAAAGAAACGATACATACGAACGAATCATACTTTCAACAAAATATAATTATTCGTTTCCGAATTTAATCACAAAACTTACTCGTCTCGGATTTTAATAAACTCGAATAACTGATTTTAAATTGCCAAATTTGAAGCGCCCTTTCGATCTGAATCGAATCACCAATATGGAAAACAACTCAAATTTTTACACATCAAATACCAATAGAATTGATTTCTAATTCGTTATTACAACACATGTAGAGAGAGAATGTAATAAAGTAGGTGATATAATGTTTTCTTTTAGGAGAATGAATTAATCTGGAGTAGAGAGAGAGAGAGAGAGAATTCTATAGAGAAAAAAATATTCTGACATTAAAATTCTATTCTACAGAGAATTATTATTATTATTATTATTATTATTATTATTATTATTATTTAATTCTGTCTCCCTCATTCTATCACATTATCCACTAACCCCATAATTAGTAGTGGGTGGTTATAAGGAGTTATCCCTAAATTAAATTCCTAATCACTCCCTCCAATTAACATAGGTCGGGTCAGCCCTTTTGGGCGATCCAAATCCATGACCCAATTTTTAACATCTTCCACTTACACAAAACGGGCTGAACCCGAGTCTCAATTATTAGAAATTCAATACTATCTATACGAGTAAATGGGCCGTGTGATCGGCGAGCATAATGAACAAGAGCTACAAGCTATGCACCGATTAAGGATGTATAGCTACTCATCTCAAAATCAATGAGGACTTTTATCTTGCTATACCCCGAACTTTCTTCTTACTACACTAGTCAATGTATCTCTTGTCCCTTTAACATTTAATATAAGAGCATACCTGACCATTACTATAATCCCATGTATTCACAATTATGTTCCAAACATAATTGGCTAGCACAAGTTACGGGTCAGTAAAGGAACAGTCTTCCTTTCAACTCGAATCTCTCCTTCTCATTTTAGCTGCTTGCCTAGATATGTACCGCATTGCCGAATTGCTCATGACTAATAACAACATGCTAAAGTAGCAATACTGGAACAAGAACTCAAGAAACAGTTGAAAGTACTAAGGGTATCACATGAGGTCATATATACCTCTGGGTCTCACACAATAAGAAAATAGGGATTCATTTGCTCATTAGCCAAATGGTCATTCTAAGCACACATGATATGAAACATGTGTTACGATGTAGCTTCTTTCCTGTCAGAAGCGTATGTCTCGTGCTCAATAAAGTATCATATAGATCTCGGTCCAAATGTATCTCAACATTTAACCTGAGTTTTCTCTTTTATTCGTCCTCTACATAACAATCTCAAGTATAACTCACATCTGGCTTATTAGCAAGTCAATCGATTGTGGGTAATCCATTTCAATTACTGAACTCTCAATAGTAATGTCATTTTAGTCACACTTGGACTAAGGGGGTAATTGTGCAAAGTAGATAAAAATGCCTCATCTCTGCACGCTACTCAACATCAGAGGCGATTGCTCGTGTGTGTGAGCCAATCTTTAGTTATCTGACATACCTTTTAAGATATAAGATATCATATCAAGCATGTGTATCAAAATATTCATCTTTCAAAAGATGAACATCCAATGAAAAGATATGAACAAGCTCAAATATAAACATATTACAAGCAATACAAGAGTAGACTTAACAAGGCAATAGTGTATGCGTAGACATATATTTGAGCGTTACCTCCTTAGTCTCAACTACATCTCTCACTAAGTTGAGTTTCATATCTTTGTGTTTCATCTTACCATGATATTTGGGATCATTGCTCAAGCAATGGCTGATTAATTATCATAGCAAATTGTGACTGCTCCCACTAGCCTTGCCATATCCAAATATCGTATGAACTTCTTAACTACAACACCTTGTACTGCAGATGTACATTTCACAATCCAATATTAATTGTGGACAACGATACACAGATTAGTTTCTTGCTGCTCAATGAGATCGCATTCTCATTCATCAAGAACACATAACCAAAAGTGATTACCGATACTCAAATCACTACTCGAATCAACATTTTGTGTGTCCTTTTTAGTCTGGATCTTTCCTTGAATAACATAGGAAATGATCTGCAGTATACTTTAGGTATCTCTAAAATTTCATTTTAGATAATCCAATGTCTTTTCTTAGATTGGATTGATACCGGCTAACTAGACCTATGACTTTGATAAATCAAAGCATGCATACCTCCATAGCATACATCAAGCTCTCAACAACATTTCTATATGGTACTTTGGACATCTACAATTCTTTTAGGAGTTTTTGGGCGCAATACATGATTTATACTTCCATACTTAGTCATAGGAGTATCATAAGAGATGCAACTTCCATATTGAATCATTCTAATATCTTTTGGTATACGATTCTTGAGACACTACAGACGGTCTCTTAGAATGATCTCTATAGGCCTCACATACTCCTTATCATTCGTAGCTAAAAATATGTTCCAGACATAAAGAAATAGAATTACATACTCTTACTGGACCTTAAACATAGACACAATGGTCTCATCACTCATAATGAAATCATTTGAGATGATAGCTCTAAAAGATTTCAAATACCATTGTTGAGTAGACTGCTTAAAGCTATCAATTGATCTCTTTGATTTTAGACCCTATATCTTAGGCCTTAGAGGATAAGATTTACTAGTTGCCCCAGTAGATTTTATCCTTAAGTTCTCCAATGAGAAAAGTAGTCTAAGCATCCATCTAATGTAATTCTAGATTTAGGTTAGCTAACATGGCTAATATCGAGTTATTAGAAGTAGGTCTCACCACCAGTGAAAAAAGGATTCATATACTATCAATACTATTGTTGAGTGTAATATTTTGTCACCAATCTAGTGCTGTAGCTTGTAGCCTTTTGCTCAATATTTGAGAACCTATTTATTCTCAAGAGTCACATACCCCAAAATTTGATCAACCAATCCCAAACTCGGTTTAATCAAACTAACTCCACATTTTTTTTGTGTTGCTTTCATTTATTCATCCTCTTAGGATAAGACAAAGCCTTACATGTATGCCTTAGGCTTTTCTTTGTCAATTGGAGATTCAATATATATATGTCCTTTAATCTCTAAATAACTTTTGGGCATTTTGTTCCTAGTACATTTCTGAATTTAGGTTTTTGATAGACTGTTTTCTCGGGAATAGCTCTCACTGGAATTGAGTGGTAACATATCCTCTCAAGGTTCCATCTATCCATCTATTACAAGGCCATTTTTGAAATTAATCAGCCTAAGAAAGGTTTGGTTTCCCTTTATTTCACGGCTACTAGGAGGATCACTCTCCATAAATATATTTCCTGATTTGATTTCAGCAATAGTTCCATCGACGCTCTCACTTATGAACATGTAACCCTTGAATGATTTTAGTATCTTATGAAGATACAACAATCGACTTCCAAAGTTTAAGGTTATTTTAGTCGAGCCTTACACTAACCTGGAGTTTATACAATGCAGATGGTACTAACTTTGGACACACATAATCCAAATAGTAGGCCACAGTTAACAAATTTATCTCCCCAAGAGGAAATTGACAAGTTAACTTGAACCATCACGGACCTTGTCTTGTTTAACAATATCCTATCATTCTCACAAGAACACCGTTTGATGGAAGTGTATGAGAAAAGATAGGTCATCTCATTGTCCTCTTTTCATTACATAGATCGTCAAATTGACCAGGTAGATAGATATTCTTGCTCTCAAGCAATTCTCAAGATTTGTTATATTCTCGTCTATTTGATAATCCACTCTACTTCTATAATGTTTAAAATATCCCAGTGTTTAGGACTTATGAGTGGTCAAATGGATATAAATATAACGTGAGGATCAATCTATCAATGTAGTGAAAATAAAAGATTCCATGTCTAGCCTCCCACTTCCTTCAAATCACAAATAATGATATTTATGAATGAATTAATTGCAATAGAAATGAAGCCCTAGTGGCTTCTATAGGAGGTTCCCCTTTCATATTTTGGCAAGCTAGAGCTCAGAAAGCTATTAAATCAACTTTTAAGTAAAATATGAACCGGACAGTTCAATTTCTATTAGTTGATTCATTTCTCTTGTCTAATGTGATCTAGTCGCACATGCCAAATATATTCATTTGTACTTGCATGACTAAATGATTAAGTATTTAGCGAAAAAGGAATCTTCAGCAAAATACTTGTCTGTTTCAGGTGAAAAACCAATTATAAGATGTCTACTACCATAATAAATGTTATCTTAAAAAATGCCAACCATACTGTCTTTGAATGACAAACTTAGATTTTAGTCTTTAGAAGAACATCGGATGATATCAAATTTCCAACACATAGAGGAATTTGACAAGGCTATATATACTTCGTCATCTCTAGTCCTATGTTTTTATTTCCTAAATTTATATCTACATAGGATAGGATTCAGGGAACAAGACGTAGAGATTAGAATTGTTCTTCTAGGACCTTTTCTCAGTCCCCTTACCTTTATTGCCTTTCTGTTAGTTCCTTTCACAATTAAAGCCCGAAGCATTTTGGGAATTAGGTTCATTCACAAGGCACTTAATGGACTTAACAACACTAAGTTGCTTATCCTCAATTTCGATGTGTTGCGCATAATGCAAGAAAGAGTTCACATTGACACAATGTGTCAATTACTTTCAAATACACCAACAATCAGTAAGGGACTAAGTTAAAGTTTGCACTTGCTGCTCATAACAAGAATGTGGCTAGCTGACCTTTCACTAGCACATCATATTTGATATAGTGCACAAATGTCAAACTTGATTGTCAGCTAGCTCAAGTGAGCGACAATTATGCCTATATACTTCTCAATAAAGTATAGCTACATGTCATAAGCAATTCCCAGATAGCTATAGTCGTGGAATCTTATCCTTTTCCACACCTAGTAGAGTTTATAATCTCACTTTTAATGAGCAGTGCCATACATTAGAGCCTCTTGCTCCTCAAGTGCTACTAAGTTTGTGGCACTAAATTTCATATCATTGCTATTTAATTTGTCTCTAAGTTCAAATTAGCTATGGTTGATGTATGAGTCATGGTCTATGTACTAAGGAGTGACTTCTATATTAATCGCTTATCTTATATACATATGCAATTTTGCACTTCAAAAATTAAGTTCAATGATAATAAACATAAGATATAGACTCGAAAGTTCACTATGTTCCCAATCATCATCTATAAACCAAATGTTACATTATCACAAACCTAATTCTCAAGTCACAAAATAAGTTTTAGGTGAAAATTACTCTAATTCTACCAACTTAAAACCTCCCACTACAATTAAGCATAAATTGCATAATCCTCAAGAACATATCTTGGAATAAAGGAAATAGATGTCATGTGCTTAAAAATTAATGATATTTCAAGATTATCTAATGTCTTGAAAATTATTACATGTCTCATAAGAAGAATAAATAAAATCATAAGTGAAAATGTAAACTACTACTAGTACATAATCACTCTTTTCCCTAAAAGCTTTTACCTATCATCGTCTCTCGGTGAACTTGATCACATGAAGCCATGGTGCTGATACTAGTTGAAAGTTTGTTGCACACACGAAATCTCAAAGATATCTTTCTCATAGTGATATCACGTGAGTTAGTCTGCACACTACCGGTCATGCGGACTTTCACTTTTCCTTTAGTATCCTCAACCCACCAGTTGAACATGGCCTCCTTAACCTCATTCAGTGTTTTCTCATATCCCACTATCATGCGAATTTCATGGAACTTTTCACGTAAATCCTCCGGCACAGACTATTGCCAAACTCGTATATAGAGGTGTCAAACGGGCCGGTCCGGCCCACGAAACCGTTTAGCCCCGCCCGCAACGGTTCCGGGCTTAAGCGGGCCGGGCTTAGGCGGGCCGAAATTCCTTTTGGGGTGGCCCGGCCCCTAACCGGCCCTTTTAATAATGGGGCCGGGCCTAAACGGTTCCGGGCTAAACGGGCCTTAAAAGGGCTAAACGGTTCCGAATTAAACCGGCTCTAAACGGGCTAAACGAGCCGGGCTAAACGGTTTAAACGGGCTAGGCTTT
>JACFYI010003815.1:0-21277 GCA_014898755.1 Handroanthus guayacan | reverse complement strand
TCGCTCTGTTCTTTCTTTCCTTCATCTGTTTCCTGGACTTCTCCACCTTGGTATTAAGACCATTCCTGATTAGTCTGTATTTTGGCTCATATTTCTTGGCATTTTCGACAGAGTCATAGATCAAGCCAAACCCAGTTGATTTCCCTCCACCAAAGTGGGTTCTGAACTTGAACACAAAGATGGCATTTGGATCCTTAACCTCATACATTCTAGCCAATTTCTCCTTCAGCTCAGCCTTGGAAACATTGGGCCTTCCGGGATGCAAGACATCAATAACAAATTGCTTCCTAGAGAGGAGACGATTTGTCATGAACTTCCTTGTTCTGATAGTTACTGCCTTATCCGCCATTTTAGTGTTGTTTGGGTAGATTCACGCCGCCGCCTGCTGCCGCTGCTCTTCGGGAGCAAAGTGATGGTGTGTTTCTGCTGGAGGGAATGTATGTATAAACTTAATGCATATAAGCTTAAGAATATATATTATAATTTTTGTGTGACAAATATATTAAATTTTTTCGGTTATGTATTTGCTTTATCTGAATATTTTTAGTTGCAAACTTGCATTAATTAATTATATATATGCTTGACTTGAATATTTTCGTATTAAATTAAAACATGTTTGTTTTACATTTTTTTTTACATAAAAGTAATAAATTTAAATCAGTGATTGATAGATTTCATGATACAAAAGTAATCAGCAATAATAATTTCAGCAGAAGAGATAATCCAAACAAAAAACTGATTTTATTGGAAATTCTTTAGAGGGTGTGCCATAAATGGTTGAAAAGCCCAATGAATCTAGTTTCAAACAAAAAAAATCAGTTTTCAAAAAGAAGGTCTGTAGAATAAGTTATGGCTTCTTTATTAGAGGATGTTAGTGAGGTAATTTGGTTAAGAATATGAATATTTGAAAAAATATAAATGATCAATGATGCTTTCATATGGGTCTGTCAAAAATATTCGAATGTTCGTTCGACCGTCCGCATCCGTATTTAAAATTGGCGAATAATATCTGTATCAAAAAATAGTTGGATATATCCGTATCCATATCCATTGTCTAAAATTCTAGATATGAATATAGTAGTATCAGCATTCGAAATGTCCACATCAAAAAATTATTTGCATTTTCATATAATTTTAGATATAATTATTTATATAAATAATATAATGTATAAGTATTAAATTATATATAAAAACAAAATTTAAGAATTATACACTACATATTAAAATTTTAGGCTATGCTAGAATATTTGAAATAATTTACTCATGAACTTTTATTTTTGGACATTAATATAATAAATTTAGATATATAAAATAATAAATTTAAATATAGGATGAAGATTGAGAATAACAGACACAACAATATTTCGATATTATATCTGCTTCGTAACTATTAAAATGAATATCAGATATTTCAATATTCGATCGATATTCGACAGATACAAATGCGGATATTTATTTTCAGCATCTGATAACAATTGAATTTGATCCACATATGAATAATGATCAGATACAGATACGAAATGTAATAACATCAGTATCCGAATATCTAAATTGACAAGTCTACTTTCATAGACCCAATGGGTCCTGGTACAATAGGGTAAGACCCCATTGGTATTAATATTATAGAGTAGACCCAATTGAAAGACTTTATGGGTCTTAATACCCATTGGATAGAGTAGAATATAGGGTTTTGTTACGTGGATATTTTAGGGTATGGGTATGAGTATGGGTAGGGTATAGGGTAATACCCTACCCATTTACAAGCCTAGGTTGTTGTAGGCTACCTTTTCCTTAACACTTCTTGTGAATCATTTAGTTTTTAACCTTTTTTTGTAACTTGTTGGCCCCAATTCCACATGTGCATTCGAGAGTTTTCCGAGTTTAATTCCGAGAGTGAAAAATTTGTCAAATTTCCTTAGTTTGCTTGTTAGTTTTTAATTTGAATCGTATAGTCAAAATTTTGTCTTACTATTTAATTGAACTACAATTTTTTCCTCTTTTATTAAATCACACTGCAATTAATTATTATCAAAACATTACTTATCACTTAAGATTGAATAATATTTAATATAATCTATAATTTGCTTGTTCGATTTTAATTTAAATTATTGGATTTGACAATATAAAATTTCTGGAATTTGAAAAACGCTACTTGATAATCTCCTTAATTTGCCTTGTGAAGTCTGCATGTAGTGCACACTTCAAAAATAAAAACTTTATGGATGTTCAAAAGGCATTGAATTTGATGCTTTTCATTCCTTCCATTGATGGTGTACTTTTATGTTATCTTGAGAAAAAATAAAAATTGCTGAAAATGTGTTTATGTGCGGACACTTTAATTTGAAGCATCTAACACTTTATATTACTCCGACAGACGTTATCTACTAGCCCACCCTACCTAGTGGGCATCTAATTTATGGGCGTTTATGTAAGCTTATAGAAATATACATTCAAGAGCTCATGACAGCTTCATAAATCTTTTCAAATATAATCTATAAGTTTTCAAAATAAGATGTTAAGATTTTATAAATTTTATAAATATGTGATTGACAAATTGCTCTTTGTGTTCATTTTTGTTAGAAATGGTGAGAATTAGAAACTTCAAACGTGCACTTCAAGAAGAATTGAGTCAGCAATTGCAAAATTCTCAATCTAATACAGGTTCAATTTCGAGTAAATTACAAAACTATCGATATTAAATTTGTAATAATTTTAGTTATTCATATTTAATTACATGTTACTTCAAGATTTCAATTTGTTGTAATGTAAAATGTTTTATGTATTATTTGAACTTTTCTAAGTTGATATTTATTCTATGAGTTATTCTAACTTTTTATATCTATTTTGTGCAAAATTCAGCCTATTAAAGTTCGTCGGACTCGTTAACTCTTTGTTGGTTTGAGATTTTGGGTTTACACATTTATGGTATTTTATGTCTTGTGACATGAAATGGATAGAAGTTAGATGAACCTTCCTAGAACAAGTAATGCATATAGAGTTGGGGTGGACAACTTCCTAAATTTTGCATTCCGAAACTCAAATATCCGGGGAATGATACTGTGTCCTTGTAAAAGATGCAAGAACGGAATATGTAGACCTAGAGAAGTTGTACATGAACATTTAATTTGTGAGGGATTCATAAAAGGCAACACGCAATGGGTAGCACATGGTGAGCTTCACTTTACCAGTACATATTCAGCACATTCTCGCATTAGTGTCAATGTATCTGATGTGAATGAATCAGATGATATGCAAGGTTTATTAGATGATGCATTTTGGTGGCAAAATGAGAATCATGTAAATGATATAGGAGACTCTGAAAATGAAGGGCCTAACGCTGACACTAAAAGATTTTACAAATTGGTGGAAGATTCTGAACAAGATCGATATCTAGGTTGTAAAAAGTTCTCCAAACTCTCCTTTCTCATAAGAATGCTTCACATCAAGTGTCTTGCCAATTGGACGAACCAATCGTTTAACATGATGATTGATTTATTAAATGAAGCTTTCCCAGAGGGTGTCCAACTACCAAAATCATGGTATGATGCAAAGAAGCTATTAAAAAAACTAGGAATGAATTATGAGAAAATTGATGTTTGTCAAAATGATTGTATCTTATATTGGGGGCCTGATGAGTGGAGAAATGAATGTAAAACATGTTATGAACCCAGATGGATTGATAAATTGGGAGGTAAAAATGTTCCATTCAAGACTTTGTGGCATTTTCCTTTGAAGCCAAGGCTGCAACGATTGTTTATGTCTTCAAAAACAACATCTTTCATGACTTGGCATGCTAAAAATCGTCCAAAGGATGCTAATATGATGCATCTGGCTGATTTTCCTGCTTGGCGTACATTTGATTATAAGAATGCTAAATTTGCAAAAGAAATTCGTAACGTGAGATTGGGGTTGGCTTTTGATGGATTTAATCCATTCAGAACTATGAATGTCAATCATAGTACGTGGCCCGTTGTTCTGATACCATATAATCTGCCTCCATGGATATGTATGAAGAAACCTTATTTTATGTTATCATTACTTATTCCTAGCCCAACTCAACCTGGAAATGATATTGATGTGTACTTGTAGCCTGTGATAGTAGAATTGAAGGAATTGTGGGATGTCGGCATTGTCACATATGATGCAGCAAGTAAACAAAATTTTCTAATGCAAGCTGCTTTAATGTGGACTATTAATGATTTTCCTGCATATGCAGACCTGTTTGGTCAGAGTACGAATGGCTATTATGCTTGTCCTTTGTGTCACAAAGATGTTTCAGCTTTACGTTTGCACTTTTCTAAACAAGATTGTTACATGGGCCATCGTCGTTTCTTGCCTCATAATCATCCATATCGAAAAGATTCAAGGTCTTTTGATGGTACAGAAGAAAATAGAGGTGCTCCTACTCCATTAATAGGTTCTATGGTAGTAGATGAGTTAAAGCATTGCGGTTCAATTCGATTTGGAAAATTGGTAAAAGAAAACCAAGAAATGCCTGATAGTTGGAGAAAAAAGAGTACATTTTTTAATCTACCATATTGGAAAGGTAATTTGGTTCATCATAATCTCGATGTCATGCATATTGAGAAGAACATATCTGACAGTCTTCTTGGTACTTTATTAGGTTTATCGGGAAAATCAAAGGATCTTTTATGCATGCGTATGGATTTACAAGATATGGGCATTAGGCTAAATCTTCATCCAAAAGAAGGGGAGTCCAATAAAACTTTATTGCCTGTTGCCTTATTCACAATGAATAAAAAAGAAAAAGAAATATTTTTCAAAGTCCTAAAAAAAGTAAAGGTTCCAGATGGATATTCATCCAACATATCAAGATGTGTTAAGCTAAAGACACTCAAGATTTTTGAATTGAAAAGTCATGATAATCATATCCTAATGCAACAACTACTTCCATTAGCCTTGAGAAAAGTTTTGCCAAAATCTGTGCGCTCTCATTTGTGTTCCAAAGTTCTTCAATCTAGTTATTTGATCACAATGGAAAGAGATATTCCAGAGATATTATGTCAACTTGAAAGGATTTTTCCTCCCTTATTTTTTGATATTATGGTGCATTTATCCGTTCATTTGGCTAGCAAAGCTAGGATTGCAGGCCCAGTTCATTATTGTTGGATGTATCCAATTGAAAGGTATGTTGGAGGTTTACTTACTATTACTTATTAAAACTTCTTTTGTATTTCTATAACTCCACTTTAAATAACATAAACATTCAATTTCATAGGTACTTATCTACTCTAAAATCGCATGTTCAAAACAGAAGTTGGCCAGAAGGTTCAATTGCGGAAGGATATATAGTAGACGAATGTCTTACATTTTGTTCCATGTATTTATTTGATATTATTGAGACAAGATTCAATCGAATTGGAAGGAATGATTTTGTGAACAAAAGTCCCAAAGAAGGCTTTGATGTCTTTTCAGTGATAGGAAGGTCTGTTGGAAAGATAACCACCACGAGATTGGATGATAAGATACTGTCACAAGCACATCGGTATATATTATTCAACTGCAAAGACATTGAGCAATATGCCAAGTAAGTTATCTTATTCACAACATATTTAATTTCATGAAGTAGATTGTCTTATATATTATTTGATATTTGCAGTGAACACAAGAACATAATTGCCAATGAACATCCTTCTATATCCGAGCATCAAATCCAACGTATCCATAGTGAAACATTTGCATCTTGGTTTAGGGATTATGTAAGTTGTTACTGGGTGACTTTCTAAGGTTTACATTTGTTTAATTGCGTCATTAAAATCATTTAAGCAAAAAGATTTATTTTATTGTTATTTTCAATATTTTTTTTATTGGTTAAAGCCATGCCATTGGATGATAATGATGTCAATTCAAGAAATTTAAAGCTATTAGCTAAAGGGCCGAACATGATTGAAAAACGATTTAATGGGTTTATAGTCAATGGATCTCGATTTCATACAAAAGATCGTGAAAAAAATAAGAAAACCCAAAATAGGGCCTCATGGTATCAGCTAGGCTTCAAGTTTCACAAGTAGGAAAGACAATCATCCTATAGTGAGCGAGGTTCATTACTATAGAATTGTAAAGGACATGATTGAGCTAGATTATTTAGATGGGAGAAATGTGGTATTGTTTGATTGTGATTGGGTTTCAAAAGATAAAAGATTGAAGCAAGATGAAGAAGGGTTTATATTAACCAACTTTACGAATGTCAAACGTCATAATGAGCCATTCATTCTTCCATCTCAAGCAAAACAAATATTCTATGTCGAAGACCCAGTGGAGAACAATTGGCATCTTGTGTTGAAAATGGTACCTAGAGATCATTATGACATAGAAGAACAAAATGAGCCTACCATAGAACAATGGGGTAGAGCATGAGTATCTGATAACAGTAAAGAAGTTGTTTTGGTGAGACAGGACATTGTTGGGACAAAAGTTGACATGCCATTATAAAAAAATCCATGAGTTGATTCGACAAAAGAAGGAGTTTGATATGTTACAACAAATGAAGGCTCCTAATAGAACATGATTTCGATTCGTTATTTTTGAGTATTCTTGTATTCGATACTAAGACTTAATTTCTTTCTTTAATTTTTGTTGGTTTCAATTATATTTTTATTTCTGATAACAAATTAGGTCATATTACTAATTGCTTGGTTATTTTATTTGTAACAGAGAGTACAAGAATCCTGCATCCTGGCAATGGAAACTTATTTTCTCATGCTGACCAACAAGATGAAAGACATGTGCATCACTCGCCTAATTCTCTGTCTAATGAAGCTGAAACAAGCAAGAACTTATGACTATAAAACATGATATATTATTTTAGATAATTTTTTAAATGTTCAGCCTAAAATTAATGATACAATCCTATTCTCGACTAGGTAGGGAGAGAGCAAAAAAATGCACAAGGGAGCTACTTATATGCCTGAGATTTGGGGTTTGCCATCGAAAAAAAATGCTTCCAATAGAGTGCAATGAACTTGGGCAAGTAATTGATAACAATCAATCAAAATATGCTAATTTCTTAGGTGTGTTGGCCAGGATGGGCATGTATTGCGCAATTAATATTTGTGATTGGCGAAAAGTGTCAAAGTCGAACAAGAATGAGTTAGTAAACATTGTCAAGGTAATTTATCACATATTTATTAAAAATCATTTCTTTAATTCTATATTTGATCTTTAGAATTACATTTAAATGTTGATATCTTAATTTCAGTCAAAGTTTATATGTCCTCCTGGAATTGAAGTGGATATTTTGGAAACAATTGGAACTAGCTAGAGGAATTGGAAGAAAGACTTGAAGAAAAGGTACTTTGACCCTAGCTTGCCAATTGAAGATCTAAAAGGCATACCAGAACCCAGAGACATTTAAGAGCAATATGCAAAATTTATTGAGTTTTGGCTATTGGAAAAGGGAAAGGTAAAGTAAAGCATAATATCCTTTTTCAACTATGAATAGTGATTTTATCGAAACTAATGAAATTTTTATATATTGTAGAAATCAAGCATGCGAGAAAAAGAGAGCAAAAAAGGAAAGACATTAAATCACATTACAGGAAGAAAACCTTTTGCCCAAGTTCGGGCAAATGAGGTGAGGATAATAAATCTAACTTTTGTATGAAGTATGTATTTGAAAATTAAATAGGGACTATGACATTCAGTCTTATAAAATAATATGATTTTTTTTTAATGTTCAAAAGGCTAATTAACTCATATACGTTCTATACATTAATGTATATTTCAAAATAGGAAAGAAAGAAGTGAAATCGAATTTCTCGAGCAAATATATTTAGTTTGTGTTATCCCATGGAGAACAAGGGAGATGCTGCACAAATAAAGGTGAGAGATATGAAATATTTAACTTGGTTTTTGTTATTAAATTTCAATTAAACATTATTCATCTGACTTGGCTTTGTAGGATCAAATGCAAGCACTAACTGATGAACTTAGAGGATTAGAAGATGTTGTTTCGCGAGATGATGTTTATACGAGAGTTAATGGTCCAGAAAAGCTTGGAAGAGTATGGATGCTTGGCTGAGGTATCACACAACAAGATGTATTTGATGAGATACCTTCTCGTAAAGCTTGTTTTTAGATGTTTCAAATAATTCAAGAAAGGTTGGATAAACTTGAGCATAGTGGGAATGATGTTACTACATCGAGTGGTCCATCATCCTCTTCTCATGAAGATAGGAGCTCAACCCCAATCTTAACTAACGACCCTCGACCTCTTCGAGTGAGTGACACATTGGAAGGTTGAGAATTTCAAAGTATAAAATTATAATAGCTACTTAAAGTATAATCATTTCTATAAATCTCATATATTCTTTTAGTAATCTTGTCTACTATATGGCCTATTATGACATATTAGTTTTCAATTTTGATTTATAGATTCATTCTTCAGTCTTCCTTCTGAGTATCATAGAGCGAAATGAAATTATGGCTAAGGGATATTTAAAAAGCATGGATCCTAACACAGAGGTGGGTGAACAAGTGCGGGGACGAAACTATTATGAAGTGCATATAAATGTGGCTATAAAGGGAGATGAGGATTTAGTAAGACAGTACATGCATTTCAACACAATTATGGATGCTCAAGGTGTATTTGTTGCTTGGCCAAAATTTTTGGTGAGTTTTTAGGTTGGTGGTCTAGTAAATCTAATATTTTAAAACAACACTTTTCTTTCCTTTGGGATATCTAGTGCACATGGTTCTTAAATTTAACTATTAGTATGTGTTTGTGTATATGTGTGCTTCAGTTTCTTTTTTTTTTTTTTTTTGGTTTGGTAGAATTATTTGAGATTGGTTGTTGAAATTTGATGTTTTGATCCTTGCATATATATTATAAGAAATAGCCTTATATTAATGCTAAGACATAGCCATATGTTCATGCTTATATTACATTCCAGATTTTATGGTAGTGAGGCACTCAATACCATATTTGTATGTGATGTGTGTGCCTACTATGCAATCAGCATTATATTGTTTAGCTTTTTTGGATAGGTTTTGTTTATTATAAGATATATGGGTTGAGCTTTTTTTCTTTCTTTCTTTCCTTTTTTTTCTGGTTTTTTTTTTTTTTTTTTTTGGATGAATGCAAAATTACTCAAGCTTGGTTGGAGGGATTTTGAGGTTTTGATTCTTGCATTATATGAAGTAGCATTATATTGATGTTAAGACAATGATACACTTATATTATTTTGCAGATTTCATGCCCCTTTTTATACTTAACTTCTTGTGCTACTTCTTTTTCATAAAGGTGGTTCAGGATCCGGATCAGGATGATTAATATGATGAAGATGGACATTGCAGATAGAAAGTTAACTCGGGAATTTATTTAGTTGACTATATTCGACTACTATTTACTATTTTGTCCAGCATATAGGATTATTATGGCAATGGTTGGATTAACTTTTGGTGGTTTTTGTAAGTAGCTATATTTTGAATTGTATGCTTTTTGATGAATGGATATTTCAAATCATCGGCATGAATTATTAAGAATTAGACTGTGTTTTGAGTGACATATGTAAAGATTTTATTCAATGTATGGTTTGAAACAAGTTTTTTTATTAAATGGTGATGTACACAAATACAGGTGTAAACATAATTTGCATTACAGATCCAAAAGTGTCAGCACTTATGTGCCTATTATGACAATTTGAAGCGTTGCAATAAAAGTGTAATAAGTGTAAGAATCTATGTTTCTTGTTACACTTTTTTATGTAGTAAGAGGCGAATAAGTGTAACAATAGACACTTAATATTACAATTAAATATGTGGTTAAAAGTTTTCACTATAAAATCATACACCTAACATTACATTTTTAACTGTAAGTATATCATAGTTGTGTTGACAAACTAAACTGTGGTGATTTTTATTTTACTTTACAGTTCAAAGTGCACTCCCATTTGTATAGCATTACGATTTGAAGTGTAATATTAAGCTTTTGACTAACTTCTCAAAAGTTTGAATCGCATATCCAAGTGTGGTGTGATACCTATATCCTTACATTTGAAGACGAAATCGTAGCTTTTACAGCCATCACATTCATAAATGTGGTGATAGGCTTAGACCACACTAATAAGAAACATGGTATGTAAATAAGTGTGGCAATAGGTTATCTGTAGCCACACAACAAAACGTGGTTATATCCTTTTTTTGCTGTAGTGTTATATACCCTTTCGAATACTTTTTTTTCCTAATTTTAGCACACAGGTCAAGGTCCCGATCTCAGCCCCTTCGTTTTTTGCCTTAAGAAAAAATACTTCATCATCTAAAATTTTACTACATCGCTTAATTTTTATACTTCAAGTGTTTTATAGTAATACTTCGCTTCTTTGAAATTGTACTGCATTGTTGAATTTTTTATACTTGAAGAGTTCTACATTAATACTTTACTTTATCTAAAGTTGTACTGCATTGTGGAAGCTTTATAATTGGAGCATTCTTCAATAATACTTCATTTATCTAAATTGTACAACATTGCTAAATTTTTATACGTGACGTGTTCTATAATAATACTTCATTTATAAAAAATTGAACTGCAATGTTGAATTTTATACATCGAGTGTTCTATTATAATACTTCATTTATCTAGCTAATAATGTACTTCATTGTTGAACTCCAAAGAGTGCACTAAAGGACGACATTATTCCATTAGTGTGTCCCAAAATGAAGTGGCTTTAGTTAGGAAAAAGATGGACAATGAATTTTAGAAAACCAATACCACATTTATTAATGTTTGTAGCTTACTATGTGGCTCATATGCCTAATTTTCAACATTTTCTACTAAATTGGACCATTTTTACATTATTAAGATTTGTTCCACATACCACCTTTATTTATTGAGAAAAAAAATTCTAAAACCCCCCAAATACGTGTAAATTTAGTAACATGTTAAAATTAGAGTTTTTTGTCAAAAATTACCTGTAAAGTTCGAAAATCAGTGTACATAACAAACGGATTCTACTTTTTATCAACTAAAATCGTGTACATAACAGATAGTTTCTAATTTTTATCGAGTAAAATAAGAGTTCAAACACAAAAAACACAAAAAAACTCAAAAAATCCAACATGCAAATTCTTGAACTTTTGGAAAAACAACAAACACAAGAAGTTGAGATCAAAGGAAGTTAAGTACCAAAAATCACAGGAAATAGTGCACGACAATTTGGTTTTCGTTGTTCTTTGCAAGGATTGATTTTTTCTCTTTCACGTTCTATTTTTCTTTCTCTTTCATGTCTGTTCTTCTTCACAGAGAAAGTGAGGGACAGAAGCAATGAAAGAGGCATGTTTTTCTGGTAAGAAATCTTCTTTTCCTTTGGTTGAGGAAGAGAAAAGACATTTTTGGAGAGTAAGGGATATGTGTTTTTGTTGTTTTCATTTCTTTCCAAAGGCATTTAAGCCTTTGTCCTATAATTAGGGATTGATTCATAAAATCTATCAAAAAGTAGGGAACACATAATTTAAAAAATCAAATAGGGAGTAAAGTCAAAATTGAAAGTGAGTTTGGAGATTTATTTCTAAATTATTGTTTTTCTAAAATGGGTCTCCTTAAGAGTTTTCATTTTTTTGTTCTCTCTTTATTTTTAATTCTTTCTTTATATTTTTAAAATTGAATCTTGATGATATGAATTTGGTGAATTATTTAGATTCGAGAGTCTTAATCGGCAATACCCCATGTCCCACATTGGGAAAATAATGAAATAGTAACCTTTATATAAGTTGTAGCTAAAGAATCCATGTGCAACCATTGGATATCCCCTTTAGGCAAGTTGTTTAAAGCTTAATTTTAAGTTGCACACGGTAGATTCTCAAGCAAATCTCTCATCCTGGGTCCCTGAACCTGGGACATGACAATGGGTATTAGAGCCGATTACCAGTCGAAGGGAGCTAAGTGCTATGCTGGACAAAATGCTATGTGTATGGGAGCTACCTCTTGAGCCTGCGGAGCAAAGTGCTACATACACGGAAGCCACCTCTTGAGCCTAGAGGAGCCACCTCTAGAGTCCTAACATTTAGTGGGTGATTCTAAACTTTGTTACACTAAGATGAAGAAGTCGCATTCTGAAGGAGAGGTGATAGCAATATCCCATGTCCCACATTGGGAAAATAATGAAAGAGTTATATTTATATAAGTTGTGGCCAAAGAATCTATATGCAACCATTGGATATCCCCTTTGAGTAAGTTATTCAAAGTTCAATTTCAGGTTGCACACGGTAGATTCTCAAGTAAATCTCCCATCCTGGGCCCCTGGGCCTGGGGTGTGATAGGAATCTAGAGGTTTAATTTTTTGGTATAAGGTCAGTTTGAATATTTGAAAGAAATGTCTTCAATTGTAAAGTTATGTGAACAATCAGAGGACTATGTTTTCAGATGTATTGATGGTGTTTGGATTTGACGAGACTACACAGCCCATAAATCTATGCAACAAATCTCTTGAAAATCTTATCCTCAAAAAGAAAAAAAAAACAAAAAAAAAGTTTTGTTGAAATTCTGTTTGTTTGAAATCCTCAAAGAGAGATTCTCTATTCTGCAATTTGCGTAATTTTTTACTACTATCAATATACCCCATAAGATAAATAGAGAGCCCTACTTATTTCAACTAGGTTTTAATGAAAAAGAATATTAATTTGTGCAAGAAAATAATATCTAAAAAGTTGTATCATATTAAAAGCCTGAAGCATGGTGATTAAATTTTGTTGTTAAGGCCCACTTCTCCTGAGTACTTCTATTGTTTTCTAATTCCTCAGGCTCCTCGTTTGGAAAACTACCTTTGTGAAGATTTTGTCTTTTGTACGCTAATGTGGATAGTCACCATTAGTGTATTGCATATTTTTGAAGTAAAAAAATCAGCAATCAAGATTATAAGTTTATAATCTACGAACTTCAGTTAAATATGTAAATCTAGAGAAAGTATTTTCCTGAATTTCTCTAGTACTTTTTGTAGATATGTTCTAAGCTTATGAAAGATAATTCCCTGTTTTCAAAATATTACTCGACTTAGATGTCCATTTTTGCAAGTTTTTTTCCATGATTAGTTTTAGGTTTATATTGGGCAAATACCCGCACGCAAGTACATGTGCTGCAACAAACAATAAAGTGAATGAATAGAGTATCATTCCATTGAGGATCTGTTTATTCTTATAGAAGGTTATGCCAAAACAATTCCATTGAAACTAAATGCCCGAGTAGATTATTAGAAGTACACAAGTAAATTGCAATGAATGTGTGATTGATAAAATAGATAAGAAATTGAAATTGATGAATATCCTAGAATTATTAAATTCCCAGTCTACAGGATTAATTCTATCAATTAAGCCAAATGAATTTCAATTGATCTAATCATTAACTCTAAGTCTAATGCAATTACAAAGCTCTTTCTAGTTACTTGCAATCAGAATTTCTAATTTAGTCAATTCCATATATTCCAATTAGAATTAAATTAATATAGGATTACTCAAGCTCTACTCAGTCTGGCTATCCAAGGCAGCCAGGTATATTTCTATCATATACACAAATTAATTAATTTATCTCATGCAAATAAATCAAACTTCAGTTCTTCAATCAATAACATATCCTAAATATCCCTCCGATAATCTCTGAAGTTTAGACGATTAATCTAATTGTTGGCCAGACATTCAAATCAAAATAAGCAATATTGTAGACAAGAAAAAATTAGAAACGATCGAGCATCACCAGGAATTAAAAGATAAAAATTCATGCAAAAAGGTTTACTCATAATTATAATTAAAAGAAATTAGTTCATCCTCATAATGAAGAGAACATAAATTGAAAAATGAACATAATCTAAGGTATATCGCATGATGATCCAAGCTTAAGACAAAAGATCCTATTTATATTATCCTAACTATATCTGGAAACAGTTTCTTGATAGTTTTGGTTTCTTCAGAAGTCTTCTAGTTATAGTTAGTAAGTGCACAAGTGATTGGGAATTGAATAACCTTTTTGATTAGGTCTCAACTTGTTTCGAACTTAGAGTCTTGAAAAATTGGTAGTCTTACACCTGTGCGAAAAGTGATCGAGATGATGTCAATGCATCAAAGTAAAGCACAACGGAAATCAAAATTCAACAAATGAAATTAAATCATACATCACATGATATAGATTATCTCCAAGATCTAATTTATGCTAAAGGAATTTGGATTAGAGATAGAATATTTACTTCAAAGCTTAACACCAAAACTTTGTAAAATACCTTTGAATCAACTTTATGATGGAGTCAGTCCTAATTGCAAGCTTAGAGCTGAAAATCTTATCTCGAAAACTCTTGAACTCCTCAAGTTTTCAACACTCGAAATTTGAATCTTCAAAGATTCAATCCAAAAACTCCAAAACTATATACTGTCTTCCAAGAGGAATTGGCCTTGAACTCTCCTTGTTTGATCAACTTCTGATCTTCAATTTTCTCTAATGGATTCACACTAACAACCAATATATGATGTTTCTAAAGTGTATCCGCACACCTTATAGATTAATACCCAATCAATCAAGCCTAAAGTTAGATTAGGATGTTAGAGGGAGAAGAAGCAGAAAAAATATAAAGATGAAACTAACTTGGAGACAGAGTTAAATATTTTGGAGGAAAGATGGAAGACTAAAAATTTTGGCCAATTGAATTATAAAAATTAGGCCATGAGGCCTTTAAATAGCCATTTGACTTTTGCCACATGGCATGAGGGGGATGGAAAGTTGTAGGTCCCTGCCTCAACACCTTCCGCATCTCTACCTCTTGCTAATTGGTTATTCTAATATTTACATGGCAATTAATTTTAATTTATTTAAACTCTCAATTTAATTAAAAAAAATAAAATGCCATAATATTAGATGGGTCCTTCCCAAGGGGGTCTTTTTTCAAAATATTCCTATATGGGCATCTTGAATTAACTCTTAATTTGATTAGTTCAATTGATTTAACCAATTAACTACATTAGCACAATTAAATTATTTCTTCAATTCAATTGGGTCAACTAGACCCTTCAAGTTGACTTTGACTTGAGTTCCTAATTAAATTAACTCTTAATTTAATTGGCGCAATTTAATCCAATTAAATTTAATTTTTCAGCCATGCTGATATTTTTGGGCCCTTTATTTAAATAAATAATTAAACTTAGGAATTAATTTGACACATTATTACTCCTTAAGTAAATCTAGTCTATTTGACTAATTAAATTAGCCAACTACATCTTCTATCAGTTACTAACACTTTAGATAATTTCCAAAATTCTCTATTGATGACCAGAGGCTTTTGTGTTTGTCCCTTTAGGTTCACTAATTAATTAGGCATGGGATCGCAACTGTTTGCGATTTAATTAATGAATACTAGGCATTCCAATTGATTAAACTTGATTGAACTCTTTCAATTAACCACTCTTCAATTAATTTTTATTTATTTCAAAAGTAACCAATCTTCATGAATAATGTTCTAGTTTTAAGTCATGAAGTCCAACTAATTGGATGAATTAATTTAGTGCGAACTCGTCTGTTTCTAGATACAATGCAAATATGGTCCTTCCATTTTCTATCTGTAGATTATGGTCTTGGATTAAGATAATTATTGGCCCCTAATAATGTCAATAACTATGATGCATCTTAATCCCTAATAACCTCAATAACTATGATCCTATTCTTAATAGTTTGTTTGTTTGACCTCATCTTTGGAAGCACCTTGACCAATTGTCAATCATTTTGCGTAGAGATTTTGGGAATCGAGCATCATCGGAAACATAGGAGATCAACTCATTGTACGAGACGAGCAAATAGATCCTGTATTAGAACTTCCATACCTCCATATCATAAGTCGAGTAAGCCTAGTAAGCTCCTTATATGATTTATTACAAAGTTAAGTCTTTTATTAAAGTCTAAACACTTATACACAAAGTAACCATGAAATCTCAAATTAAATGACTAATTATATGTACTATCATAACTTAGTGAAAATTCCATTGTCGACAAGCCACTTGGCTATCTATCTAGATTGAGTCTTCAGTGAACTTATTTTCTGACAAGTACCTGTTAATGTGCATTAATGTCACTACACCGTTTGCCCATGAAAGAAGGCAAATCCCAATCTCCTGGCTTATGCATCGTTAGTGCAAGTCTATTCAAATCTAGGATATTCTCATTTTGTAGATTTTATGATCTGTAATATTTTAAGATCACAATTATAGAAACTTGTTTTATGATTACCATTACATATGTAACGAAGTCCTATCATCTAATGTGATCTTGAGAGCTTTATCTGAATTCATTGGTAGAAATAAATAATATCTATAAGATAAAAATTGCTATTTATTTATATTGGTGAAAACAAGATTATATTAGAAAGAGAGTAGTTTATACAAGTCAAGTACAATTAGCTGTGGGCATTACTCTAGCAATCTCGCACTTAAAGCTAATTTCCCAGAGACTTTGAACCTATATTCTCGAGATATCTCTGAAAAGCCGATTGCATTAGAACTTAGTCCATGACTATGCTATATGATCTCCTAGGGAAACTCTTTCCACTCTAACGTTGTCTCTATCAATTATTTGGTGGATCAAATGATAATGTTTTAGCATGTGCTTGGATTGGTGATGAGGTGTTGGCTCATTTGCTTGTGCAATGGCTCCACTGTTTTCACAATAGATAATAACTGCATTAGCAATGTTAATCACTACATCCAAATTAATGGTTGCGCAACCATTGGGGCAAAATACATATCCAGAAGTGGATTTAAAATCATATACATCGTATTGGAAACTTCATGTTTCTACTCTCTATTGCCTATACTAAAAGCAAATCCTTAGCTTTTTAAGTAATTTAGGATAGCTTTTATAGAGCTCCAGTTACTAGGGTTAGATTGGTAGCAACTCGTAACATTTAGAGCGTATGCTATATCCAATCTTGTACATAGTATTGAAAACATTAGGCTATATATGGTACAGACATAAGTCATTTTTGGACATTTTGTTTCTCTCTTCTTTCATCTATAGGGCCATAGACTTTAAGAGATGCAAATCATGTCCGATAGGGAGGTATCCTTTTTTAGATTTTTCTATTTAGAACCTTTTTGTTATTTTGTCTATGTACGTGGATTGGGAGAGACCCAAATCCTATTTAATCTATCTTTATAGATCCGTATTCCCACTACGTAGGATGCTTATCCTAAATCCTTCATGGACATTGTGTAGATACCATACTTTAGGACACTCCAATGTATCTCTCTTATGCCAATGAGAAGAGTGCAATAGACATGAAACACTTGAAGGTGAAGATTAGGTTAAAATAAAATAAAACGCAGTGAAAATACACATTCATTACCATGAATAGAAGCCTAAATTTTCATAAGATCCTCATATGAGTCTAGAATTTAGATTTAAAAAAGAGGAAACCAACATTTGATGCCTCTAATTTGAGCTTGACTGAAAGTCACTCCAAAGAAACCGAAGAATTTTTTTCTTCTTTGATCAAGCTCTTGATCTTCTCCAAAACTTGATCTCCACCAACTCTTGATGATTTCAATCCAATTCTCCAATTAGATCTTCAAATCTCCCAAGGAATGATCAAGAAAAATGAAGAATTCCT
Organism: Handroanthus guayacan; assembly: GCA_014898755.1. Taxonomy (NCBI): domain Eukaryota; kingdom Viridiplantae; phylum Streptophyta; class Magnoliopsida; order Lamiales; family Bignoniaceae; genus Handroanthus; species Handroanthus guayacan. Next base: position 3,686 of record JACFYI010003815.1, on the reverse strand, counting down.
CCAAAAACTTGATGAAAACCATGAGTTGCCCTTGAAAAACGTGATCAACTTTTGATCAACAAGTTTCAAGTGAAATCACACCTCTAATGATAGATCCACTCTTTCTCTTTGATTATCACTCAAGATCTATGGTTAGAAATTAGATCGAAGTATGAATCTAAGAGAGAATTTGATCGATGAAGAGAGAATTGGAGGGAAACAAAATTTCAACTGTAATTTTAATGTGATGGCCGAATCTTTGGTAGTGTGGAGAGGTGGTTATCACTTGGTGTTTAAAGTGTAATCCTTGCTAACTTGGATGCTTAGTTGGCAAGGTAATTTTGGAGGGAAGAATCTAGATTCTTCTCTTCAAAATATCTTAGCTTACATGGCATCCAAGTTGCAATCTATTTGACATTTTAATTAACCAATTAATTAAAGTGCTACATAGATTCTAATTCACTTTAAATACCTAAATTTATTTTCCTCCTAATTTAATTTATCTTCTTAAATCAATTAATTCAATTATTGAATTTAATTGAATCAAATAACCATTAATTCAATTAGAATAATTTGACTCTTCAAATTAATCTATTTAAGAAGACCAATTTTGACTTTAGTCAAATATTTTAACTTTTAGTCAAAATCTCTCTTTATTTGCCTAATTCTAATTTAGGCAATTATCTCTAATCCAATTAGAGAATCTCTACTTAGATTCATACCGTGACTAAATCAAGGCAGTCGTGTAACCCTTTAGGTTCATCAATTAATTAGATATGGGCTCGTAACTCTTTACGATTTATAATTAATTAAACCATTTAACTAATTACCTATGGAATTAATCTCTATTAATTATATAGTACCTAATCTCCATAGTCGATATCTAACCACAAATTTATGGAGCCAGATTTATTGGTGAATTAATTGTGGTGCGAACCTTATTTACTTTCACGTGCCGTGCAAATACGATCCTTCTGTTTTCTATCTCCTGATTGTGGCATAAGGTTAAGATATTTTTGACATCCCTAATAGCCCAATAACTATACATCTATTCTTAATAATTGATTCATTTGTGTCCTCGACTTTGAAAACTCCTTTCCAAATCGACACACTACCTTGAGCAAAGATTTTCTTGAATCGAACCATTATAGAAAACAAAGGAGATATACTTATTCATGAGGACCAGGAAATGGATCCTTTCTTGGAACTCACAAACCTCTATACATAGATAGCTTGCACCTAACGTGTATCTTATATGATCTGCTAATCAGTGATTGAGACGCATATCAAAGAACAAGGACCTGCTATAAGGTTACCACGGTCTCTCAAGCTTAAGAACTAATTATATGCACTATTGTAAGATAGAGAATAATCTATCACCAAATGCCACTACAACTATCTTATGGAATTCTCTATGTTGGGTCTATCAGTAAACTTGTTCTTCTAATAAGTACCCACTAACATGCACCGGTGTCAACTACATCGATTACCCATGAAACGGGGCAATGATTCAACTCCTTGAATCATGCATCGTTAGCGCAAATCTATTCTAATCCAAGATGCTCTCGTGTCAAGGATTTTATGACTTGGAAAGTTTAGGATCAAGATATCTAAAGACTAGTTTCATGATCACCATCATATGCGTGACCTAGCCTCATAGCCTTATATGATTTAGAGGACTTCTTCAATATCGATTGTTGATGAGACAATTTACAAAGATATAAAGAAGATGACCATTTTATTTGTATTGCAAAAATAAGATTGTTTACAGAAGAGCAGTAATGATAAAGCCAAATCTAGAGGGTTCGGGGCACTACTCTAACAACACTAGAAACTAGATCGAACTTGTACGTGCCCATTTTCTATATTCTTGGTGATATTGACATTGAGCTGAGTATGCGTCTTTCCAATACATTATTTCCTTGTCCTTGGTGGCCAAATCTGCCTCGAAGTCCCTTACCTTTTGCTTATTCAGTCGACCAGTATTACTCCAACTCGAGTTGTGGTCTGACTCCTCCTACTCTTTAATCTTATTCTTTCCTTTGTCCATCTTGCCTGCATCATCATTAAAATCACCAAAAAAGGTTAGTGGCTAAGAAAGAAAAGCAAACACAAATATTAAGTATTCTAAACTTCACTAAAACAAAGTTTCCTAACTTAGGCTTTGATACCATCTGTAGCGTCCCAAAACTTAGAACATCCGCTTGTAGGTTGGAAACTATACTGGTGGGACGAGGTCACTAAACTAAACCGCAAAACGTGAATTCAATATCAATACAAAATCACATTTATACCATCATAAGTCAAATTTTGATTGATATAATACTTCATCAAGATTATAATACTTCCCCAAAATAACAATAATTCAACTATCATACATATAAAAAAGTTCATACAAAGGTTATGAAAAGTCTAAAGACTCTAATTTTGGGAAAACTCTAGAATTTAATTACCTACACATATTTAAAAATTTCAAAACGTAAGTCCAAATGACTCAGCAAGGAATTATGGATAGAAATCAAAAGACAAGCAAAAAGAATTCAAAGATTAAGAAACGAATCAATAAATGAGCTCGGGAAGTCAAATGTAACACAAAAGCAATCATAAATGCAGAATTAGTGCTTGGTGGATTTGTCACCCTTATCATTCCAAAATAAACACATATCAAATCAAATCGAATCAATCTCTTATCCCTCTAGCCTCTCTCTCGAATGGCCGCTTAGAGGGGCAGTAACACTATAACCAATCGGCACGGTCGATTGCGTGCCTCGGACCAATTTTTGGAAAGCCTACCTCCAAGTAATCCTTGAACTGTCCAACAAATGAGAAGTCCTCCAGGGGACCCACTGACAGTCTAACATCGTCCAGTTATCCCTCTTGAAACTTCCCTGGGCCTAAACGATGCAATCAAACAATTGAGTTTACAATTGTAACAACTCGAAAATTATCCAAAAAATTATTTTCCAAAATTGTTATAATTTAACCTAAAATATTTCATCGCATAAAAATTTTTCTATAGACCTTTAGCAATCCAATATTTTTTTTTTTTTTTTGTTTTAAACTTTCATAAATTAAATTTCAATCTTTCAATGCTCTAAAACTTTTTCTGCAAACTGATTTGCTGAATAGACTCTACATTTCCAAAACATTTACTTTCAACCCCAAAACTTTCAATTTTATTTCCAAAGTTTTATAATTCAAGCCCAAAATATTTTATTTCATTTCCTACAATTTTTCTACCACTTCTTATAATTTTTCTACAAACACTTATAATTTATCTAAAACCTAAATTCCTATATGCAATTATTTTAATTTAAGAAGCATTATTTTAAATCTAAAACCCTAATCTTGCATTTTTCCAAAACATGTAATTAAATAAGCAAAATAAATAAATACTAAAACATTAATAAAATAAAATTTATCTATTTTCCTCAAAATAGCCGATTTTAATAAAATAAAATAAAGAAACTTCTAAATTATTATTTTTCAAGGAAATTGCGTTATAAAAAATAATACCAATTAAACCTTATCATCTTATCATTTTTGTCCCCTAAAAGTAAAGAAATTAATTAATGACTTGATAAGCTTTAAGGATTAGGATAAGGATTAGGATAATTGCTTAATTAATTAAAAGAAAAATAAATATATATTACTCTATCACTACAAGAAAATTGCAATTCAGCTACGCAATGTAGCGACGAAATTAT
>JACFYI010003814.1:111494-123841 GCA_014898755.1 Handroanthus guayacan | reverse complement strand
TTTGGGCGTTGGACGCGCTCAGGCGCCCGTTTTGAAAATGTTTGATTTGTTTTCATATTTTCGAACGTGTTTCCAACCTCGTTTCGATAATCAAAAATTTATATTACGTTTTTTTTTTAAATTAAAATCTTGATTTCTTCATCACACAATGAATCCTCAAGTCCATGATGTCCAAAACTCTCGACTTGTTTCAAATCACAGGATTGACTTTGATATTGAACCGAATTATTATCATTCTTAGTCAATCCAATACTATGCCACTTGGCTTACTGAATGACCGTACTGATTTGACTGAACCTAAATTGAACTGAATGTTACCGTTGGGCCCTGGGGATTGATAGGGGTATCTGATACGGGCAATATCGGGATGACTATTGGAACCCCTGAAAATCCCCTACTGTTGGATAGATTGGACGAGCCCTGGAGTTTAGGGTTCCGAAAACCTATCCTAAAGCACATGGTTAGTCGACAAAGTGCTTTTACTGAATGGCTCTCCTTGAGCGACGGCTTGGAGAAGCAAAATGGAGGGACAAGGATGAATCTGTTTGAAGATATAAGGGTGACAGATCCACCAAACTGCTTGATTCAGCCTTATCTGACTCGAATGTGATTAATATTCACTGTTAATGATCCGAACAAAATGACTTGACCGTATCAAAATGTTTCTGAATCACATTCCTGTCTTTATTATTTCATTCACCGTTGTACTCTTATTCCTATTCTTCTGCCATAAGTTTTACTGGGTCAGTGGACTCATGATTCCATATCATGTTATAGGTTCCTAAGTCAAAGTGAATAGACCGAAGCTTAGTTCTGATCGTGGACCCTCTTTTGAGAAATGTATCTGTTAGGCCTATTGTTGATATAAATGTACGGACTGTACTAATGTAATTTTTGATAGGCCTACTTTGTTTATACTGAACGAATTGTATTTTGAAATTTGGACCTGTAAGTTCGACATTTCAATTTATGGAAATGAAATGTTTATGTTTTAGCTATGAGTTGCCGTATTTTACTGATTTAGTTTTACCGTCCGACTGTGAGTGACGTCCCGAATCCCGAAGCGGAATGCTAAGCGATCCCGGGGCGTTACATGTGACATCAACGGTCATATATTTCTTTTCAAACCTTCAATTGGGAATTATGATATACCACTACAAGAAAATATTTTTGGTAACACATAGAGAATTCTTTTTTACAACAGCATTATGTAACAAAGTTTCCATTGTCAGTTAAAGATTGTCGCCAAAAGTTTAAGTGGCGAAGAAATTATATTGTTGTTTGATAAAATACTAGGGGTCAAATGTAAATAAGAGACAATAAATAAAGGAGTTAACTACATGCAATAGTAGTATGACCACCAATACTTTGTTGTATAAAAATTTTACTTTCACTATGACAAAATAAGATCAATGTGATCTACAATATTTTCACTCCCTATGCACAGTGATAGAAGGGGTATTTATTGGTGCCAAAATACACAATTTACACTACGATACGTGGTATCATATTAAGCTATTGCAAAAAGGAAATCTTATGGTGATCGATCGGGTCATGTCGTCAAGTCTTTGGAGGTCACGGTCAAGTCAATCCATGATCTGTATTTATGCGTCTTGGTTTTGTGCCCTTCCTTACAGGTCCCTTGTCAGGTCAATTGTGGTTCGGCCGTTAGGTCCTCCTAACGGGTGTACTCCATTAATCTTGGGCTGAGCTTTATTTTGCTTGTTTCTTTTGTATTTTGGGCTCAACTCATGGGTCTCAACATAAATTGATCCTCGCCATTACTATCTCACATCATTGTTGTTGTTGTTGTTGTTGTTTTCCTATATCAAATGTTAATAGAAAATTTAACATGAGTTTTCTTATATAAATATAGATATAATCTATAATATCTATTTATTTTTCCTAACAGGAAATACTTGCTATATTTTGAAATTAAAATTATGATTATTTTTTGTTTTATAAATATAAATATATATAATCCATTACTATAAAGTATAAAAATAATAAGCACTGCATATAGTAAGACTATTCAAATTGTTCACTATCTAAACTCCCAAAACTAAACTTCGTTATTGGGTCATGAACCATAAAAAGAAAATTTTATAACGTACCAAGATGCGTTAAAATTGACGGCCATTAAGGTGCTTCTTGTCACATCTAAGGCTCAGGGGCCCAGGACGTGAGATTTGTTTGAGAATCTACCGTGCGCAATCTGAAATTAAACTATAAACAATTTGCTCAAAAGGGATATTGTGACACCCAAACAATTCCCTTAAAAATAAAATCTTGAATCACTGATTTTTCGAATAATAATTCGTTTTTAAAATCACGAACATTGTTTTGACGTCAAAATAAGTTTTGTGCATTCAAAAGATTTTCGTACATTTAAGTTTAATTTTCGTGCCGCATTTTGATCCAAACGAGCCCCGAGATTTCCCTTATTTAAAATTTCGAATCTTCAATTTCATAAATTAAAACGATTTCGATAAAACGAGAAACATTTTAATTTCAAAAACATATATCACATATTCCAAACGTTTTTTCTCGATTGAGCCTCGATTTCTTCAAAAATTTCAGCCTAATTTAATTTCATTTGAGCCCAAATAATGGCCCAAACATGTCTCACAATTTTCAGTCCATATTATAACATTTCAAAAAAAAAAAAAAAAAAAAACAAAAATCAGATTCAAAAATCTGAAAACAAGGCAGCCGAATTTCACATGCATGGGCAGCCTTCTCTTTTGGTAAGCAAGCCATAGTGGTTGGTGAGATTGGATGGTGTAATTTAACCAAAGAAATCATGCACCAAGTGTTTCAATCTTTGCAACTATAAATAATGGAATTGAGGCAAGTATTAGGCATTTGTTTTCCAAAAGTTCTTGTTGAAAAACTAACTCATTTCCTCCTTTCCATTTTCACCTCTCGGCAACCCTTTCCACTAGCACACACACACTCAATTTTTTCAAGGAAACAAGAAGAAACTTAGAAAGGAAATCTAGGTGGTGTACTCTCAACCATTTGGCAAGACTTAGTTCATGTTTATAAGATTGTTATGATATGTTGATATGTGATTTAGAGTTTGATAAGAATTTATGGCTTGGCTTAGGCATTTGATACGGTTGATCAACTCGGAAACTTGGAGTATATTTACGGATTAAGCTTTGAACAAGTAAGACTTACGGAATCTCGTCTTCCTTTTCACATGCTTATATATATCTCTTCATGATTTGTTCGTCTTGTTATGTTAAGCTTATCGTATCCATGATCTTGTTGTTGTTGTTATTTGAGCTTAGTGCCTTGATAATTGTTATTGTTAAATATGAGTTCAACATCTTGAAATGATAATCTTATGTCTTGTGAACGTTTTGACATTTTCTTTATGCTTGTACTGAAATTATCCCATGGATCATGGACTAAAAGAGGAGGATTTGAACATTTAAAAAGGTAAGAAAAAAAAAAATCAACAGCCTCTCGTGTCAGCCTCGCCCAGCACAACCCTTCACTTCTTAACCGCCAAAACTCAAATTCCACTTGTCCAAATAGCCCATATATACCGTTGGAAACCTCTTTGAGTGTAGATACCTTTAGAATCAAGAATTACAAAAAAAAAAAAAGAAGAAAAATGGGTGAAAATGGCCTCGCAAGGCCGACTGCCATTTCTACCGTAATTCCAGTGACGTCTCTGTCTTATCTTCAACTTCTCGGCCTTGAAAACTTGACTTACCCTCATCCAAATGACTCATATAATATATTGTTGGAAGCCTTTTTGAGTGTAGATGCCTTTAGAGTCAAGAATTATGAAAAACAAAGAAGGAAAATGAGACGAAAATGGCATCGGAAGGCTGACTGCCATTTCTACAGTATTTTAGTAACGTCTTTGTCTTATCTTCAACTTCTCAATCTTGAAAACTTAACTTTCCCTCATCCAAATGACTCATATAATATACCGTTGGAAACCTCTTTAAGCGTAGATAACATTAAATTTAGATTCACTAAAAAATATGAAAAATTATAGCCAAAAACATCCTTAGAACATGACCCGCCAGATTTTTCAAATTTTGGATTGACTCTGCCTCGACTTCTACTTTTCAAATTTTAAAAATCGAACTTTTTCTTATCGAATTAACCCAAAAATTATACCATTAGAAATATTATTGAGTCTAGTTATTTATGGAGTTAAAATACGGATTTTAACTCATTAAGATGAATTTTTAAAGTAATCGAAAAATGAATTGCTGCTAAAAAAATATTGATTTTGAGCTATTTTGATATTTTTTCTCTAAATGAAATATCTTTAAATTTAAACTCCATACCTTTTTACAAAAATCATTTTTATGATCCGAGTGAGGTTGTAGCTGATGTTCAAATAAAATGAATTTCGAAATTTCATTTATTTCAAAGGATTTCTTTTGTATTTTACCTCTTTAATAAGATGAAGACCTCAAATGAAAACTTCTTTGGTCCATAGTCCAATTTCGATTTATTTGTCATCTACAATCTATGATTCCAATTTCAATTTATTTGTCCTCTACAGTCTATAATCTCAATTCCTATCCATTTGCTCTCTACAGTTAATGATTCCAAATTCCCGATTTGTTTCGAATGATAGGATTGACCAAAATTTTGAACTGATTTATTACTGCTCTTGGTCAATCAAACACTGTGCCGTGATGGTTTACTGATATACCCAAAATGACTTACTGTTTCTGAACCTGTCTAAATGATTACTGTTGGGCCCTGGGGTTTGTCAGGGGTATCTGATACGGGCAATATCGGATTGACTATTAGAACCCCCGGAACTCCTCTACTATTGGATAGACTGGACGAGCCCTTGAGTTAGGGTTTCAAAAGCCTATCTTAAAGCACGTGGATAGTCGACAGTGCTTTTACTGTACTGGCTCTTACGAGAGCATTGGAGGGATAAGGATGAATCTGTTTGAAGATATAAGGGTAATAGATTCACAAAAACTACTTGATTCAGCCTTAAATGACTTGAATGTGATTACCATTTACTGTTATCGATTTGATATCACTGTCCTGACTGTATTGTACTGTTTTACTAAATCACATTCATGTCTATTACTGTTCTGTTTTCCATTCGTACTCTTCTGTTCCTATTTCTCGTTATAAGTTTTATTGGGTCAGTGGACTCATGATTCCAATATATTATGTAGGTTCCTAGACCAATGATTAACTGATTAAAGCTTAGTATAGACCGTAGATTTAGTGACTGAAACCTCATGTTAGTATATGGCGTTCATTTTGGAATTGATGTATATAAGCATATACCTAGGCATGTTGAACGTTTTGATATCAGATTTGTCAAGAATGTATAGATTGTCAGCTTGTAATAGTGAGGATATCCGGATGTGATATTTTGGTTTAGTTAAGTTCCCGTTTGAACCATGGATATGTTTAGCTTGTAATTTGGATTTTGTAATGAATTTTGAAAATTCTAACCTGTAAATTTGGAATATAAGTTCTGAGATTATATTTTTAGGTTTTTAATGGCCTGCAATGGTATTTTCTGTTGGGATTTAGTATGAATGCATTTTGTTAGTTTCTATTTGGTTTTGGAATGATTATCCGTCTGCGAGTAGCAATTCGGATCTCGGAGCAAAATGCCTTGGGATCCGGGGTGTTACAGATATCCAATTGTTACACATGGATTCTTTGACGTACCTTATATGTTGGCTACTCTTTTCTCTAGTTTCCAATGTGGGATATCACAATCATCCCTCCGTCAGAACGCGACGTCCTCGTTGCGATATTATAGAGTTTAAGACTGTCCACCAGACGTTGAGACTCTAGAGGTGGCTCCTAAAGGCTCAAGACGTGGCTCCCGTGCATGTAGCACTTTACCCTACAGGCTTAAGAGGTGGTTCTTATACACGAAGCATTTTGCCCCGCATAGCATTTAGTTCCCTTCGACTGGTGGTCGGCTCTGATACCATTTGTCACGCCGTAGGCCCAGGGGTTGGGGATGCGAGATTTGCCTAAGAATCCACCATGCGCAACCTGAAATTGAGCTATGAACAACTTACTCAAAAGAGTTATTCAATGATTGAACATAGATTCTTTGGCCAAATTTATATAGTGGTGATGGCTTTCTTTATTTTCTCATGTGGGATATCACGCTTCTAATATGTATAGATGGATTGTGATGCACCTCCAATGTTAAGCTAGAGTTTGTATTTTAGTTTAAATAAAATTTTTAGCTTATGTGGAATTCGATTTTATCTCTTTTATATTGTAAAATTAGTACTCTTTTTGAATTAAGTATTCCAATTATATTACAAGTGATTATGTAGTCTGTCATTATGAATAGAAGTGCTTCTTCATTGCTTGGAACAATGTATTTCTGAGTTATGATAGATTCGTGAAATATTCAAAAACTTATTTTGTACCTTTTTCAATCTGGTAAATGTCATATTCTCCTCTTGCTTATGGACGTTATAATTTGATGTGGGTGGAATTTGGGACTGCGAAGTTAGAATCGACCTCAGCATGGCAAATCGATCGGGTTGCTGATAGTGGGGTCTACCTGCAAGATGGAGAACACGTGAGGCTAGCGAAATGTCTCCGCAAAAACTCTTCGATGCTTAAGTCAGTATTTAAGTAAATATGAGGTTGAATAGGGAAATGTAGATTTTTGGTAGTTGGAGTGTTTAATGAAGCATTTATTAGAGTCATAAATGAACCTGGTATTTATAAAGGGCTTGGCTGATGAGAAAGCTTGGTGAAAACCCTCTTTTGTCCCAACTTGTGTTTGGGATGAATCAGTAGTTAGAATGATGGCGTGGTTTGATCAATCTTTTACTTGACGGGACTGGTTGCGTGCTACAATTGCAATCCGCTGCCGGCCAGCCCACTGTGAGCTTTATCTGCCATGGACGACGGTACATTTAATACTTGTTAGGGTAAGTTGCACTTTAATAATTCTGCCATAAGTGCTTGATAGCGATACCAATCGACCTCTTAATCGACCACAAAGGTCGACATGAGGCATATGCCTCGCGCGCTAGTTTGAAAATCGACCTAATAGATCGATCAAGTCAGATAGACCGGATGGCAGAACTGGGGTACCGTTACCTCGGGGAAGATCAACCCATCGGGGGTCGGGTTGAGCACTAAGTCTCATGAGGAAGCATCAGCCCCAATTTGCCTCTAGGTGTCCAAGACGCTGTGCAAATCGGTCGAGCAAGACAACGTCGAGCTGCCACATGTCGGTCGAATTCCAAGCTACATCATAATTATTTATATCAACCACCTATATATCATGTCTTGGTTGTTAATTTTATGCATTTTCAATTTTGTGGTGTTATTATTATGCCAGTTTGGTATTAGAGCATCAGGAATTGATTTTGACATCTTCAATCCTAAATAACATTTCCAAATACAAAATTGAGAAGTTTAATCACAAAACGTATTTTCTATGTGGAAAATCAGGATGATAGAAATTTCGACACGAGTTGGAAAGAAAGGGTGCTTGCAAATCGGTTTGATGAGGGTTAAAACTTATCCTGAAGGTATTGTGTGCGTAGATTCGGATACAGCTTTTGGAACATTTCCTACTAGAAAAAGAATGAAACATGCGAACTAGTCTAATAAGAAGGAAAAGTCATCGTAACAGCAGTTGTACAACTGTAATTGCACTTTTCTAATTGTCACATGCATATGCAGTGTAAAAAATTTCACTTGCTTTTAGCATGGTAAGTCGATATATGTCCCATTTTAAGAAAGAACAATAAAAAGTTGGAAGTGAATTTTGATGCACAAGAAGACATTGTTAATGTACAGTTCGAATCCTTTATTTCAAAATGGTATTTTATCTTTTATTTTACATCTTAACTACATGCTGAGGATATTAAATTTTTTTGTATAAATACATAAGGTCATAAATGTCATACTCTTGGCAAGCATCTATGTAACGGAATAAGTGATGGAATATAAATTGAAATAGAAGATCCAACGTGGTGAATTTAGGACTTTGATAGTTTGAGTTCACTTGAAGGTACAGTTGTTGACTATATTAGTGCACGATGGCCACTTGTGATAAACCAAATACAATGATCACAAATATTGTGCATTTGCACAAGTATTGTTTGGAGGGTGAAAATTGTTTGCTATTGACTGGGCCTAGGGGTGTACGCAATGTGGTTGCGCGGTTTTCACTTATATGTTAAGATGTAATTTTTTATTTTGTATTCTTTTTTACGAGATTTTGTTTTGCAACTTGGTCTTTTGTGTTGAAGTGGAGATTTAGTGTGTGGTGTTTGTAAAAGTGATTTGGAGTTTGGTATTTAAGTTTGGCTAGAATTTTTAATCCTCATAAGATTTGATCTTATCTCTTTGTATCAATTACGACTATTTCTACTTTCGGTTTTCCAAAGATTTCCTAATCTACTGGACATAATAATCATGTGTTTTTCTCTCATAAGTGCTTCTTAATTATTCAGTTGAGTTATGAGAGTCTTCGTGAGATGATTGTACGTAATCTTCCAACCTAACCTCTTTCAATCAATCGAATGCAATATTATCCACCTCATCTTTGAATATTGAACCACGTGAACATTTTGCCTCACTTACTTGTATTGATATCTTTGTTGTGAGCTGTTGGAACGTCTGGAACAATAGGAGTAAGAAAATCTTCGCTGAAAAATACGCAGGACCTTTTGATATTGCACATAGAGATTCAAGCTATTTGGCTAAATTTCATACTGCCATTGGAAAGGCCAGACCCGATCCCGGTGATGAAGAGTGAAGAAAGTGAAGCTCATTATCAAACTGGGAAATTTAGGGTCGCAATGGTTGCTCGAGGTCATAATGGAGAGTGTATTTGGTGGGCTTTGAAGAAGGTGGCTTGCTTTTTCGAAGCTCCGGTGATGGAGATGCTTGCAGCCATGTTTGCAATCCGTGTTGCTGGGCGAGGGTGACGGGGAATGCTTAACCGCTATCGATGCCATTAAAGCTGATGAGGATGATTTCTCACCAAAAGGGAGCAGTCACTGATTCATATTGAAGATTGGCGCGAGCAATTCCTAGTGCTACTTTCACTTTTGTTCTTAGGGATAGCAATATCCTTGCACACATTAGCAGCAAAGGCCACTTGTTCGCTTATCGCAAGCTCTAAACCTCCATCCTATGCTATAAACATTATTTGATCTGGCATAATATATTTGGCTATTTAGGAAAAAATAAAATGAGAGAGAGAGAGAGAGCGAGAGAAAGAAGCATCATAAACGAAAACAACACCAACATCTGTTGAGTGGTGGTTCAGAGACGGCGACACATGGTAACTCCATCTCCCAGGGGAACTCGTGATATTTCCACACAACTATCTGCTGCAAAGTATTTGTTGATGTGACTATTGTTTTAAATAAACTAAAATTTTATTTTTGTGGTGAATGAATTAGTTTTTTTTTTCTATATTTATTAGAATATCAATGTTCATTAAGAGTAGGATGATATAATTATTCAAGCTTCTACATGAGTGTTTTTATAATTCTATATTTCTGCAAAAAAAAATAATAATAAAATAAAAAAATAACAAAAAATTATGGGTTGCATCACAGTAAAAAGATTATTCCTCAAATTTTAAAGAAAAAGGAGAGGATAGATTTGTTGTAAAATATTTGCACATATTCAATTTAAGGGAAAAAAAACATACATTAAGATTTAATTGCTAGCATGCAAAAAGAAATTCAAATATGATATTTTAATTTTGGGAAAAAAAAAAAAATTCAGCCGATGTAGTTACAATTGATGGCTTAAAACATTTATTATCATAAGGTGCAAAAAACTGAAAAATTATTTTTAAGTTTTAGAAACTATTTATAATTTTTCCTTTTTATCTTTCAAAATATTTTTTTCTAATCTCTTCTTCTTCTCACAAATCAACTCTAAATGGTTAAGAAAGAGAGGAAAGAAATATGAAAATGTTTTATGATACATTAGCCACTCAACAAGCATGAAAAACTTGAAAATACTTATATTCTATTACTAGTCTATGAAATAAAATTTTAAGAACTCACTGTATCAATTATAATTCTATTTTTCAAGTGTATAAATGTAACACCCTAAAATTTTTCCTAATTATAATTTTTACCCTTTATTTTATAAATGATAAATCGGCTTTGAAATTACGAAAATCGTTTTACTTTCAAAATAATTTCCTTACATTCGAAAAATTTTCCTAACATTCAAAACTCTGTTTATGCGTCATTTGGCCCAAAACGAGCCCAATTCTTGGCCCAAATCACACCCAATTTTAGTCTAACATTTTCAGGTCTAAAATTAACAATTTTCAAAAAAAAAAAAAAAAAGAAAAAAAAGAAAAGAAATCAAACTGAAAATCGCAGCAGCTGCTGCAGCTCAACCAAACCCTTCATTTTTGGGATTTCTCCAACCAATTCCATCAATCCATGGTATGGCTTCTTCAAGAAGCTTGGGGAAAATTGATCCCAAACCCCTGCCAACTTCCATTTTGCTAGAAAGTCCTTGTTGAGCTCTATTAGCAAGACTATTGGAGTTGGATTTTCCTTCTACCTCATCCATAAGCTATCATAAATACATAAACATACACACACATATCTACATTCATCTTTCAAGAAATATGTAACACCTGAGATTTTCTTGATTAAAATTTGCAAGACGATTTTTATAAAATGAACAATGATTTAATTTCAACACCACGTATCACACGACCAAATATTTTATCTTGATTGGGCCTTGATTTCTACCACCATTTCAGCCCAAATGATGGCCCAAACACCTCTTAAATTTCGGCCCATGTACATATACATATACATATACTAATACTTTAAAGGACAAGATATATACACATGCACACTCAACCATTTTCAGATTTGGGGAAATGAAAAGCATGGCCTCCCTTGCCATTTGGTGAGAATTACTATGATGTTTGGTAGAAGGCCATGCCAAGTTATGATTAATCCACCCAACTCCTTCAACTCCTCTCTCTATAAATAGCATATTGGACTTGCAAGCCAACCTTTACACCCCATAAGCATCTAAAAATCCAGCCCTCTCCATCCTCCAAAATCGGCCAAGCACATACACACACTTGCACAAGTTTAGCTCAAGTTTAGTTTTAAAGGAAAAATCAAGAGGAAAATCTTGGCAGTGCAATCTCTCCAGTTGGGTAAATAGTCCTCGATCAAGTTTACATTACATTGATAATGAAATATTAGAGCTTAAAACAAGTACTTATGGTGTGATTAGGCATTTGACTCGGTGAACAAAACTCAAAACTGGAGTTCTCATTATTAATCACACATAGGACTAAGGTAAGACTTATGGAACCTTGTTTCTCTCGTTGGCATGATTATATGTTCCTTCATGTCTTATTCTCATGCTATGTTGAGTTATATTGTTTCGAGTATGTTGTTCGTTATCGTTTGAATATCATTGCCATGATTATCGTTGCTATAAACATGAGCTCAATATATTGAAATATCGATCCATTGTCTTGAGAATATTCTTGATATCCATGCTATATTCGTACTGAGTATGTGAATGGGACTACAGACTAAAACGAGGATGATTTGGTGGCAAAATTAAAAGAAACGAGAAAAAATGGATTTAAACGTCATATTTCAACTTGGTTTTATTTCTTTAAAATTCTCCGATCGAAACTCAAAATAATGATTTAGAATTTAATATGGACTTAAAGAATCCCCAAAAATGTATTTTTTAACTAAAAATTGAAAGAAAATGAAGTAACAAATAAACTTGAAAATTGGATTTTTAGACTTTCCTTAATTTTTAAAAATGTCTAGGCTTAGAATTTAATATAACACGCTTTACAAAAGTTGTAGGGAAAATTACGAAGATCTTCCAGAAATTATTAAAAACAAAAGTTACTGTGTACGGTATTGTTCACGGTGCGACCGCGCGTGAATAGTACCGCAGTCGCGCCCATTTTTGACCGCTGTCGTGCCCATGGCAGCGACCAAAGCCTCAGATTTTGTCATTCGGCGCGAGCGCGCCCATTTTGAGTGCGGACGCGCCCACGGCAGTGGCCAAACTTGAATTTTTGACTCCTTTGGATATTTTAAGCCCATTTCCTATCTTGTTCCAACGATTTAAAATGTTCAAAACGATTATTTCCTTCATCTAATGTTCAAATCAAATGAATTTCAAAATTTACGTTTGTTCTCAAACATTTCTTATGTAATTTACTTCTTTAACAAGATAAATGTTTTGAATTTAAAACTCCTATAGTCCATAGTCCAAATTCCCGATTTATTTCAAATAATAGGATTTATTTAGATATTGAACCAAAATATTACCGTTCTTGGTCAATCCTACACTGTGCCATT
>JACFYI010003814.1:51600-81604 GCA_014898755.1 Handroanthus guayacan | reverse complement strand
GGATACTTTACTCAATTCACTACTTATAACGTCCCAGGTTCCCAAAACATATAAACAGCGCAAATATTGATCCCGAAATGCTACTCACAGATAAAACTAACTAAAATTGAAAACAAAAAATTTTCATAACACATCCATAACTTAATTACCAACAACATTACATAGTTTATGGGCCATTTTTTTATAATTAACTACAAACTTCATAGAGCCCAAAATACAAGCCTACTATGACAACTCTCAATCAAAATACAACTTGCTATGTACATTATCAATTACCAGATTAGAAATACTAAAATCCCAACATAAGTTCTCCAAATCCTGAAATGGTCCAAGCTATTCACCTACATAGCAATTATGAAATTATAAGTCTACCGACTCTGCAAGTTTTATGGCATAAAATGGAAATGATAGCAAGGAAAACAAGATCAAATTGGCGGGTCATAACAAAAATCGGATCATGAATGTGCCAAACAATAAAACGAAATCAACAAACGGATAATCAAAACAATAGCTCAAAATTTCTTACACATTCATGTCATCATATACATATGGCTGAAGTAAAAATTTGGTGGGTCTATCACCCTTATAACTTCAATAAAAACATATAATCTTACCCTTCAATTTTGCTTACCAGAGTCGCCACTCAAGTAGCATTTATCAAACTTTGAAGCAGAGCCAACTGCATACCTCCGAATAGCTGTTTGGACTCCTAACTCCAGGAATCTTCTAAGTTACCCAACGAATAGGAATTCTCATCGGTTCAGATTGACGATCTGATATTGTTCAATTCGAAACTATTTGAGAATTACCTAGGGCCTAACACACATGCCTATAGGTTAGATCAAACAAACATATTCAAACTTGTAGGTTTGACGAATCACATATTCAAATATCGAATGAGTTCAATGAATCAAATATCGAATGAGTTCAATGAATCACATATCCAAATATCGAAGGGGTTCGACGAACGGATTGGGTTGGACCTCAGGTTTAGGAAAAATCATTTTGAAATTTTAGAATGTAAAGAAAGGGTGCAATATAGACTTAAAATAGCCAAAAAAAGGTCAAAATTAAAATTTTTGGATTTGTCTTGAGCGTGTCTGTAACGACCCGAAAAATTTTTCTAAATAAATTTTAAAGTAGAAAAATTTTCTCTAAATTGAATTTTTGAATTTTGATTCTTCTAATATGTTTTTATGATTTATAAACCCTTAGTTTTAATCAGTAAATGATTTTTCAATAATTTTGAGAAAAACTTTAATCGGTAACCGATTTTTCACCGATTTGAGATTTTTCGCTTGATTAAAAATATTCTAGTACTTTCGAAAAATTTATTTTACACCCAAAAATTATCATATATATTATTTTGGTTCAAGAATTAATTTTACTCTAGATTATAGTCTAAAATTATATCCCAAAATTTAAGCAAGTAATTAATTTCTTCTATACTATATTATATAACACAAACAATCAAAGTACATATAAATACATATACATACAGCCGGATATATACAACACATATTAGTCAAGATATTTCAAATTTTTTAACATAAGAATAAACACCATCCAAGTATAATACATGATTATGCCAACTATGAACAATCCATAGATTCTTGACACCTTGTTCCAACAAATTCAAAATGACAATTGGATCCTTAACTTTTTTTTATAAAAATCTTACACATTTGCTAGCCATTTTGTATATTGGCCGAGAGAGGAAAGAAAGAAAAAAAAAATTGAAGAAGAAAATTGATTTGATTTCAAGAAAATACAAGGAAAAATTTTTGGTAAGCTCTTCCTTCATGAATATAGAAGCATATACATATATATTTGTTTAGGATTTTATTAAGGATTAAGTAGATTGAAGTATAGCTACTTATAGTTTCAATTTTATAGGAAATTAACTTGGAATTTAGATTGATTTCACCTACTTTTGAAATAGCTATCAAGGTAAGAATTATAGCTCATCTTTTTCTTGAATCATTTGTCATAGAATGGTAAATTTATTGTGAGTATGTGCTTCACAATTTATGGACTTGAATTGATTCAATTCCATGAGAATTTCCTTGACTTTGAACATTTAATTCTATTGAATCCTTACTCTTCTCCCATGTTATTGTTATATTGAAGATTATGGAGGTTTTGGTGGAGTGAAATCATGGACAATTAGAGATTTAAATACTAAGGAAATTCAAGAATACAAAACTTGCCAATTTTATGAAATTGTTCCTAGAACTTGAAAATTAAAAATCTCAATGATAACTAAAACAAACTCATTCTAATTTTTACATATTTTGAGGTCTGAATATACAAAAGAAAATTAAAAAACTAAATTGTTAACGGTTACTGTTTACGAGCGCGAGCGCGCCCGTGACAATAGCTTCAGCCATTTTCTTCATGATCGCGCCCAACTTTGTCCTCGAACGCACCCAAGACAAAATCGAAAATCTTAATTTTTGACCCTTTTTTGTTATTTTAAGTCCATAATTTACTCTGTTAAACTCTCCTAAATTAGAACATATGAATTTCAAGTTCGAAAATTCATTCTTGATAGAGTGGTTGTCCGAAATTCGTTTATGCTTTAAAATCTTAATTCAAATGGAATTCCATTATGGTTAAAATCGATTGTGTGATCGTTTTGATTGAAAACTCGATTGAGAATTTTCGAATCTCATTTGAACTTCAAAAATTTCAATTCGGAAAAATCTCATTATTGTTGAAACCTATTGTGAGATCATTTTGTGGGCCCTGAAAAATCACAGGAGGGACGTTGGGCAGCATTGGGCCGACAACTGGTCCCCTGAAGGGTTTCCTATTTGTTTAAGTAGTTCCAAGGAGACCTGGGATAGGTTTTCCGAGGACTAGCCTGTGACATGCGAACCTTCGATAATTATGTCACACCATAACATTGGATCACCAACTCAAGTGGCCACTCGAGTATGGGATCTATGGAGGGATAAGGATATTGTGAATAAATGGAGTTATAAGGGTGACAGACCCACCAAATAATCGTTTTGCCTTTGCTATATAATTGTATATTATGTTTGTGCTTTTGAATTACTTTATGCTCTTGCTGAGTTGTTTGTTTGGGATCGTTATGAAATATGCTCTTGCCGATCTATTCATTTTGATTGATATGAGATAATTACAATCGTTAGCATGTTTTGTCCAATTGATGAGCTTGTTGACTCTTTATTTCCTTTTGTTGGATTCCTTTGCTTTCTTACCATTCCATAGCTATAATACTTACTAAGTTAGTCGACTTAATCAATTATGTCATCATCTGTAGGTAATTAAGATTTGGGAAGCCTGCTGAATGGAAATATGGATATATGTTTTGAATTTTGCTTTATAGTTAGAGATGATGATGTTGGGTTGCACATCTGAGTTCATGTATATTTTGTAATTACCAGAGATCCGAACGGGTGGCTTGTGACCAGTAGTACTCTAGTGTATGGTGATGTTATGTAATTACGTAAGTTAGTTTGGATGATGCAATAGCATATACGATATCCTGTAATGGTTTTAGATGAGCTTATGTATAAATTCGCTATGTAACTTTCGTTTCGAGATTTCTGTTTGTATGCTGCTATTCCAATAGAGGTCTGCTGCCCACAGGTAGTGTTGCTGGCCTAGGACGGCCGTCCCGAGATCTCGAGGCACCATAGGTGGTATCAGAGCACAGGATAGGAATCCGTAGAGTTTCTTAGTTTGCTATTATATATGTTTTATGGTTTCCTTTCTCTAATTCCCTTTGCTAATCGCTAACTTGGTTGTGATTGTTGGTTGTGATGTGGGCAGATGGACAAAGGAAAAGGAAAAGCCAAAGAGTATAGTGATTCCACCCACATCACAAGTGAAAGTAATATAGGACCACTAAAGAAGCCTCGAATAGATTATGAAGCGATAATAGATAAGAAGAACCGGCTAATCGAGGAGCAAGATCAAGAGATTAAGTATTGGAAACAAGCTTATATGGGAAAACACAAGTTGCACATGGAGTATAACAAGTGGGCGAAGACGGAAATGGAGCATATTGTCGATAAGCATAAAGGCCAATATCATAATGTCAAGAATGTGGCAAGTAACAATAGGCTCCACTTTACCCAATTGAGGCAAAACCTCTTACTCCAGTTTGACGATGCATTTAAACAAGTAGTTGATATCTTATTTGGTATAGAGTGGTCGGCTCAGGATTATATACGGAGAGAATATGTCCCGAGGTTTGAGAGGCAAGAGGAGCCGTGGATGCCGAGCTTATTTGGTAGGAGAGCATATGCTTCGGAGGCTGCTAGTGTGGGAGATAGGGTCATTGAGGTACCGAACTTCCCAGGAGTACCTAGCCAACCTAGACAGGAAGGAGTTGGACCATCCGTCGCACCAGGAGGCCAGGGACCTAGCTGAAGGGTGAGACGTACGTTTCGTATGAGGACTATTCCTCTACCACCTCCTACCAAGGTGCATGTTACAGCTTACGAGTTTGCCTGAAGTGATTGGTACTTCGGGGGCCTCAAGTGTGAGACCCCGAAAATTTCCTTAATTCTAATTAAATAATTTTTTTTCACTTGAAAATTTATTGCATCTCAACTTAAGAATTTTTCCGATTTCTTCACGATAAAATTTCTTGGTAAAGAGAAATTCGTTCTAAAACTTTTTTTCAACCCAAAAATTTATTAAGACCACCTTACTAACTTTAAAATAATATTTTGGGCCCAAAAGATTTTTGAAATTTCTATTTAAACCCCAAGTTTTAAAAAAAAGTTTAAACCTAATACCGTTTAAACGATTTTAATCGTTATTGTTCGAGAAATTTTAAAGGGCAAAAATATTATGGTTTTGCAACTGAAAATTTTCTAATTAAATATCAAATTGAGAGAATTTTCCTAATTAAGTCTTTAAACTCTCAATTTTATCAATAAATATTTTTATAACTTTTTGAAAAACAACTTCAATCGGTAGACGTTTTTCGTCGATTTGAGACTTTTCTCTCAATCAAAAATATTTTATTACTTCCAAGAAATGTTAATTTGGTATTTTATACTTCAAATTAATCTTCCCCCCAAGCCAATGAGATAGAACAAAATAAATTGAAAAATGACAAATGAATCCCATGTCTCATTTCATTAAAATTTCCATTTGAATTTGAGTTTAATGTTCATTAGAATTTGCATTGAATTTAAGTGGAATTTCCTTCTTCTTCTTCCTTTCTTCTTGGCAGAAATTTCCTCCATTTTTCTCTCAAGAAATTTAGTTCATCCTCACCTCAAAATTATCTCAAATTTCTTGAAATCAACTTGGGAATTTTAACCACAAAGGGAAAAAGAGAAGGTAAGTACACTTGACAAGTTTCTTTTAATTTGAAGTTTGGATTTTATGGTTGAAGAAACATGGTATAATCTCTTATGATATTGATTGTTGTAGGAATTACTTGAGAAGTTGGAGTTTACTATAAAATTCTTGAGGATTATAAGCTAAAGAGGTAAGAATGTTGATTGATTCATGGGTTTCATATGCTTTTATCTTACCTTGAAACCTATTATATTACTTGATTTGGGGATCTTGATGATTGATTTAGAATTGAGAATCTTGATGATTGATTTAGAATGATGTTTAGATTCGAGATAGAAGTGTTGAAACTGGAAGATTTAAGCTTAAATTCCAACACACACACAACCAAGTTGTCCCGGATTTGCTACTGTCACAGCACAACCTCTCATTTTGAAAATTCATAACTTAAGTTTCCTTGCTCCATAAATTTCACCTAAGGTACTGTTAGAAACCTCTTTGAGTTTAGATGATGTTAGACCTAAGAATCACCCAAATATAATGAGGGAAACGGGAGATAAGTCTGTTTGAAGTGAACCTGCCGTTTTACTGAAAATAGGGGAAGTCTCTGTCACTACCCTAAGTTTAAAAATTTATATCTGGAGATTCTTATATCCAACAAAAACCACAAGACCCACCATTGGAAATCTTGTTGAGTGTAGTTATTATTAGAATCAAGAATCACCCAAATCAATGAAGGAAAAAGCCCAGAAACAACGTTTAATCCAAACATGTTAGTTTTCCCGAGTAGCAGGGGATGCACTGGAATGGGTCTTAACACTTTCCTTAACTTCAACTCGTTGGAAACCACTCTTTTCTTTACCAAATCAACCCCAAAAATATTCATTAGAAACCTTATTAAGTGTAGAAGATGATAGAATCAAGAATCCTTGAAATCCATTAAGGAATGTTCTCAGAAAATTCTTTAAATCCAAACATGTCAAATCGCCTCTGATTTACGGCAGAAACATTGCTCAACTTTAAAAATTTATAAATAACAAACCGCTCGTCGGATTTTCAATATAAAAGCACCATTAGAAATCTTGTCGAGTCTAGATAGTCGTAGAACCAAATTGCTAATTTTAACTCAATGGGATATAGATTTAAATTGGGCAAGGAATTCACTGCCGGAATTTAACCATGGATTTTATATGATCTAAAGATATAGCCTAATATTTAGGTGATCTTGATGTTATTAGGTTCAACTTAATCAATGGATTAGACGATCTCAATATCATCTTAGGGATTAAAGCTTAAGGACCAGAGGTAAGGGTTATTACTGTAATCATTCTTGAATCTCCTACCATGATCATGTTTGATCTTTGAACATTGAGCTTTGAACTTGTTGAATATCTTGTGGAATTTCTTGGCAACCTACACTTGTTCGATCGTGAATGAGGAATTATCAGACATAAGAGACTCAAAAAAATATTTAGAATTACTTAATTTGAAATCCTAGTATTTTGATAGTGGGATTTTGGACAAAATACTAACAAATACCAACTCGGACAAGAATGAATTTTACGTGAACTTAGTTTAAATATTTTGTGCTTGATTTTCATATTTTAAAAACAATTCAATAGCCAAACTTCTTTTTATTTATTTGAGCAGCTTGAATATATAAAAATCTAAAGTTTACAATAAAAATTTAAGTTTAGAACATGTCAAATGAATTATTTTCAAAACAGGAAATTTTCATAAATTCTTCGTTATTTATTAAGAGTATTTTGAAAGTAGAAATATTTAAATTTAAAAGAGATTTGCCCAATTCCCAGATTTTAGTCCATTCCTCATCTCCTTTAAATGTTTTGATTTCAAATTGACTTTCTTATGTCTGATGATTCATTCTAAATGCTATATCCAATGTTCAAGAGTTTTCGTTATTGATCCAATGATAATTCCATTGTTATGTCCAAATTCTTGGAACCTATTGCATGATTGTTGGGCCCGGGGAGGTTCAGGAGGGACAGCTGTGCGGTATCGGACCGCGGTGGGTCTCCTGGAGGCCTCTCCATTTGGATAGTTCTGCAGGAACCTGGAGGTAGGTTTTCAAAGGGCTAGTCCTGAGACTTGTGGTCGACCGTGCTGCGGCGGCTGTGTCTCAAATGTATGAATGATTGCTCCCCTCTGAATGGCTATTCGAGCGAGATATGGGAGGCATAAGGGTACAATTTGATTGTTTCGAAGTTATAAGGGTGACAGATCCACCAAATACTGGTCCAGCCATATTTGTTTCGATATTCACAGTTATTGCTGAAATTTGAACTCATGATTTGAATAATGTTATCGATCGTATTGTCATGAATATCGAATTGCTATTATTGAGCCTTTGGGCTAACTGAACGTTTGTGAAATCATGATATCAATGGTTCTTGAGATCTGTTTAATCGCATTGATATCTCAAGATCCGGAAAAAAATATGTGTTTGATACCCTTGCTCATGATTATGGTAATAATTCTTGCTGAGTCAGTGGACTCACTCCCTTTAACTCTACCATTGTAGGAAATTAATTTCAGAGAATGTCATGACGAGTTCAAAGGCTGGAAATAAGAATTTCTTGGTATCAATGATTATGTAATGGTGTGATGTAGGGTTGAGACTTAAATACGTAATTGTGCAATTGGACGAAGTATTGAAAATGATTGTATTCATATTGATTTTAAGGTTTAGTTTTATTATTTATGAATGTGAGTAATGTCTTGGTGACTAGAGTGGAAGTGCACTAGGACCCGGGGCGTTACAGGTGGTATCAGAGCTTGGGTTTTCCTTGAATAGGAGAATCTGAGCTACGCCGGAAAACGATCCTTGGGGTAGTAATTTTGATTAGGAATGTATCATAAAAATGAACCACATTAGGCTATGATCTTTTGGAATAATGGATAACACTTAAATATATCGGATTGTAATTGGGAGGTCTACCAATTTGCGAACCGTTATATTTATGTGTTGATCATTTGATTCTAGATTAGCGATGTAGGCCCGAATGCGTTGTTTGAGTTGAATAATGAATTATGATTGGTGACTCTAGCAGGGAAGAATAATAAGAACATGAAGAACGTTTATTCCTATGACTGTGTTGAGAAAGGATGAGTCGACTTAAAGATTCATAAGTTTCTTTTACCTATAAAGAAACTTAAGTTTGAAAATATATTTGAATATATGACTTTATAAGAAGCAAAAGGTATTAAGAGCTGAGAGCTGTGAATGGATTACCCTAAGATTGGCGATAGTAAGGCCATAAAGTCATGTTTCGTACCTAAGGAAACTAGTATCGTGAAAAATAAATATTGGCATGAATATTCGATAGTTGATAAATAATTTTATAGGACATGTACCTTAGTAAGAAAAAGAGGGATGAGTTTTACGTGAGCAAGTTGATTGAACTGCTTTGAGTAAGTGATGATGTGCCAAAGGTGATACCTAGGTCACTCATATGCTATAGCACATCTCGACACAACCTTTAAGCAACTTTGCGAATATAGAATAACCTACTTGTATTCTAGATTACCAGGTCTGAGAAAAATTTAGAAATAATAAGATACCAAGTTAGGATATTTGGAGAAATAGGAAAATAAGAAATGATTTTTTTTGGGAACGTAAGAACGTTGCGAGTAATAGGTATCCCAACCCAAGTGAGTAAAAATGAGAATCTGGGGACCAGATTCTTTTAAGGGGGGGAGAATGTGAGACCCCGAAAATTTTCTTAATTCTAATTAAATATTTTTTTTCACTCAAAAATTTATTGCATCTCAATTTAAGAATTTTTCCGATTTCTTCATGATAAAATTTTTCGGTAAAGAGAAATTCGTTCTAAAAATTTTCTTCAGTCCAAAAATTTATTAAGGCCGCCTTACTAACTTCAAAATAATATTTTGGGCCCAAAAGATTTTTGAAAATTTTATTTAAACCCGAAGTTTTAAAAAAATTTTAAAACATAATACCGTTTAAACGATTTTAATCGCTATTGTTCGAGAAAATTTTAAACAGCAAAAATATTATGGTTTTGCAACTGAAAATTTTCTAATTAAATATCAAATTGAGAGAACTTTCCTAATTAAGTCTTTAAACTCTCAATTTTATCAATAAATATTTTTATAACGTTTTGAGAAACAACTTCAATCGGTAGACGTTTTTCGTCGATTTGAGACTTTTCTCTCAATTGAAAATATTTTATTACTTCCAAGAAATGTTAATTTGGTATTTTATAGTTCAAATTAATCTTCCCCCCAAGCCAATGAGATAGAACAAAATAAATTGAAAAATGACAAATGAATCCCATGTCTCATTTCATTAAAATTTCTATTTGAATTTGAGTTTAATGTTCATTAAAATCTCCAATTGAATTTGAGTTTAATGTTCATTAAAATTTCAATTTGAATTTGAGTTTAATGTCCAATAGAATTTCCATTGGAATTTGAGTTTAATGTTCATTAGAATTTGCATTGAATTTAAGTGGAATTTCCTTCTTCTTCTTCCTTTCTTCTTGGCCGAAATTTCCTCCATTTTTCTCTCAAGAAATTTAGTTCATCCTCACGTCAAAATCATCTCAAATTTCTTGAAATCAACTTGGGAATTTTAACCACAAAGGGGAAAAGAGAAGGTAAATACACTAGACAAGTTTCTTTTAATTTGAAGTTTGGGTTTTATGGTTGAAGAAACATGGTATAATCTCTTATGATATTGATTGTTGTAGGAATTACTTGAGAAGTTGGAGTTTACTATAAAATTCTTGAGGATTATAAGCTAAAGAGGAAAGAATGTTGATTGATTCATAGGTTTTATATGCTTTTATCTTACCTTGAAACCTATTATGTTACTTGATTTGGGGATCTTGATGATTGATTTGGAATTGGGAATCTTGATGATTGATTTAGAATGATGTTTAGATTTGAGATAGAAGTGTTGAAACTTGAAGATTTAAGCTTAAATTCCAACACACACACAACCAAGTTGTCCCGGATTTGCTACTGTCATAGCACAACCTCTCATTTTGAAAATTCATAACTTAAGTTTGCTTGTGCCATAATTTTCACATAAGGTACCGTTAGAAACCTCTTTGAGTCTAGATGATGTTAGAATCACCCAAAAATTATGATAGAAACGGGAGATAAGTCCATTTGAAGTGAACCTGCCATTTTACCGAAAATAGGGAAAGTCTCTGTCACTACCCTAAGTTTAAAAATTTATATCTGGAGATTCTTACATCCAAAAAAATCCACAAACCCACCATTGGAAACCTTGTTGAGTGTAGTTATCATAGAATCAAGAATCACCTAAATCGATGAAGGAAAAAGCCCAGAAACACCATTTAATCCAAACATGTCAATTTTCCCCGGTAGCAGGGAATGCACTGGAATGGGTCTTAACACTTTCCTTAACTTCAACTCGTTGGAAACCACTCATTTCTTTACCAAATCAGCCCCAAAAATATTCATTAGAAACCTTATTAAGTGTAGATGATGATAGAATCAAGAATCCTTGAAATCCATTAAGGAATGTTCCCAGAAAATTCTTTAAAGACAAACATGTCAAATCGCCTCTGATTTACGGTAGAAACATTGTTCAACTTTAAAAATTTATAACTAACAAACCGCTCGTCGGATTTTCAATATAAAATCTCCATTAGAAACCATGTCGAGTCTAGATAGTTGTAGAACCAAATTGCCAATTTTAAATCAATGGGATATATTTTTAAATTGGGCTAGGAATTCACTGCCGAAATTTAACCATGGATTTTATATGATCTAAAGATATAGCCTAATATTTAGGTGATCTTGATGTTATTAGGTTCCACTTAATCAATGGATTAGACGATCTCAATATCGTCTTGGAAATTAAAGCTTAAGGACCAAAGGTAAGGGTTATTACTGTAATCATTCTTGAATCTCCTACCATGATCATGTTTGATCTTTGAACATTGAGCTTTGAACTTGTTGAATATCTAGTGGAATTTCTTGGTACCCTACACTTGTTCGATCATGAATGAGTAATTATCAGATATAAGAGACTCAAAACAATATTTAGAATTACTTGATTTGAAATCTTAGTATTTTGATAGTGAAATTTTGGATAAAATACCTACAAATACCAACTCGGACAAGAATAAATTTTACGTGAACTTAGTTTAAATATTTTGTGCTTGATTTTCATATTTTAAAAACAATTCAAAAGCCAAACTTCTTTTTATTTATTTGAGCAGCTTGAATATATAAAAATCTAAAGTTTACAACAAAAATTTAAGTTTACAACAAGTCAAATGAATTATTTTCAAAACAAGAAATTTTCATAAATTCTCCGTTATTTATTAAGAGTATTTTGAAAGTAGAAATATTAAAATTTAAAAAAGATTTGCCCAATTCCCAGATTTTAGTCCATACCTCATACCCTTTAAATGTTTTGATTTCAAATTGATTTTCTTATGTCTGATAATTCATTCTAAATGCTATATCCAATGTTCAAGAGTTTTTGTTATCGATCCAATGATAATTCCATTTTTATGTCCAAATTCTTGGAACCTATTGCATGATTGTTGGGCCTGGGGAGGTTCAGGAGGGACAGCTGTGTCGTATCGGACCGCGGTGGGTCCCCTGGAGGTAGGTTTTCAAAGGGCTAGTCCTGAGACTCGTGGTCGACCGTGCTGCAGCGGCTGTGTCTCAAATATATGAATGATTGCTCCCCTCTGAATGGCTATTTGAGAGAGAGATGGGAGGCATAAGGGTACAATTTGATTGTTTCAAAGTTATATGGTTGACAGATCCACCAAATACTAGTCCAGCCATATTTGTTTCGATATTCACAGTTATTGCTGAAATTTGAACTCTGAAATTTGAACTCATGATTTGAATAATGTTATCGATCCTACTGTCATGAATATCTAATTGCTATTATTGAACCTTTGGGCTAACTGAATGTTTATAAAATCATGATATCAATGGTTCTTGAGATCTGTTTAATCGCTTTGACATCTCAAGATCCCGAAAAAAACATGTCTTTGATACCCTTGCTCATGATTATGGTAATAATTCTTGCTGAGTCAGTGGCCTCACCCCCTTTAACTCTACCATTGCAGGAAATTAATTTCAGAGAATGTCATGACGAGTTCAAAGGCTGGAAATCAGAATTTCTTGGTATCAATGATTATGTAATGGTGTGAGGTAGGGTTGAGACTCAAAGATGTAATTGTGCGATTTGACGAAGTATTGAAAATAATTGTATTCATGTTGATTTTAAGGTTTAGTTTTATTATTTATGAATGTGAATAATGTCTCAGTGACTAGAGCGAAAGTGCACTAGGACCCGGGGCGTTACAGGTGGTATCAGAGCTTGGGTTTTTCTTGAATAGAAAAATCTGAGCTGCGCCGGAAAACGATCCTTGGGGTAGTAATTTTGATTGGGAATGTATCATAAGAATGAACCACATTTGGCTATAATCTTTTGGAATAATGGATAACACTTAAATATATCTGATTGTAATTGGGAGGCCTACCAATTTGCGAACTGTTATATTTATGTGTTGATCATTTGATTCTAGATTAGCGATGTAGGCCCAAATGCGTTGTTTGAGTTGAATGATGAATTATAATTGGTCTCTAGCGGGGAAGAATAATAAGAACATGAAGAACGTTTATTCCTATGACTATATTGAGAAAGGATGAGTCGACTTAAAGATTCATAAGTTTCTTTTACCTATAAAGAAACTTAAGTTTGAAAATATATTTGAATATATGACTTTATAAGAAGCAAAAGGTATTAAGAGCTGAGAGCTGTGAATGGATTACCCTAAGATTGGTGATAGTAAGGCCATAGAGTCATGTTTCGTACCTAAGGAAACTAGGATCGTGGAAAATAAATATTGGCATGAATATTCGATAGTTGATAAATAATTTTATAGGACATGTACCTTAGTAAGAAAAAGAGGGATGAGTTTTACGTGAGCAAGCTGAATTGAACTGCTTTGAGTAACTGATGATGTGCCAAAGGTGATACCTGGGTCACTCATATGCTATAGCACATCTCGACACAACCTTTAAGCAACTTTGGGAATATAGAATAACCTACTTGTATTCTAGATTACCAGGTCTGAGAAAAATTTAGAAATAATAAGATACCAAGTTAGGATATTTGGAGAAATAGGAAAATAAGAAATAATTTTTTTTGGGAACGTAAGACCGTTGCGAGTAATAGGTATCCCAACCCAAGTGTGTAAAAATGAGAATTTGGGGATCAGATTCTTTTAAGGGGAGGAGAATGTGAGACCCCAAAAATTTCCTTAATTCTAATTAAATAATTTTTTTTTTCACTTGAAAATTTACTGCATCTCAATTTAAGATTTTTTCCGATTTCTTCACGATAAAATTTCTCGCTAAAGAGAAATTCGTTCTAAAAATTTTCTTCAGTCCAAAAATTTATTAAGACCACCTTACTAACTTCAAAATAATACTTTGGGCCCAAAAAAATTTTGAAATTTCTATTTAAACCCCAAGTTTTAAAAAAAGTTTAAAACCTAATACCGCTTAAACGATTTTAATTGCTATTGTTCGAGAAATTTTAAACGGCAAAAATATTATGGTTTTGCAACTGAAAATTTTCTAATTAAATATTAAATTGAGAGAATTTTCCTAATTAAGTCTTTAAACTCTCAATTTTACCAATAAACATTTTTATAACGTTTTGAGAAACAACTTCAATCGGTAGACGTTTGTCGCCGATTTGAGACTTTTCTCTCAATTGACAATATTTTATTACTTCCAAGAAATGTTAATTTGGTATTTTATACTTCAAATTAATCTTCCCCCCAAGCCAATGAGATAGAACAAAATAAATTGAAAAATGACAAATGAATCCCATGTCTCATTTCATTAAAATTTCCATTTGAATTTGAGTTTAATGTTCATTAAAATTTCCAATTGAATTTGAGTTTAATGTTCATTAAAATTTCAATTTGAATTTGAGTTTAATGTCCATTAAAATTTCTATTTGAATTTGAGTTTAATGTTCATTAGAATTTGCGTTGAATTTAAATGGAATTTCCTTCTTCTTCTTCCTTTCTTCTTGGCCGAAATTTCCTCCATTTTTCTCTCAAGAAATTTAGTTCATCCTCTCCTCAAAATTATCTCAAATTTCTTGAAATCAACTTGGGAATTTTAACCACAAAGGGGAAAAGAGAAGGTAAGTACACTTGACAAGTTTCATTTTATTTGAAGTTTGGGTTTTATGGTTGAAGAAACATGGTATAATCTCTTATGATATTGATTGTTGTAGGAATTACTTGAGAAGTTGGAGTTTACTATAAAATTCTTGAGGATTATAAGCTAAAGAGGTAAGAATCTTGATTGATTCATGGGTTTCATATGCTTTTATCTTACCTTGAAACCTATTATGTTACTTGATTTGGGGATCTTGATGATTGATTTGGAATTGGGAATCTTGATAATTGATTTAGAATAATGTTTAGATTTGGGATAGAAGTGTTGAAACTTGAAGATTTAAGCTTAAATTCGAACACACACACAACCAAGTTGTCCCGGATTTGCTACTGTCAAAGCACAACCTCTCACTTTGAAAATTCATAACTTAAGTTTCCTTGTTCCATAAATTTCACATAAGGTACCGTTAGAAATATCTTTGAGTCTAGATGATGTTAGAATCACCCAAAAATTATGATAGAAACGGGAGATAAGCCCATTTGAAGTGAACCTGCCATTTTACCGAAAATAGGGAAAGTCTCTGTCACTATCCTAAGTTTAAAAATTTATATCTGGAGATTCTTACATCCAAAAAAATCCACAAACCCACCATTGGAAACCTTGTTGAGTGTAGTTATCATTAGAATCAAGAATCACCTAAATCCATGAAGAAAAAAGCCCAGAAACACCGTTTAATCCAAATATGTCAGTTTTCCCGGGTAGCAGGGGATGCACTGGAACGGGTCCTAACACTTTTCTTAACTTCAACTCATTGAAAACCACTCATTTCTTTACCAAATTAGCCCCAAAAATATTCATTAGAAACCTTGTTAAGTGTAGATGATGATAGAATCAAGAATCCTTGAAATCCATTAAGGAATGTTCCCAGAAAATTCTTTAAAGCCAAATATGTCAAACCCCCTCTGATTTACGGTAGTAACATTGTTCAACTTTAAAAATTTCTAACTAACAAACCGCTCGTCGGATTTTCAATATAAAATCACTGTTAGAAATCTTGTCGAGTCTAAATAGTCATAAAATCAAATTGCCAATTTTAAATGAATGGGATATATTTTTAAATAGGGCGAGGAATTCACTGCAGGAATTTAACCATGGATTTTATATTATCTAAAGATATAGCCTAATATTTAGGTGATCTTGATGTTATTAGGTTCAACTTAATCAATGGATTAGATGATCTCAATATCATCTTGGGGATTAAAGCTTAAGGACCAGAGGTAAGGGTTATTACTGTAATAATTCTTGAATCTCCTACCATGATCATGTTTGATCTTTGAACATTGAGCTTTGAGCTTGTTGAATATCTTGTGGAATTTCTTGGTACCCTACACTTGTTCGATCGTAAATGAGGAATTATCAGACATAAGAGACTCAAAACAATATTTAGAATTACTTGATTTGAAATCCTAGTATTTTGATAGTGGGATTTTTGATAAAATACCTGCAAATACCAACTCGGACAAAAATGAATTTTACGTGAACTTAGTTTAAATATTTTGTGCTTGATTTTCATATTTTAAAAACAATTCAAAAGACAAACTTCTTTTTATTTATTTGAGCAGTTTGAATATATAAAAATCTAAAGTTTACAACAAAAATTTAAGTTAGAACATGTCAAATAAATTATTTTCAAAACAGGAAATTTTCATAAATTCTCTGTTATTTATTAAGAGTATTTTGAAAGTAGAAATATTTAAATTTAAAAGAGATTTGCCCAATTCCCAGATTTTAGTCCATACCTCATCTCATTTAAATGTTTTGATTTCAAATTGATTTTCTTATGTCTGATAATTCATTCTAAATGCTATATCCAATGTTCAAGAGTTTTCGTTATGGATCCAATGATAATTCCATTGTTATGTCCAAATTCTTGGAACCTATTGCATGATTGTTGGGCCCGGGGAGGTTCAGGAGGGACAGCTGTGCGGTATCGGACCGCGGTGGGTCCCCTGGAGGCCTCTCCATTTGGATAGTTCTGCGGGAACCTGGAGGTAGGTTTTCAAAGGGCTAGTCCTGAGACTCGTGGTCGACCGTGCTGCGGCGGCTGTGTCTCAAATGTATGAATGATTGCTCCTCTCTGAATGGCTATTCGAGGGAGAGATGGGAGGTATAAGGGTACAATTTGATTGTTTCGAAGTTATAAAGGTGACAGATTCACCAAATACTAGTCCAGCCATATTTGTTTCGATATTCATAGTTATTGCTGAAATTTGAATTCATGATTTGAATAATGTTATCGATCGTATTGTCATGAATATCGAATTGCTATTATTGAGCCTTTGGGGTAACTGAACATTTGTGAAATCATGATATCAATGGTTCTTGAGATCTGTTTAATCGCATTGATATCTCAAGATCCGGAAAAAAATATGTCTTTGATACCCTTGCTCATGATTAT
This sequence comes from Handroanthus guayacan, assembly GCA_014898755.1. Taxonomy (NCBI): domain Eukaryota; kingdom Viridiplantae; phylum Streptophyta; class Magnoliopsida; order Lamiales; family Bignoniaceae; genus Handroanthus; species Handroanthus guayacan. Next base: position 64,674 of record JACFYI010003814.1, on the reverse strand, counting down.
GGTAATAATTCTTGCTGAGTCAGTGGACTCACCCCCTTTAACTCTACCAGTGTAGGAAATTAATTTCAGAGAATGTCATGACAAGTTCAAAGGCTGGAAATCAGAATTTCTTGGTATCAATGATTATGTAATGGTGTGAGGTAGGGTTGAGACTCAAAGATGTAATTGTGCTATTGGATGATGTATTGAAAATGATTGTATTCATGTTGATTTTAAAGTTTAGTTTTATTATTTATGATTGTGAGTAATGTCTCGGTGACTAGAGCGGAAGTGCACTAGGACCCTGGACGTTACATCGAGGACTTCAACTTGAGCGAGGAGTTCGATCGGATTGAGGTCGTTAGAGGAGGCGAGTCAGAGATGTGGAGGATGGAGCGAGAAGTGGTGATGTTGAGAGAGTTAGTAGAGACGTTGGGGTTGGTGAGTTTGGTGCTGGAGTCGATAGGGTGGGAGCTAGAGATGGAGATGCTGGAGCTATGATTGATGCTATTGAGTCTGATCCCGAGGAGGATCCAGATCTTAGGGGTTGAGAGTGGGAGATTGAAATTGGAAATTGTAAATATATGTACATTAGATGCGTGATAGTAGTTTAGTTTAGTTTTTCGCTTTTGTAGATCTGCTATGTGAGATAGGGGTTTGTATAGTATATAGTGGTTATGTTACCATCTCTTTTGCTAAGAATGGTAGATGGTCATGTAACCACCTTTTGTATTAAAGTGATGTGATCACTTTCGGAAGTAATGAACAACATGGTTTTTGTTATATTGCTTAACCAACTTTGTTATGTCATTTTGATGATGTTATGATAGTTTGATATTTCATAACAAATAAGGGAATGAAACGATGCTAAGCACAGTTGTTTGTTGATTTTAGATTTATAATGGCAATGCATGATATCTCAAATATTGGGACATCTAGGAAAAGAGGCAGACCGAGACGTGTTCTGTTTGAAGAAGTCCCTACCCCTGAAACCCCAACTCCCATAGAGAATAATTTACTTCGAGAGGAGCCTCCAGAGAGAACACCCCCTCCTAGAGAGGAATCAGTAGATCGGCTTTTTACTTTACTACAGTAATTGATAAATTAAGGCCGACAACCGGCTAATCAAGAATGAGAAAATGAGGAAGATGCAGAGGATAAACGGATGTCTCGATTTCTTACGTTCAACCCAGCAAGATTCAAAGAAGAACCTGATAACAAGAAAGCTGAATCTTGGCTCAGCGAAATCGAGAAAATCTTTCGAATACTTCATTGCGCAGAAGAACAGAAAGTGAGATATGCTATGTTTCTCTTAGATGAGGCAGCTCACAATTGGTGGTGAGTGGTAGAGCAGAAGTTGTTGAGAAATGAAATTGAGTGGACTTGGGATGAATTCAAAGAGGAATTTACAAAGAAATATTTCTCTCTGGTGCTGAGAGAGATGAGAGAAAAGAAATTTATGAAGTTAATCCAAGGATTTCTATCAGTAACCGAATGTGAAGTAGAGTATAATCGATTAATCCGATGCGCACCACATGTGCTAGGTGATGAGAAAAGACGAACGAAGAGGTTTGTTGAGGGATTAAAGTTGGAGCTGAGGCGAGCTTTAGCAATTTGTAATCCCTCTAGTTATGAATGGATTGTTGAGAGGGCCATGGAGTTGGAGATGGAGTTCCAGGAACTCCGAAAGATTGAGGAACGAAAGAAAAAGAAATGGATGGGTAAACCCCACCAGAACAAAGGGAATAAGGGTTTCTTTTGAAAGAAACCAAAAATGACACCAGGGAGCTCATCGAGTTCAATAGGAAAACAGCCAGCGGCAGTCGAAAAGAAAAGCTATACTTACTGTGGAGGTACTTTTCATACTGAGGGCCGGTGTTGGAGAAAATAAGAAAGGTGTATAACTTGCGGAAGTCCACAGCACTTCGCGAAATATTGCCCCAAGAGTCGTAAGAATGTTGGTACTGGAACACCAAATCAAGGGCAGTAAAGTACAGCTGGACACCCACAAATCAAGCCAAGGGCATATGCCACAGTGGCTGAAGAGGGAGTAGATCCTACCCAAGTGGTGCAAGGTAACATCCTAATTCAGAACTTTTTGTGTAAAACGTTGTTTGATCCGGGTGCCACGTACTCTTTTATATCTGTTGAGTGTACGAAGAAATTAGGATTGATCTTAGAAACTATGAACACTCCTTATGAGGTTCATACCCCTGTAGGAGGATGTTACGAGACTTGTGTTAGATATCCCAATTGCCCCATAGGTATAGATAATCAAAAATTTATTGCACAACTTATTGAATTACCGATCTAGGATTATGATCTTATCTTAGGAATGGATTGGTTGTATCAACATCAAGCTGTGGTCGACTGTTTTACCAAAACAGTAAAGTTGAAAATGGAAATAGAGGTTGGAGTTAGAAATGACTCCAAGAATGGTGGAATAACCATAATTTCTTGAGTTAAAGCCAGAAGGATAATGAGAAAAGGAGGATAAGGATTTCTAGCATATTTAATTAATAAGCAATGGGATCCTATTAAGTTGAAGGACGTGAGGGTAGTTAATGAGTTCCCAAAAGTTTTTTCTGAGGACCTGGATTCGCTACCTCCAGATAGGGAGATTGAATTTGTAATTGAAACCATTCCTAGAGTAGGACCATTCTCAAAAACTCCTACAAAATGGCACTGGCGAAGTTGAAAGTGTTGAAAGACCAATTACAGGAACTCTTGGGCAAGAATTTCATAAGACCGATCTCATCTCCCTGGGGAGCTCCGGTTTTGTTTGTGAAAAAGAAAGATTGTTTGGTAAGAATGTGTATCGACTATAGAGAGTTAAACAAAGTAACCATAAAAAAATATCAACTACCCCACATTGATGAACTATTTGATCACCTTTAGGGATCTGTAGTGTACTCAAAGTTGGATTTACGGCAAGGGTATTATCAATTAAAGATAAGGGAAACAGATATTTTCAAGACTATTCAATTCACGATATGGACATTTTGAATTCATCGTGATGCCATTTGGATTAACGAATGCTTCTGCAGTATTCATGGACTTGATGCATCGAGTTTTCCGTCCATATCTAAATTGTTTTGTAGTAATTTTCATTGATGATATATTGGTATACTCAAAGTCAGAGGAGGAACATAAAGAACATCTACAGATCGTCCTTCAAACTCTTAAAAAAATCAGCTCTACGCTAAATTTAGCAAATGTGAATTTTGGCCGAGCAAGGTAACCTTCTTGGGACATATCATATCCTAAAATGGTCTTGAAGTGAATCCAAAAAAAGTTGAAGCAGTACTTAACTGGAAAAGACCAGAAATGGTTACCGAGGTTAGAAGCTTCCTGGGATTAGTAGGATACTATCGAAAGTTCATTCAAAACTTTTATAGGATAGCGGGACCTCTCACTCAATTGACCCATAAAGATAAAAAATTTGAATGGAATCAGAAATGCAAGGAGAGCTTTTCAAAGCAAGGTTTGGGATGTGTGTTGATGCAAAAAGAATGGGTGATCGCATATGCCTCGAGACAATTGAAGAATCACGAGCAAAAGTACCTTACTTATGACCTGGAGTTAGCAACAATAATTTTTGCTCTAGTAAAGTGGCGTCATTATTTGTATGGTGCCAGAGTAGAGATTTATACGGATTATCAGAGTTTAAAATACATTTCAAGCCAAAAGAACTTGAACTTGAGACAGCGACGTTGGATGGAGTTTTTAGATGACTATAATTTTACCATTTTCTACCATCCGGGTAGGGCAAATATTGTCGCTAATGCTTTGAGCCGCAAGGGAAGGCTGGCGTATCTGAAAATTTATCCTGAATTGTTTAGTGAGATTTTAAATGCTCAAGAGGGAGATGACTGGATACAGAAGCTTAAATCCTTGATGAATACACAAATGAGACCTGAATTCAGGATAAATAAAGAAGGGTTATTATGCTTCAGAGACAAGGTATGTGTTCATGCGAGTATGCACGAGAAAGTATTGACAATATCCCATAAAACCAAGTATTCTGTTCACCCTGGAGGAACAAAGATGTACAGAGATCTGAAACAGAATTTTTGGTAGGACGGCATGAAGAGAGACATAAGTAACTATATACAAAAATATCTAACATGTCAACTCATGAAATTGGAACACCAGAGGCCCTCTGAAAAGTTACAGCCACTCCCAATTCCAGATTGGAAATGGGATGAAATCACCATGGACTTCATGGTGGGTCTACTAGTAGTAAGAGAAGGTTGTGAGAGTATTTGGGTTATAATTGATAGGCTCACGAAATCTGCACATTTCTTACCTGTCAAAACCCAATATAATGTGGAGAAACTTGTCGAGATTTACATCAGAGAGATAATTTGACTACATGGAATACCTCAGAGCATTATCTCCGATAGATATCCTAAGTTTACGGCGAGGTTATGGAGGAGTTTACAAGAACATTTGGGGACTAAACTGCTATTCAGTATAGCAGCACATCCTCAAACTGATGGACAATCAGAAAGGGTGATTCAAATATTAGAAGATATGTTGAGAGCTTGTATTTTAAATTTTTCAGGGAACTGGGATAGGCACTTACCTTTGGTAGAGTTTATCTATAATAATAGTTACCAAGCCTCAATACAAATGGCACCCTATGAAGCTCTGTATGGAAGAAAATGCAGATCACCTCTGCATTGGGACTTAGATGAGGTAAGAGGTAGCTCAAGAGATGGAAGAGATGAACTGAGGCTTGAAATTATACAGGAATCAATTGATAAGATTCAAATCACAAAAAAGAATATGAAAACGGCCCAAGATCGTCAAAAGAGTTACGCAAACAAGCGTCGAAAAGACCTGGAGTTTAATATTAGAGATCAAGTCTTTTTGAAACTTGCTCCGCAGAAAGGAATACAAAGAATGGGTAAGAGTGGGAAGTTAACTCCAAGATACGCCGGACCTTTCGATATCATTGAGCATATTGGTCCCGTAGCATATCGGCTGGACGTCTCGCCAAACCTCATGGGAATTCATGATATCTTTCATGTATCCCAACTCCGAAAATATCATCCTGATTCTTCTCATGTCATTGAGCACATGGATGTGCCAATACAGAGTGATCTCACGTATCTAGAACAACCTGTTCGTATCCTAGATTTTCAAGTTTGTGAGCTTAGGAATCGTAGGATACCCCAAGTCAAGGTTCTCTAGAGAAACAAAAAAGTAGAGGAAGCTACTTGGATCATTTGTCATGGAATGGTAAATTTGTTGTAAGTATGTGCTTCACAATTTATGGACTTGAATTAATTGAATTCCATGGGAATTTCCTTGACTTTGAATATTGAATTCTATTGAATCCTTACTCTTCTCCCATGTTATTATCCTATTGAAGATTATGAAGGTTTGGTGGAGTGAAATCATAGAGAATTAGAGGTTTAAATACTAAGGAAATTCAAGAATACAAAATTTCCCAATTTTATAAAATTCTTCCTAGAATTTGAAAATAAAAAATCTCAATAATGACTAGAACAAACTCACTCTAATTTTTACATATTTTGAGGTCTGAATATACAAGAGAAAATTAAAAAAAAAATATTTGTTAACGGTTACTGTTCACGAGCACGAGAGCGCCCGTGACAGTAGCTTCGACCATTTTCTCCGCGACCGCGCCCAACTTTGTCCACGGAAGCACCCAAGATAGAACCGAAAATCTTAATTTTTGACCCATTTTTGTTATTTTAAGCCCATAATTTACTCCATTAAACTCTCCTAAATCGGAAAATATGAATTTCAAGTTCGAAAATTTATTCTTGATAGAGTGGTCGTCCGAAATTCTCTTATGCTTTGAAATCTTAATTCAGACATAATTCCGTTATGGTTAGAACCGATTGTGTGATCGTTTCGATTGAAAACTCGATTGAGAATTTTCGAATCTCGTTTGATATTCAAAAATTTCAATTCGGACAAATCTCATTATTGTTGAAACCTATTGTGAGATCGTTTTGTGGGGCCTGGAAAATCACAGGAGAGACGTTGGGCGGCATTGGCCGACAACTGGTCCCCTAAAGGATTTCCTATTTGTTTAGGTAGTTCCAAGGAGACCTGGGATAGGTTTTTCAAGGACTAGCCTGTGACATGCTAACCGTCGACAATTATGTCACCCCATAACATTGGATCACCAACTCGAGTGGCCAATCGAGTATGGAATCTATGGAGGGATAAGGATATTGTGAATAAGTGGAGTTATAAGGGTGACAAATCCACCAAATAATCATTCTGCCTTTGCTATACGATTTTATATTATGTTTGTGCTTTTGAATTATTTTATGCTCTTGCTGAGCTGTTTGTTTGGGATCATTATGAAATATGCTCTTGCCTATCTATTCATTTTGATTGATATGAGATAATTACAATCGTTAGCATGTTTTGTCCAATTGATGAGCTTGTTGACTCTTCATTTCTTTTTGTTGGATTCCTTTGCTTTCTTACCATTCCATAGTTATAATACTTACTAAGTCAGTGGACTTAATCAATTATGTCATCATCTGTAGATAATTAAGATTTGGGAAGCTTGTTGAATGGAAATATAGGCATATGTTTTGAATTTTGCTTTATAGTTAGAGATGATGATGTACGGTTTCACATCCGAGTACATGTATATTTTGTAATTACTAGAGATCTGAATGGGTGGCTTGTGACCACTAGTACTCTAGTGTATGGTGATGTTATGTAATTACGATATCCTATAATGGTTTTAGATGAGCTTATGTATAAATTTGCTACGTAACTTTCGTTTCAAGATTTCTGTTTGTATGCTGCTGTTCCGATAGAGGTCCGCCTGCCCATAGGTAGCGTTGGCAGCCTAAGGACGGCCATCCCTAGGTCCCGGGGTACCACAAGGTCCACGCTAAAAAACGGCAGGAATGCACAAAACAGTCTTCAGCATTTTCGCACACTGTTCATGTGTGGTTGCGCATAAACAGTACTCGTGAATAGTAACATTTTTTTTTTTTTGGCAACATCAGAATTTTTCCAGCAATTTTTGTAAAGCACGATTTTCTTAAATCCAAGCTTTGCATTTTTAAATTTTAAGTTTCATGAAATAAGTGACTTCAGTCCAAAATCAACTTTTTGAAGTTTTATTTATTTATTTATTTAATTTTTGCCTGAAAATATGACATTTTCTAAAACTTTTCTTGACATATTTTCCTTTAAAACTCAGGTCTCAAGTTTTTAATCTCAGCAATATTTTTTTTAGTACATTACATATTTTGAGCCTAATGAATCGATTTACATTTTTTCCATTTACCCATTGTAATGCCTAGGTTCCCAGAGTATTTCACCCCGAGATCCGATGCGCTACTCGCAGTCGGAACATTCTAAAATCATAAATAGGAATTCCAAAATGCAATTCCATGACTTAATGTTTCCAATTTACAAGATGGAATCTTCTAAAATTCATTACAGAATCCAAATTACAAGCCAAATGCATCCATAGTTCAAACGGGAACTTAACTAAACCAAAAAATCACATACGGATATCCTAACTATTACAAGCCGACAATCTATATATTCTTAACAAATCTTAAATCAAAACGTTTAATATGCCCAAGTACATGCTTATATACATCAATTCTAAAGGGAATGTCATAAACTAACACGGGGTTTCGGTTACTGAATCCATGGTCTGTTAACCTACATGATATTAGGGAATCGTGAGTCCACTGACCCAGTAAAACTTATGGCATAACGATAGATGTGGGAGAGTTCCAAACAATAAGTATTTCGACAACAAGACAAGAATGTGATTTCAATAAACAGTTCAGAACGAACAAATCAAGCTGATAACAAGAACATATATCACATTCAAGTCACAAGGTAGAAACAAGCAATTTGGTAGGTCTATCATCTTTATATCTTCAAAATTTTTCACATAATACACTTATCCCTCCAAGCTCCCGAAGGAACAACAGAAACAGTAAAGCATAGCCGACGTACGTGCTTTAGAATAATCCTCTAGAACCCTTCCTCCAGGGTCGTCTGGATTATGCCACAGATGAGGATTTGCATGAGCTCGTATTGACAACCTGACGTTGCCCGATCAGATACTTGTACAAATCCCTAGGGCCCAACAGACATTCAGAACAGTAGGTTACGAATAATCAGGACAGTTCAATTGTATCAGGATCATGAAGCTATTAGCTCATTTTGATTGACTACTAATGATAGAACGGACAATTCGAAACTTAGTCAATCATTTAGTTCGGACAAACTAGGATTGGACTATAGACTAGAGAGATTTCATTTCAGAGTCATAGACACACATAGGGAGGTTCAGTATGGTCAAAATTAATTAGAAACAAATGCCGAATTCAAAACTCATTCGAATCATATCTTAGGTTAAGAAAATAATCATTTGAAAATGAACATTAAATTTAAAACTTATTCGATTTGGGTATAGGGTTAAGAAAATAATCATTTGAAAATATTTAAATCGATGAAATGAGGTGAAAAACGGGTTTAAAATAGCATAAACTACAGAATCACAAGTTTAGGGATTGACTTGGGCGCGACCGCGCTCAAAAATAGGCGCGGACGCCCCCGAATGGGAGAAGCCACTGCTGGGGCGCGTCCTTGGCACTATACACGCGCGGTCATGCCATGAACAGTAATAATTTTTTTTTCAGTTTTTTTTTCACAAATTCAAAACTCCCAAAATAAAATTTCAAGCCGAAATTCCAAGGTTTGCAATTTTAAATCCATTTTACAAGTTTTAGAGAGAAAAATCGATTTTGTGTCAACTTCCATTTTCCTTGCATTTTGATCTCAAATCTTCCATATTTTTTTTCCACTAAAACTTAATCATAATTCATAGTCCATAGTCCATAGGTGTCAAGGAATATTATTTCATGGATTGGAGCTTATAATCATAAGGATTAATCGATGGGAACAAATATAAGCTCATAACATCAAGAAGATAAACGGGATCATGATTTTCATAAGCTCAACAAAAGATCATCATTCAAGGCTAAACAAGAGTTCATATGCTCATAAGAAGGAATAAGAAAAACCATAAGCCTTACTTGATCAAACTTTGTCTTGACAAAGGGCTAGATGTTCCAAGTTGAGTTAACCAACTAATGATAACCAAAACATGTGTTAACTTCCATAAAACCATATCCAAATCACTTAATACATTATTCTAGTACTAAGCTTACCAAGTGGTTGGAGAGGCTCCACCTAGATTTCCCCCGAAACCTTACTTTTGCTTCTTTAAGAAAATTTGTTAAAAGTGTGTATGTGTGTGTGTTCTTTCGGATGAAGAAGAAAAACGAGGAAAATGGCTTTAAGTTTTCAGCAGCAAGAAGGGGAGTGGAGTGGAGAAATAAGTGCATAACTTTCAAGCTTCATCATTATTTATGATGGAGAAACTTTTTCATTACTTGGCTCAAGAGTTTTCATCAATTTAAAATGAAGAACCAATCCCATGGATCATGGGAGAATTTCGGCTGCCCTTGACTAAAATTTGATTCCATTTTCCTTTTTTTTTTGTTATATTATTTATTTGGGTCAAAAGTGTTAGGCTATCATGGGGCTATGTTTTGGGCCATTTCTTGGGCTTAAAAGGAGTCCATTGGGACGAAATATTTCAATAAATCGAAACTTAGAAGAGAGAAAATATTTCAGTTGGGTGAAACTATTTTTGGGATTAAAATATTCTTCGTACAATTAAAATCGGATTAATTTTTGAAAATTGACAATTCCAAATTTTAATTAGTAAACTTTTCGGGGCTCGTTTGGATCGATACGGGGTACGAAAATAAGACTTAAATGCACAAAATTTATTTTGATGTTAAAACGATATTCATGATTTTAAAAATGAATTATTATTCGAAAAATCGGTGATTCAAGATTTTATTTTAGGGGAATTCTTGGTGTGTCACACCCATGGTCCAAATCTATTTTCCAAGCACATGAAATGTTCACAAGGTTATTCAAGGTTTTCATGGTTCCATTCGCAAGACAAGTGGAGCTTATAAGAACAATAAATCACATAGGAAGATCATAGTTATAAGCTTATGCCATATTGCACAAATTAAATGAGTAAACAACAACTAGAGAGAGGAAAGAAAGCCATAAAACTAACTTGGTCCTAAACTTGATTTTTTTGTGATCTAGAGATTCCAAGGCTTCAAGCAAAATCACCTAAAGTTACAAAAATTTACTTAGTGATTTCATTTTCATCACAAGGCTTAGGTTAATAAATCTTATGTTTCATAAGCTCATTTGGAGCTTGTACATAAGCTTACCTAATGATGACCTATGGAGAGTATACTTTTCCTTTCTTTCCCTCTTTGATTTCCTAAGACACACACGCACACACACACATATTATTTTTTTTATATAAGTGTATATGTGTATATGTGGTAGTGCCGAGAGAGAGTGATGAAGGAGGTGTGAAGTTGCTGAGAGATAGTGAAAAAAAAAGGAAGACCTGTAACACACTGAGATTTCCCTAAATAAAAATTATGAGTCGTCGATTTCGTAAATTAAATCCATTTCAAAAAAACTAAAACCGACTTAATTTCAATATATGTTTTTAACACCCAAAAACAATTCCCTGTTTACACCCCAATATCTTGTTCCAATACATGTTATTAAGCCTAAATCAAGTCTAATCAAGACCCTAATTTTAGCCACATTTTAATTCACTATTTAAACACTTAAAATAAACAATTAACTAAACAAATAAACATGAAACAATGTGGAGGCATGGGTTGCCATTCAAAATCTGTAGAGGGTATGGGAGAGCCGAATTTTTGCCTCTAATTGCCATGTTAGTTGGTGAGATTGAGGGACCACCAATTTGACTAGTACCTAATCCACCATCTTCCTTAAGTAGAGAAAGTGAGGTTTGTATGACAACTTCAAATTCTGAGAAGGAAAAAAAAATTCCACAAGCATAACATTTCCACTTCATTCCTCCCATTCCACTCTCGGCAGTTTACTTTCTAGCACACACATACACTTAAATTTATTTTGGAAAATAAGAAGAATTTGGAAATGAAAATTTAGGTGGTGATATCTTCAATCCTCCGGTAAGTTAAGACTTCGTTGTCCTTATAATTTTAGTAAGTTGTAGCTCAAATATTAACCTAGAACTTAATATCTTATGTCTAGACATTAATTTTTTGGATTGCCCGGTTACTGCATTTTAAGCTTCGCACGACAAGTAAGACTTACGGAACTTTTATATCTTCCATACAATCATATGCTCTTCACTTTCATGCTTTATTCATTACATATATTGAGCTTATGATGTTGTTGTTGATCATGTCGTGACACTTGTGATTATGAGCTTTGTTATGTCATTGTTGCGTTTTTTGATATTCTATGATTCAATATTCTTGATATGCTAGACCTAAGGCTTATTGGATTCCTTAGACATGAATACTCTGCCTTAGTTTGGATACAAATCTTTGGACCATGGACTAAGGATGAGGACTTGAACAATTAAAAAACAAACGTAGAAAAGAAAAAAACAATAGCCTCTCATACAAGCTTCGGTTAGCACAATACTTAACTTCTTAACTGCCAAAACTCGACTTTTACTCATCTGAATGACTCATATAATATACCGTTGGAAACCTCTTTGAGTATAGATTCTTTTAGAATTAAGAATTATAAAAAAAAAAAAAGAAAAACGAGCAAAAATGGCCTTGGAAGGCCGACTACTATTTCCGTCGTAATCCAGTTATGTCTATTTTATCTTCAATTTCTTAGCTTTGAAAACTCGACTTCACCTCATCCGAATGACTCATATGATATACCATTGGAAACCTCTTTAAGTGTAGATAACATTAGAATTTTGATTCACTCAAAAATTTGGAAAATTGTAGCCAGAAACATCCATAGAACATGACCCGCCAGATTTTCGAGAAGCTGGAAGGAATCTGCCTTGACTTCCACTTTCAAAAATTTAAAAATCGAACTTTTCCTTATCTTAACTCGAAAAATATACCATTAGAAAGATTATCGAGTCTAATTAATTATGGAGTTAAAATACAGATTTTAACTCATTAAGATGAATTTTTTAAATAATAAAAAATTGAACTGCCGCTAGACAAATATTGAGTTTGAGTTGTTTTGATATTTTTTTTTTATGAAATATCTTTAAATTTGAAATTCGACACTTTTTTACGAAAAATTATTTTTTGGTTCGAGTGAGGTTTTTAGCCGATTTTCAAATAAAATAAATTTCAAAATTTCAATTATTCCAAATAATTTCTTTCGTATTTTTTTCCCTCAATAAGATGAAGATTTCAAATGAAAACTCCTCTATTGCATAGTCCAATTCCGATTTATTTGTCCTCTACAGTCTATAATCTCAATTTCGATCCATTTGTTCTCTACAATCTATAATTCCAAATTCCGATTCGTTTGATTAATATGATTAACTGTGTTTCTGAATTGTTCATTATGATTGGTCAATCAAATATGTGTCGAATGGCTTCATAATTATAAGATATGTTTGAATATCCCATTTATTGTTAGCTTCATGAAAGCAAGCAAGTTGGGCCCTGGAAATTTTCTAGAGTATCAAATTGGGCAACGTTGGGTTGTAGGTCTGAGCTCTTGTAAATTCATGCAAGTGGGGTAGTTCGGATAACCCTAGAGTTAGGGTTCTGAAGAGCTATCCTGAAGCACATACGTCGGTTGTGCTTTATTATTTATAAGTTGCTGCCTCGGGAGTTTGGAGAGATAAGGAAATCAAAATGTTATAAGTTGGAGTTATAAGGGTAACAGACCTACCAAAATATTTGCTTCAACCATACGACTTGAATGTGATAAATGTTATTGCTAAACATTTGATTTGCTCGTCTGTTTGTTCTAGTTTGTTTATGAAAAAAATCACATTCACTACTAGAAAAACTCCAAATTCCGACAGATTTTTCCGATGGACGATATCCATCGGACAATTCTGACTGATATTCCCACGGATATCCATGAGTGGCGAAAATTGTAAAAATAAAATTTCCGACGGACGAATCTGTCGGACAATTCATCAGAACAGCACTTTTCTAACTATTTGTGCATATAATTATG
>JACFYI010003814.1:36165-51500 GCA_014898755.1 Handroanthus guayacan | reverse complement strand
GATGGATACTTATCCATCGGAAAACTTAAAAATATTTTTTTATTTTTATCCGACAGAATTTCGGTCGGAATTATTTTGACCGACATAATCTAACGAAAATTCTTGAATTATAACTCATCGGAAATCTCGTCGGAAATGTCGTCGGAAAATTTTCGGTAGAAAATTCCGTCGGACAAAGGTTCCAACGAGCATATTTCCAATGGATGTAGTCCGTCGGAAAATCTATCGGAAATTTTAAATTCCGACAGATATTGCAGAATATCCGTCGGAATGTCCGTCGGAATTTGGAGTTTTTCTAGTAGTGATTCTTGTCTTTTTTTGTTAACGTACCCGTTATTGGGAACTCTTTCATTCCTATTCCTATGCCGTGAGTTTTACTGGGTCATGTGACTCATGATTTTATCATATTATGTAGGTTCGTAAGTCGTGTTGATCCAAGTGTTACTTCAGCCTGAACGTGAATAGTTCTTTTAAAATATATTAAGTAGTAAATTTCGCTAAGCTGGAACTTGTAACCTTATAAGTTGTATTTTGAGCAGCATGTAATAGATGGTTAGAAATTTTGTATTTTAAATGATATTACTATGTTTAAATCTTATCTTGGGATTTTAGTTTAATTGTTTCCTGTATTTGAGTTCTAATTCGTTTTTAGTTCGCAAGTAGCGTCTCGGGTCGTGGGGCGAAATGCTATCGTGACACGGGATGTTACAAGACAAGTCCTTGTAAGTGGAAAAAGCAAGTGTTAATCCAACTCTCTCATCTCTTATTTATGGATGGATTTGAGGCTAACTCTTGGCTGCCAAATTTTCATATTATAAAATGGAAATATCCCTTATTTTAAGGAAAATTTTCGGCTGCCCAATCTTGCTGAAATTTAATTTGGTTTTGCTATATTATTATTATTATTATTATTTTGAGACATTGGGTTGGACCTTAATTAATTTTGGGCTGAAATTATGATTTTTATTGGGCTAAATTTGGGCTTAAATAGGGTCGTTTGGGCCGAAATGACATTTTCAAATGCAATAAAAAAAATTCAAATGTAAAAAAAAATGATTTATCGTTTTGAAAGACAAAGAATTAAAATTTTATTTAGGGAAATTTTGGGGTGTTACAGTACTTGAAGGCGAGGATATTTTTATTATCTCAACAAAGATTTTTAATAAAAGTGTGTATGGAGTGAGTATGGTTATTTTTAATAAATACAAAGGTGTTTTGCTATATATTTAATTACATGAGAGCTTTTGTGCTAATTCATGATTTCACAAGGGGGTTTATGCAATTTGCCCTTAATTAAAATCAGCGTTCAACTATCGTAATTGCTCAAACTCTTGTAGTGATTGTATGCGGACAACATTTGATAGGGTAAATTGCATAAAACATCCCCTGTGAAAAGTTAAATTAGCATATAACACCTTGTGAAATAAAATATATTGCAAATCATCTTTTGTTTTTGAAAACCATTCACAAGACTAAAATATCATATATATATATATATGTGATATACATATATATTCAAAACTATATTACTATAAAAATCATATATATATTATCGTGAGAAAATTATTTATTTATATATCATATAAATATATATTCTTAAAAATATATAATTGCAATACATACATATATATGAGTATGTAAATATATGAAACAAGTGTATATTTTTAAAAATATGCAATTAAGATACACACACACATAAAAGTATTAAAAAAAAAGAAGAAGAAGAAGGAAGACTCCACATGACGAAGACGAAGAATTGAATTTTCTGAAATGAAGTTAACAAGGGGGAGGGGAAAAAGAGAGAATAGAAATAGATGAGCAAAAAGAGTGGTGTTACGTAGTGAATTGCAAAAAAGATCCTGATAAAGCTACGTTTATATTTATTTCAAGATCTGCACCCGTAAAGCCAATTTTTAAAAATTAAAGGGGGATAATTAGCTTTTTAAAATAAGATAGAGGTTCATTGGTTAATTAGAGTTTTCATAGGGGTGTTTTTTGTAATTATCCCCCCTTTTATTTTTAAGTATTTAGGGGAAAAATTAACTTTTCTAACCTTAAAAAATAGGCATACCCTTAGAAATTCGAGCATTTATGACACGTGCCAAAAAATGGGTTCAATGTGCATATTTCTAACAAATACGAGGATGATTTTTAACATATTTTATTTTATAGGGTGTCATATGCTAATTCGATTTTTCACATGAGGTTTTATGCAATTGACCTATTAGGTATATTTACAACGGGAAAATTGTAATTTTTGTCCCTCAACAAAACTCCCTCCTCCTATTGTTCTTTTTCGAAATGGAGATTTAATATTAGTTCATTGCCCAAAGGAATCCTTGCAATTTAGATCATTCAACCTTAATTTTTCTGAATTGGATTCAAATCAACCCAATTTGGGCAGAAAATTGAGGCTTTCTCACCATGTATCAATATTTGTCATATAATCGCACATAATAATATTTAATCTTTATTAGTTATTAAAGTATACATTACTTACCCATATTAGTGCGATTATGCATTCTTATCAAAATAGCAATGAGATTGTTATTCAAGAAGAATTACATATCAAAAGTTCAATCGGATCAAGAACGAACCACCGCCCTTTATGTATTTCCATTACAATCATAGCTGCTGAAAGAGAAATTATCCTCATTAAACATATCGTGGCTTCTTAGAAAATGGTAGAAAACTACATCATGAATTGCTTCTAGAAAAATATTCCAAGAGCTTAATCCTGATCTTATTGAGATGTGCAACAACATCTTTCATACTAATCCTTTCACCAGGAATTTCAGTGGAGCAATTTAAAGCTACTTCCATTATGGATGACAAGCATTCTAACTTTTCCTTAAAGTTATCCTCTTCGGGATTCAACAATTTAGGATCCATTACCTTGGTTACGCCATCAGGCAAAACATCCTTCACCCACCTCCTTAGGCTTAAATCACCAATGAATGTTTCACTACTCGGTTTTGTTCTCGTAAAAACTTCCATTAGCATAATGCCGTAGCTATACACATCACATTTTATCGACACTAGACCTTCCGTTCCATACTCTATCAAAAGATGCATAAGAAAATCCATTAGTACATAGGGATAATTACCTCTGCACCCCTTTGAGGATTATCATAATTACCAAAGCACCTCTTAAGTTTAAATAATTACTATTATACCCTCTACTATGCAGTTCAACTAATACAGAATTACAATTATATCCTCTAAACATACGCATGTAATATAGTTACACTTCCTTATCCAAGGGGGTCTACTTGTAATGTTTGGAATTTTTAGGGGGTGTGACAATAACTATCCAAACCTTAGGAGTTATGATAATCATCGAAATCTCATGGGGTGTTTTGGTAATTATACCAAATTGCAGGGAATGTTGAGGCAATTATCCCCAGTGTATATTATATAGTGCTTGAAAATTGAAAATTAGAGAAAGTTAGGGGCTTCTACCTGGTGCAATGTAGCCTAAGGTTGCAAGAGTGGTGGTTTGTCCAAAACTATCTCCGTTGCGTAATAGCTTAGCAATCCCAAAATCACTCAAATGGCTAACCATATCTTGATCCAACAATATATGTAACAGCCCCGAAACCCGACTGCGATATTGTCCGCTTTGGAAGCCCTACCTATAGCAGGGAACTTACACCTCACGGTTTTAAAAGGCCTCACAGTGGGGAGGTATCCACACCCCATATAAGGAATGCTTTGTTCTCCTCCCCTACCAATGTGGGATATCACAATATATTACTAGGTTTGAGATCACAATGAGCTATAGGTATTGAGTAACCGTGGTGAAGATATTCTAATGCATTTGCTACATCTATCATTATGTTGATTCTTTGCATGAAGTCCAACGAATAATCATCCAAATACAACCACTTTTCAAGGCTTCCATTTGGCATGTATTCTAAGATCAAGGCCTTGAACTGCTCGTTGGAGCATGTAGTAATAACTCTACAAAGATTTCGATGGCGCAGGTTACGAAGTACTTCACATTCGGTATCAAAACTTTTGAATGCACCTTCTAATTGTAAATTGAATACCTTAACCGCCACGTTCTCTCCATTTTTAAGTGTCCCTTTATAGACAGAGCTGAAGCCCCCAGTCCCAAGCAAATGGTTCTCACTGAACCCTTCAGTTGCTTGTTCAAGGTCATAATATGAGACTCTTAACTTTGTTGTACCATATGATAAATCTTTCTTATCTTTTGCCACTTGTTTCCTTCGATATCTTACAAATAAATACACCAATACTAGAAAGAAAGCTAATGCCAAGACCCCCAATAAACCATATAAAACTCGAAGAATCACTTTACGTCTCTTTGATTTACGAACTTTAGTGATGGGGCATTGGGGGACACCATATCTAGGATCTCTGCAAAGTCCTGCATTTGACATGAAATATTGACCACCAAAGTTCTTAAAAGGACCACCAGAAGGGATCTCACCACTTAAATCATTGAAAGAAACATCAAAATAGGAAAGATACTGAAGTGCCTCCAAAGACTTGGGGATGTTGCCGGAAAGATTGTTGTTCGATAAATCTAGTGCCTCTAAATTTAACAGCTTACCAATTGACTCAGGAATAGATCTCTCAAATCTATTATGTGCCAATGAAAGGTTAATTAGGTGCTGCAAATCTCCTATCGATGTTGGAATAATGCCAAAGAATCGATTCATTGACAAATCAAGAAGGATTGTAGCCTTGAGATTTCCAATATCCGAAGGTAGAGATCCAGTTAGAGAGTTTGAAGATAGATTCAACTGAAGAAGATCATTGAGTTGCCATAAGCTTGTCGGTATGCCGGAATTTAGTTTGTTGTTCCCTATGTGGAAAGACCTTAGAGCTGTAAGATTTCCTATGCAGTCAGGGACAACTCCTGTGATTTGATTTTGGTAAAGCAACAATCCATTCAAATTCTCTAATCTGCATAGATTGTTTGGAATTGATCCACTTATGCTATTCCGAGAAATAGCCAACCCTTGAAGCTTTTGCAAATTCCCCAGGGCCTCCGGAATTGATCCTATTAGTTGATTGCCATATAGACTTAAAAGAAGCAAATTTGTAAGATTGCCAAATTCTTCGGGAATGCTGCCACGAAGACCACTTGTAACAATAGAAATACGCAAGAGAAGTAGATAGATTCCCAACAGAAGTGGGAAGAATGGAATTGAAAAGATTATTACCCAAACCCAACTTCTGTAGATATCTACAGTTTGTTAATGAAGCGATGAACTTTAGCTCTGAAGATTCAGCCACAAGGTTGTTTTCGGACAAGTATAAATCTTCGAGGAAGCTCAACTCCCCAAGGGAGTTGGGAACTAGTCCACTAAATCTGTTGCCATCAAAGTTTATGATATTGAGTTTGGAAGAATTTGAGATATAATGAGGAATTTCTCCACTCAAGTTATTGCTGTTGAAGAAAAGTTCTTGCAGACTAGGCAATTCATAACCAAAATTGGGTGGAAGGTCGCCTGTAAGTTGATTCTCTGAAATCGAAATCGTTTTCAAAGTTGACATATTGAAGATTTCTCCAGGAATGGAACCCCTCAAGTTGTTCACTCCCAAGTAAAGACCTTCCAGATTTGGAAGATTTCCTATCTCTCGAGGAATCATGCCTACAAAATTACGAAGCTTGGTTAGAGACATACAATTTATCAAGTTCTTGGATTTTAAGAGTTTAAGGAACAGAAAACAAAAAAATCAAGGACATCATAAGATGTGTTTTTTGCGAACTTTTTGTAGTTAAGACATACCTATCAAATTGTTATAGCCAGCATAAAACATCCGCAGTTTGGTTAAGTTTCCCACACTTGTTGGAATGGATCCGGTTATGTTATTGTAAGATAATTGTACATCCTCAAGTTCTAAGCATTCGCTGATCCTTTCTGGGAGCTCACCGACTAACTCATTCTCATAGAGAATGAGCATTTGAAGTTGAGAAGAAGAATGAGAGCACATATCTAGAGGCAAAGGACCACTTAGATTGCAATTTGCAATGTTGATGTATTCAAGCGATGAAATGTTGAAGAGAGTCGAAGGTATAGAGCCTATGAGAAAGTTAGCTCCGATGCTTAGCTCCTTCAAGCTCTTGAGGTTACCTAGCTCTTGTGGAATTTCACCTGTTGAGGTGTTAAATTGCATGAGAACTTGAGTAGAATACTAAAGCTAGACAAATATGGGCCAAGAGAAAAATTAGGTTAATTACTTCTACACCCCCACCAAAATAGCTAAATTAACAATTCTTTCTTGATAATTTTCATAATTACAAAAAGCCTCCCATTTAAAAATGCTTCATTATAAAACCGAAAAGTAGTGATTGATCATGTTGCCTCAATTTAGAAGTTTTTAACAATTAAAAATTAATATCTATAAAGTGTGAGGGCCAAAGATAGTTATTTGGGTGGTATGTTTTCATGTTTAATACCCAAATTAATGCTCTTTAATATTAATTTACCTTAATATCACCCACAACACAATAAAACATCATTAACTTACTAATTTAGGTAGTCTTTGCATTGATTGTGAAAAACACTTGTAAGATGATAAGTTGCGGAAAGTTGTTTTTAAATGTTTGGAAACTTTGCTTATGCTGTGAGTTCTCTAAAATTAGTCAATAATAACCTGTAATTTCATAAGCAGCCTTGGGGTTATTTATAAGATGTTGTAAGCTATTTCTAATAAAAGTAGGTGATTATAATTTCAAACACTACAACTTTTTATTGGCTTACAGTGAATGACGATTTCAAAACACTAAACACCTTTAATTATAATATTTTTTTTTTACAACTTTCAGTAAAAGTAAGTGATTATGTTTTTACATAATCTATTGCAAAACACCACCTTAATTATTTGCATTATATTTATATATATATATATATGTAATTCACATTGATTATTTATACACGCGCATTGAGTGTGCAATCAATGATAGTATTAATTAAATGATAATAGCACCTGAATTCTTCATTTATGAAAAGGCAATATTTGTAATATATCTATATTTGAAATAATGTTTCAGTAAATAAATTAGTTAAATGTTATAATTTAAAAACATATGAGTATTAATTGTTATGTAATGGGACTTGCAATAGATGTAATCATGTAATAATAAAAGAAGAACATATGAAAAAAATTCTCGATTGTAATTTTCCTACAATACTTTCGAATGCATCTTTCTTGCATATATTTTGGCTCTATTAACACTAGAGAAAGTATTTGCATAAGCCATTTTTATATCAAAAGTGCGAAAATGGTTACTAGCTTCCTCATATATAAATGATGACAAAAACTGCCACTGATGACTACTTTTTTGCTTCACTAGCTATTTTTTTCCATTTAAAAGTTATAATACCAAAATAGTGTTTTCTTCAACATTTCCCCTTTTATGACAAAATCATTACATATTTACTACTTTAAGTTTCAAAGTTTCATTGAGGATACAACACGAGGTTCATTTATATATATATATTTTTTTTTTGCTAACATCCACTATTTCCATCCAAAACTCCAACAACAGGGAAACTTCAGAAAAACTTGTATTAGAGAGGAGAAGTTTTGGTAATTATGGAATCACACGTGAGATTTCGTACATTAATTATTCCAGCTAATATAAGTGTAATTATAACCAAAATGAATACTGAAGAACAGAAAAGGAGACTACACTGCAAAATTATGATTAGCAAGATGCCCTTTCATGCCCAAACTTGTTATGAAAAGTCAATATATAGTTCCAACTTTAAGATAAAGAATTACCTGTCAAATAGTTTGCCCCTAGATACAATATCTCAAGTGCCTTTAATTTTCCAATTTCTCTTGGAATAGGGCCACCAAATTTGTTGTATGACAAAGATATGAGACGGAGTTGCGAACATTGAGAAATATTTGAAGGTATCTGACCTTTGAACTCATTTGAAGACAAATATAGTCCTTTAAGTCCCGGAAGGCCATGACACATGTCGGCTGGTAGCTCGCCTGACAAGTTATTTCCAGTAAGAGAAAGTGTTTCCAAGCTTGAGATGTTGAAGATCGCCCTTGGTATTGCCCCATTGAACTTGTTAAACTGCATACTTAACATCTTCAAGTTATAAAGATTTCCAACATCTTCTGGGACTATCCCCTCCAATGAATTATACGATAGATCCAACGTCTCATGCTTCGATACGTTGGAGATAGACTTTGGCAGGAGACCTTTGAAACTGTTATTTCTAAGATTCAGGAAGTGAAGTTCATGCAAGAATCCGAACCAAGAAGGAAGTTCCCCGATAAAGTTGTTGAAATTGAAATCAATGACTTTTAATCTTCGCAACTGAGCCAACTCCTGGGGCAAGATACCATGAAACCTGTTGCTACTGAAGTTGAGATACACAAGAAATGTGACATTTCCCATTTCAGGGGGCAGGTCTCCTACAAGTCCCATGGCAGAAATGTCTAATGCAATTACTCTTTGGTGGCGTGAGCCACAAGTAACTCCGGTCCAGTTGCAAACAGAGGTAGAATCAGACCAATTTTTGTATAGAACATGAGAAGGGTCTATATTAAGTCGGGATTTCAAGGCTAGAAGCGCTGATCCATCGGTGGTTATATTGGTCAAGGCCATGGCCAAGCAAGCCATTAGGCATTGAGCCAACAACAGTGCAAGAGGAAATAAGTGAGCTCTCATAAAGCCCTTTTCTACTTATTTTTTAGAAGACAAGGAAAGTATGTGTTTTATAAAAACTCCGGGTCACTGATATTTAAACAACAAAAGCAGATAAGAAATGAAGATAAATAACCAGAAATGAAGATATAAAAAAAAAATGGTAACCAGAACATAAATAAGACGACATTTCAACGCCTGTAGTGGACGGAAACATATGACAAGACAAGCATACGGAGTCAAAAGAATTTTAACCAGAAATGAAGATATAAAAAAATGGTAACCAGAACATAAATAAGAGGACATTTCAACGCCTGTCGTGGAAGGAAACATATGACAAGACAAACATATGGAGTCAAAGAATTTTATTCAAGGATATTATAATACATAGCATTAGTAATAAAATAATTTAATGGTCTCCTCTAACCTGAGTTATTCATCATCTGATAATGATTTATTCAATATAAAAACTATAACTTGAAAGTTGCTTTAACTTGCTGCCAAAAGGTCAGCCATCTACAACTTTTGATGGGACGACATCCTCTATTTCAAAACGGTATTTCATCTCCTATTTCATGCTTTAAATGTATGCCACGTGTATTAAATATTTCCTTAGAAAAATATTTAGTAATAAATGCAATACACATGGCATGTATTTAAAGGCATGGAATAGGAGATAAAATATTGTTTTGGAATAGAAGATCCCGTCCCCTTTTGATAAGATGTCATTATAATAGAGTATTATTAATTAAAGATTATTATCTCAAACACATCCTTTGTTTTGTTCTCTCTATAGAAATACCCATTGTACGTCAAAAATTTACAATAATATCCTCTAGACATTACAAGTAGACTCCTGAAAAGTGACGAAGTGATTGAAATATTACAAGCAAACACATGTTAATTTAATGATAGAGGGTGTTATTGTAGTTTGATGATACCAAGTTTGTCCCACAGCAGAAAGGTCGAAGGGTTTGAGATAATTTATAAGTTATCCCCCATCTCTCACCATTCGAGACGCCTTTTCAAGACAAAACCCCTTACCATGAGCGTCGACGGGACAATGTCTCAAAGCTGATGAACATTGTATGTCGGCGACAAATTTGGGCATCATCATAATTCTCTCCCATTGATTTAATAGCGGGTGACGTTAACGTAATTTGTCATATTACGGGAAGTAGTTCTATAATTAGATCGAACCTTAGGTGTGAATCAGAAAAAAGAAAGTAAAGAAACCAGTCTCCAGGAAGGAAAAGGTTGCACTTGACAGAATCAAATCCACGTAAAGTATGAATTGTCAAACGGCAGGCGTATCACGTATTAATTTTCAATTGTTTTGGTCGCATCTCAACAATATTAAACCAATTTGCCAAGCCTTAATTAGATGGACTCCTCAATATATATATATATATATATAAGGAGACCAAATTCAAGTTATGATCTTTTAAAATAGTCATTTTTTTGGTTTTCAAGTTCTCTGTGGAGAACTATTCCTCCAATCAAACTTTAGAATGATTTTTCTTGTTAATTTTAGGTTTTTTTTCTTTTTTTTCTTTTTTTTAAGGCGGAAAGGTTTTTGTATTTTTTATTTTTGATTTAGACAGTAAGGATTAGTGTAAGAAGATCAAAATTATAGTTAGATACAGTGATTTGATAATTTTTTATATTACTGTTTCAAGGAGTGCTGTGATTTTTGCGTAAATGATTGCCTTCTATCATTTACCTTTTATAAATGATTAATTGCCTTAATTTATTTAAGACTAAATTCTTTAATTTTTCATGTACAAGGAGTACAATTTTTTCATTTCAACAACTTTTCTACATTTGCAACATTTTTGAGTTTTTAATTTTTTCAAGGACAAAATTTTGTATTTTTCCATCTATCTGCTATTAATTTTTTTATAGTTAATTAAGTTTTTTTTAATATCTTTTAAAACTTAATCCTTCCTAATCAAATTAAGAAATTTAAAATTTCTTCAAAGGACGTTGAAGAATCAAAATACAAGCTGCCCAAAGAAGGCATTAAATTCAAAATTAATCAATTTGAAATTTCCATAAATCAATGTCATGTGTGTAAATTCCATGTCGAGTTAATTGGTTGTATTATGTTACTGTTGACTCTCTTTTTTTTCTTAATTAAAATTTTTACTTTGGTAGATCAATTAATTGCATTTGAAAAAATATATAAAATAAAGTATACTTATAAATTATAACTATAATTTTGATTTATCAGTTCATGATTTTGAATCATAAATAAAGCTTTGTTGTAAATATAGTAAGTATTGGAATGAAGAAAGGATAGATATGCTCAGGAAAACATTCAGAATTCTTGTTTAAAAGAAATTAGGACAATTAAGTTATTTTCAATAAATAAAAGTGGAGCATGAAGGGCAGGAAGTAAAGAATAAAGTACAAGAATCAGCATCCTTAAAGAAAACAAATAAAAACATAAGTCTATTGCAAATAAAAGACAATGACCACAAATAAAAATAATAATCATGAACACGATAAAAAGTATTTGCCTTGTTTGCTTTTGTTTTGCATACAAAATATTTTCTCTACAAAATATATCCAGACACAAATTTTGTTTTGTAGGGGAAATGATTTTTAAATTTTCCAAAATGCCATTATTACTTATAAATTTTCACTATATATTCTACCAAATCATATTAAAAATCACATCCATCATTACTTTTACATACATACATACCATATATAAATTTCACAATTAAAATTATATACAAAGAAATATTATTTAATTAAAATTTCTCTCCACTAACTAGACAAAAAGTAATTGATTTGATATATACAGTAAAAATTATCTCATCATAAAGTATAACAAAACAACACCTCGCTTTCCAAATTTTCTGCATACTATTTGAAACATTAGACATTCTTAACATTCCCCAATTTTATTTTCAAAACATCATTTTTCGAATACCACAAAATGTTACTGTAATGCCCGGGGTTCTAGAACATTTGCCCTTAGGTCTGTAACGTTACTCACACGTAGGGAATTAAGCTATAACCATAACAGAAACTCAAATATTTCCATTTCTTGCAATAATAAAATATTCCTTACATTTACAACCCAAATTTTTTCAAAATAAACTAAACTATAACAAACATCATCAAGTTCCAAATTACATATCATGATAAGGCTTAACATAAATACAAAACTAGAACATTTATCTAAAGCATCCAACTCTATCAATCAACCTGAAATCAATTCCCTACATAATTGTAATATCCCGAAATTTTTTCTAATTAAAATTTTGAACTTCTATTTTTTAAATAGTGAATCGTTTTCACATTACGAAAATCATTTTATCATCCAAATAAATTTCTTGCATCTAAAAAATATTTCGCATTCGAATCTCGATTTCTTGTGAAATTTTATCCCAATAAACCTTTTTAAGCCCAAAAGAAAACCCAAACTCAACCACAATTTAGCCCAATATTTTTGGACTAATAATTGAACTTTTCAAAAAATATATATATATAGGAAATCAGATCAGATTTCCCACATGGAGGCGGCCGAAATTATCCCACAAAGTGAGGGATAGGTTTCCAATTTTTAATTGACAAAATTTGAGAACCAAGTGATGGCTATTTTTCCAAGTTATAAATAAGAGGAGATGGCTTGTATACCATTTCATGGAGAATCATTTTCTTGCTACAAAATTTGGCATTATCCTTTCTCTCTTTTCCGCACTCTTGATAGACTCCACTTGCACACACACACCTGAAATTTTATCAAGTAACAAGAAGGAAATTTAAAGGGAAAAAAAGGTGATGACTCTCTTGTGATTATTGGTAAGCTTAGCTGTAATACCCCAAGATTTTTCAAATTAAAATTTTGAATTTGCCAAATTTCATAAATTAATATGATTTCAATAAAACAAAAAATGTTCTAATTTTAAAAACAAGTTTCACACGTTTGAAATATCTTCTCTTGTTTAAGCTCCGATTTCTTATGATATTTTCGGCCCAATAAATCTATTTTAAGCCCAACAATTAGGCCCAAAAACCAGCCCTATTCCAGTTCACATTTTGACCCATTATTTAAATGCTTCAAAAAGATGAAAACAAGGAAATCTGATTCCAAATCTGCAAGTATGGAGGCAGCCGGATTTCTCCAGAAATTAGGGGAGTTGGTAGGATTTGTTTAGCCTATTTTAATCAAAGAAATTCTAGACCAAGTGTTCATGGATTTCCTCAACTATATATACATATATGTAAGCTAAATTTTCAGACAAAAATCTCTCCATTTCTTGCTGCAAATTATGTTCCTTCCATCCTCTCCATTCGGCAGTTTTATTGCATGCATACACACTTAAATTTTCTTTAAGAAACAAGAAGAGGTTAAGAAAGGAAATCAAGGGGGTATTCTCTCCAAATATTTGGTAAGTTAAGACTTGGTTCATACCTATATGATTATGATAAGTTGTGACTTAAAGATTGATAAAAAAAACTTGCTATCTTATGTTAGACAGTTGATCAACTCGGAGAGCTCGGAGTGTTTAGGAACTAAGCTTGAACAAGTAAGACTTATGGAACCTCATATTCCTTTCACATGCTTATGTCTTTCCCCATGATTTGATCATCTTATTATGCTGAGCTCATTGTGTTTATGATCATGATGGTTTCTTGTATATTGAGTTTTGTTTGCTATGATCATTGTTCTTGTTGATATAAGCTTAAAACCTTGAAATAATGAACCAATGCCTTATGAACATCTTTGACATCTTCTCTATGCTTGGACTAAAAATATAGTATGGAACATGGACTAAGGGAGGACTTGATAACTAAAAGTTGAAAGAAAACGAGAGATGTGGACAAAAACGTTACTTTTCCACCCGGTTTTGAATTTCCAAAAATTCTTTAATCAAATTCCAAAACGATGATTTAAAAATGTTTATGGATCTAAAAGAACCCTAAAAATTTGATTTAGAGCTAAAAATTGAAAAAAAATAAAAAGACTGAAAATTAAAATTTTGCCCGAGACTCAGCACCCAAGCGCTCAGATTTGAGGGCTCAAGTGCTCAGTTAGTGCTTAAGCGCTCAAAACGAGCACCTCAGTGCCAGCTCAGAAACTTTATAAACAATATTTCCAGTAACCTAGCACTTAAGTGCTCAAAACGAGCACCGCAGTGCTCATTTAACATTTTAAAATGAAAAATTTTTATTCCATTCTAGAGGCTGAGCGCTTGAGCGCCCATTTGGGCGCTCAAGCGCTCAGACCCGTAAAGAAAGCTATTGTTTGGGTGCTTAAGCACCAAACGTGCGCTCAAGCGCTCATTTCCGTGAGCTTAAATGTATTTTTGACTTCTTTTTTTATAAACCAAGTCCATATCTAATCTTTCTAAAATACATTTCAGATTTTAACACAATGAATTCTCAAGTCCATAGTCCAATTTCGATTTTTTTTTAAGATAGGATTGACCGAAATTCTGAACAGTTTATTTACTATTTTTGGTCAATCAAACATTGTACCGTGATGGCTTACTGATATACTTGAAATGATTTGCGTGTTCCTGAACCTGTCAGATTGAATACTGTTAGGCCCTGGGGATTTTTAGGGGTATCTGATACGAGCAATATCGGATTAACTATCAGAACCCTTAAAATCCTCTACCGTTGGGTAGACTGGATGGACCCTGGAGTTAAGGTTCTGAGAGGCTACCTTAAAGCACGTGGATAGTTGATAGTGCTTTTACTTTACTAGCTCTTTTGAGGGCATTAGAGGGATAAGGATGAATCTATTTGAAGATTAAGGGTGATAGATCCATGAAAACTGCTTGATTCAGCCTTAAATGACTTGAATGTGATAATTGTTTACTGTTATCGATTTGATTTGACTATCCTGACTGTACTGAACTGTTTTACTGAATCACATTCATGTCTATCACTGTTCTGCTCATCGTTCATACTCTTTGTTCCTATTTTTTGCCATAAGTTTATTGAGTCAGTGGACTCATGATTTCATATCATTATGTAGGTTCCTAGACCAAGAATTTGATTGACTGGAGCTCTGTATAGACTGTGAATTGTCTTTTGGATAAATGTATATGCTTAAGTTTGTATCGCTAATGATTGTACGGACTTCAAACTTTTAGTGACTTGTTTGGTTTGGATTGTAGTTTTGAAATTACCGACTTGTAAGGATGGTATGATGAAATACAGCATGTATGATTTTATGTTTTAGTTCCTGTTTTGGATTTAGAATGTTTATCCGATCGCAAGTAGTGTTCCGGATCACGAGGCTGAATGCTATCGTGACCCAGGTCGCTACATTAGCTTATATTTAAGACTAAATGTTATGTTAAAGTTATGATTGAAGTTTGATTAGGATTTGTGATCTTTCGTTTTAGGTGGTTCAAATTGAATACTCGGGGAACTCGATACTTCTTACTTTAAGTTGGAATCAAGTAAGGCTTATGGAAACTCTTGCTTCCTTCACATGCTTACATGATTTTCCTCTTATTTTGCTAATCATCCTATGTTGAGCTTACGATATTCATGATCATGTTGATATCCTTGTTGTTATGAGCTTAATGTTGGTATATTTGTTGATTCTTGTGAAATTAAGCTCAAATCACTAAAATGATAATCCAAAGCCTATTAAATATCGTTGACATTACTACCTATGCTTTGGATTGGAAATGGACCTTGGACATTGGACTAA
>JACFYI010003814.1:14954-36065 GCA_014898755.1 Handroanthus guayacan | reverse complement strand
TAATAATAATAATAATAATAATAATAATAATAATAATAATAATAATAAATGACTAAATGAATGCTAAAGCATTAACAAAATAAAATAAAAATTTATTCAAATTTCTAGCCTATAAAAATCAGCCATAATAAAAAATTAGAGTAGTCATGTAATGCCCCAGATTACTAGAGTATCCCCCCAGGTCCGAGACGCTACTCTCAAACGAAAAGCCAACTAATAACCCTAAATAAAGAATTCACAAGGCTTTCGTAACTTATCAACTCAAAACAACCCATAATTCATAACTAAAAATTTTTCAAAATATACATCATACCATCCTCAAAATACAAGCCAACCATAGTTTCTGAACCTAACCATTTTTTCCTTGGACTTTCAAGATTTCACTGAATAATTTTGGATAGATACTCAAATTTGCTATCTTTCCTTTCTCGCTTAGACCATCTACAACTACATTTGCTTTCCTTGGATGGTAGATGATTATGAAATCATAATCCTCCAGGAATTCCATTCAACGCCTTTGCCTAAAATTTAAGTTTTTTTTACTGATGATATATCTCAAGCTCTTATGGTCTATAATACCCCTCCTAATTAAAATTTTGAATTGCCGATTTTCTCAAATTAATTTAATTTCAATAAAACAGAAAATGTTTCAATTTCAAAATAAGTCCCACACATCCAAAATATTTTCTTTCATCTAAGCCACGATTTCTTACGATACGTCAGCCCAATTATAATCCTTTTAAGCCCGAGAATTGGCCCAAACATAGCCCAAAAATTAGCCCACACATTTCAGCCTAATTATTTAAACATTTCAAAAAAAAAAAAAACCAAAAATAAGGAAATCAGATTTCAAATCTGCAAAGGTAAAGCAACCGAAATTTTTCAAAAATTATGGGATTTGGTTTTGAATATTTTAAGCTGAAAATTTGTTAACCAATAATTTGTTATAGGTTCAACTATGTATGATGGATAGAGCATTCTTCCATACACTTATTCCTCCAAAACTCTTGCTGAAACTCTAGCTTTCTTCCTTCCTTATTCTTTTCTCCAACCGGCAGATACACACATACACTTAATAATTTCTTGAGTGCTAAAAGAGAGATAAAAGGGAAATCGAGGTGGAGTCTCTCCAACCATTGGTAAGCTTAGTGCTAGAATAATGATTAAATAATTTTGGTAGGGTGATATTGGAATTAATACATGATTGGTTGTCATTTAGGTGGACAAATCAAGCTTGGGAGCATCTAACATTTTGTCAAGCTAAGCTTCAACAAGTAAGACTTATGGAACTCTTGTCTTTTACATTTGCCACATGTTTTTCTCCTCAATGTTGTGTTCATCTTCTTATGAATAAGACTATGATGTTGATGATCATGATGATATACTTGTTGCTATAAGTTTGTGTTGATTTATTTGTGCTTTTTGATGACTTAAGCTTAATACCCTTGAATGCTAATCCAAAGCTTATTGAATTTCCTAAACATCATCTTCTATGCTTTGGAATCTACATAAACCTTGGACTATGGATGAAGAGGAGGATTTGATGACCTAAAACCGACTAAAAAATAAAAGATGTGGGCAAAACGTAACTTTATGACTTGATTTTGATTTATTCGAAAATCTTTGACCAAATATTAAAAATGATGTTTTATAAATGTTCGTGGACATAAAACAACCTCAAAATGTGATTTTGAACAAAAAATCAGAAGAAAATAAAAAGATAAAAAATTGAAATTTCACCTGAGACTCGGTGCCGAAGCGCTTAGATTTGA
This sequence comes from Handroanthus guayacan, assembly GCA_014898755.1. Classification (NCBI taxonomy): domain Eukaryota; kingdom Viridiplantae; phylum Streptophyta; class Magnoliopsida; order Lamiales; family Bignoniaceae; genus Handroanthus; species Handroanthus guayacan. The sequence continues at coordinate 34,293 of JACFYI010003814.1, read as the reverse complement.
GCGCTTTAGTGCTCAAAACGAGAGCCCCAGCGCCCAACCAGATTTTCAAAAATGAAGTTTTAGCCAAAAATTCCAAAAGCTGAGCGTTCAAGCGCTCAGAATCATTTAGAAATCTACTATTTGGGCGCTCGAGTGCCTAAACGAGTGCCCAAATATTCATTCCAGTAAGTTCAAAATGCATTTTCTGCTCCGGTGGATAAAGGGAAAGCCTTGGCAACTCAAGGAAAGACTAAATGTAGGCACTGTGGGGGCACTAGCCATACAAAAGAGTAGTGTTGGAAGAAATTGGCCAAATACTTTGCTTGAAGCAGTGATCAGCACACGATCAAAGACTACCCCAAAGGCCGCAAGACTGGGAATACAAGGACGGAAAGCTAGCAGTAGAGTACAACTAGACGTCCCAAAATCAAAGCAAGAGCTTATGCCCTAATAGGAGAGGAAGGCACAGAACCTACCTAGGTTGTGGAAGGTAAGGTTGTCATTCAAAAATTTATTTGTAAAGCTCTTTTTTATCCTGGTGCAACATATTCTTTCATTTTATATGACTGTGCTAGGGGATTAAATTTGCCTTCTGAAAATATAAGTATCTTTTATGAAGTTTATACTCTAGTAGGAGGATGCTATGAGACTAGGATTAGATATCCACGATGCCCTGTAGTCATAGAGAATCAGAACTTTAGTGCCGACCTAATTGAGTTAACAATCCATGATTTCGATCTCATTTTAGGAATAAATTGGTTGTTTTAGCATTGTGCTATTATTGATTGTCATGCTAAAACAGTCAAGTTGGGTACTGGAGTTGGAGTCAATATCAGAAATGCAAATAAGAACGACGCTGTTCCTATCGTTTTTGCTGTAAAGGCCAGAAGGATAATCAGAAATGGGGGACAAGGATTTCTGGCTTACATGATTAATAAACCTCAGGATAAGACTGAACTGAAAGACGTAAAAGTAGTTAATGAGTTTCCTAAGGTATTCCCAGAAGAATTGAACTTGCTATCCCTGGATAAAGAGATTGAATTTGTGGTAGAGACAATCATTGGGGTAGCGCCATTCTCAAAGACCCCCTACAGAATAGCACTAACATAACTTAAAGTGCTTAAAGATTAGTTACAAGAACTACTGGAGAAGAATTTTATAAGGTCGAGCTCTTCGCCTTGGGAAGCTTCAGTATTGTTTGTGATGAAGAATGATGGGTCACTAAGGATGTGTATTGATTAAAGGGAGTTGAACAAAGTGACCATCAAGAATAAGTATCCATTATCCCATATAGATGAGCTGTTTGATAATCTTTAAGAATCAGCTGTCTATTCAAAATTGGATTTAAGATTGGGGTACTATCAGTTGAAGATACGGGTAGCAGATATTTTCAAAACTGCATTTAATTCCCGTTATAGGCACCTTGAGTTTGTGATTATGCCATTTGGATTGACTAATGCTCCCGTGATGTTTATGGACCTAATGCATCAAGTGTTTTATCCATACCTCGATAGCTTCGTGGTAATTTTCATAGAAGATATTCTAGTTTATTCCAAAACTAAAAAGGAGCATGAAGAACACTTGAGAATTGTTCTTCAGACCTTAAAAGAGCACAAGCTCTATACCAAATTTAGCAAGTGCGAATTTTGGCTTAAGAAGGTGACTTTTCTGAGATATATCATATCAGGGAATGGACTTGAAGTGGACCCCAAAAAAGTCGATGCGGTCCTGAAGTGAAAAAGACCTGGAACGGTCACTAAAGTGAGCAATTTTCTAGGACTAGTTGGACATTTTCATAAATTTATCCAGAATTTGTCAAAGTCGGCTAGACTACTCATTCGACTGACTCAGAAAGACCAAAAATTCATTTGGGACAAATAGTGCGAGAAGAGTTTTTCAAAATTGAAGAAGAGATTAACAATAGCCCCAGTATTCCCACTTCCTGATGGGTCAGAAGAGTTTAATGTTTATACTGACGTCTCAAAAGAAGGATTAGGTTGTGTTCTGATGCAAAAGGGCAAAGTAATCACTTACGCAACATGAAAGCTAAAAAATCATGAAGTGAATTGTCCCACACATGATTTGGAGTTAGCAGTAGTGGTCTTCGCGTTGGCTAAATGGCATCATTATCTCTATGGTGTAAGGGTAGAAGTGTTCACGGACCACAAGAGCTTAAAGTACATCTTTAGTGAAAATGATCTAAATTTAAGGCAACAATGATGGATGGAATTCCTAGAAGACTATGACTTTATCATCAGTTATCACCCAGGAAAAATGAACATCGTTGCTGATGCTTTAAGCAGAAAAGGAAAATTATCAAATTTGAACATCTGCCCTGAGATATATAGTGAGATCCTAAAGGCCTAAGAAAGAGATAAACTGGTTTAGAAACTGAAAAGTGAGATGAAACTTGACTTTAGGATCGACACTAATAGACTATTACGATTCAGAAATTGAGTTGTTGTTCCGGTACAAATAAAGGAAAAAGTACTATTTGAGGCATATCAGGCCAAGTATTCTGTCTATCCTGGAGGAACTAAGATGTATAAGGACCTAAAACAGAAGTTTTGATAGAAAGGAATGAAAAAGGATATAGGTGAGTATACCCAGAAATGCCTAACTTGCCAACTTATGAAGGTGGAGCATCAGAAACTGTCTGAAAAGTTACAGCCACTCCAAATTCCAAGTTGGAAGTAGGAACAGATCACTATGGACTTTGTGATGAGTCTACCTGTTGTACGAGGAGGATGTGACAGTATCTGAGTGGTGGTTGACAAGATTTGAGAGGCCCAAGGAGCTATGGATGTCGAATTTGTTTGGGAGGAGGATATACATGTCAAAGGCTAACAAGGTGGGTGGTAAGATTACCGATGTGGCACGTTTCCAAGGAGTGCCAAGCTAGAATGTGGACGGAGCTGGAGTATCGGGTGCACTAGGAGGCTAGAGGAGTAGACAGAGGATTAGATATACTGCACGCGTGAGGACTATTTCTCCACCACCTCCTACTCAAGTGCATATCATAGAAGACTAGCTGGCATGGATTTATATGCACTTTGGAGGCTGCAAGGACTTTGACTTACGTGAAGAGTTTGGCCGATTTGAGATTGGGAGAGGTGATGTTGTTGTGGGAGATGGAGTTGTGGGTGGTGATGATGTGGTAGTTGGTGAGGTTGGAGGTAATGATGCTCTAGATGTTGGTAATGAGATTATTATTGGAGGGGTTGGCAACAATGTTGTGGTTGGTGATAGTGGGTTGATAATGTTGTTGGAAATGGTAATAATGGTAATATTGGTAATATGGAAGCTAAGAATAACAAGGCGAAGAGGAAGAGCCGGAAAAGGATCCAGATAAGGACCCGAATTTTCGAGGTTGAGAGTGGGTGGCAGAAATTGGAAATTGTAAATACTTATGTACATATAGGTAGTTGGGTATAACTAAGTTTAGTTTCCTAACCTTGTTAAGTTTGATATATATAGTTAGAAACTATATGGAAATGTGATGTGATTATATTACCATCTTTTTGCTAAATACTAATAGATGGTTTGGTAATCATATTTTGTATAAAGTAATGTAATCCTTTTGAAATGAATGAAGGATACAACTTTAGCCATATTTGCTTAGTTAAATTTTGGTGTCCCATTCTTGATATGTTATGATAATTTTGAGATTTCATAATGAAAGTGGATAATAAGATGACATTAAGCAAAGTTTGTTTGTTAATTTTATATTATAATGGCAAATAGAGAAAGCACCTCGAACATTAGTCCAGGATACGTGATAACCGAGATGTGTTTTATTTGAGGTAATTCCCACCCTCGAGACTCCAACTAATGCAAAAAATAACTTATTCCGCAAGAAGCCTCGTGAGAGAATAGCCCCTTCTGGAAACGAAATGGTAGTGGATAGATTTTTCACCTTGTTACAATAATTGATAAATCAGGGCCGACAGTTGGCTAATGAGGAATGAGAGAATAAGAAAGATTCCAAGGATAAACTATCATCTCAATTTCCCAAATTCAACCCATCAAAGTTTAAGAGAGAACCTGATGACCGAAAAGCTAAGTTTTGACTTAGCAAAATTGAGAAAATCTTTCGGGTACTTAACTACATGGAAGAACAACAAGTGAGGTACGCAACTTTCCTCTTGGATGAGGCAGAACACAACTGGTGGCGTATTGCGAAACAAAAGTGGTTTAGAGGCGAGATAGAATGGATTTGGGAATGAGTTTAGGGCAAAATTCATGAAGAAGTATTTCTCTCTAGTGGTCAAAGACATAAAGGGAAATTCATGAATTTGATTCAGGGATTCTTGTATGTGGTGGAGTTCAACGCAGAGTACTATTGGTTAATCAGTATGCTCCACATGTACTCATCGATAAGAGAAGAAAGACAAAGATATTCGTCGAGGGGTTGAAATCTGAGCTAAAGCAAGCTTTGGCTATCTGCAATCACTCCAATTATGATGGACTGGTTGAGAGAGCAATGTAGCTAAAATGGAGTTTCATGAACTCCCAAGAATTGATGACAAGAAAATGTGGAAATGGTCGGATAAACCCAACCAAAATAAATGAAAGAAAGGTTTTTTGGGGAAGAAATCGAAGACGATAGCAAAGAGATCATCAAATGTAAAGGAAAAGGTTCCTGTAGTGGTCTAGAAAAATAGCTGCAATATCTGTAAAGACACTTCCTACATCGAGGACCGGTATTGGAAGAAGTAGGGGCAGTGCATAATTTGTGAAAGCTTTCAACACTTCTCTAAGAACCGTCAAAGAATTACAAGATTACAGGTGCTGGAATGCCAAACCAAGGGCAATAAAATACAGTTGGATGCCTATAGACTAAGCCAAGGGCATATGTTATAACGGTTGAAGAAGGAGTGGATCCTATGCAAGTGGTCTGAGTTAACATCCTAGTTCAAAACTTTTTGTGTAAAACTTTGTTTGATCCAAGTGCCATGCATTCTTTTATATCTGTTGCGTGTGCTAAGCAATTAAGACTGATCTCAGAAAATATGAGAACTCCTTGTGATGTGCATTCCTCGATAGGAAGATGTTATAAATCTTGCGTTAGGTATCGTAATTGCCTCAAAGCATAGAAAACCAAGAATTTGTTTCACATCTCATCGAATTACCAATATAGGATTATGATCTCATCTTAGAAATAGATTGGTTATACCAACATCAGGCTATGGTAGACTGTTTTGCTAAAATAGTAAAGTTGAGAATAAGAGCTGAGATTAGTACTGGTGCTAACTCCTAGAACAGTTAATCACTACTATCTTTGCAGTTAAGGCCAAAAGAATTATAAGGAATGGTGGATAGTGATTTTTGGTTTATCTAATCAATAAACTACAAGATACTGTAAAGTTGGAGGAAGTAAGAGTAGTCAAAAACTTTCTAGAAGTGTTTCCTAAAGAGCTGGATTCACTACCCTTGAATAGAGAAATTGAATTTGTAATTGAAACTTTTCATGGAGTAGCACCATTCTCGAAAAGTCTTTACAAAATGGCACCAATAGAGCTGAAAGAGCTAAAGGAACAACTACAAGAACCACTGGATAAAAAATTTTATAAGACCAGCTCATCCCTTTAGGGAGCTTCAGTTCTCTTTGTGAAGAAAAAAATGGTTCACCAAGAATATGTATTGATTATAGAGAATTAAACAAAGTGACTATTAATAATAAATATCCACTACCTTACATTGATAAATTATTTGATCATTTTTAGGGATCTGTGGTGTACTCAAAATTGGACTTACGATAAGGGTACTACCAATTGAAAATACGGGAAGCAGACATTTTCAAGACTGCATTCAGTTCACAATATGGACATTTTAAGTTTGTTATGTTGCTATTTGAATTGATAAATGCTCCTATAGCATTTATGGATTTGATATATCAAGTTTTCAATCCATATATTGATTATTTTGTGGTAATTCTCATCGATGACATTTTAGTGTACTCTATATTGGAGAAGGAATATGGAGAACATCTGCGGATCGTCCTTCAGACTCTTAAAAAGCATTAGCTATATGCCAAATTTAGCAAGTGTGAATTTTGAGTAAGTAGAGCAATCTTCTTGGGATATAATATTCCAAAACTGTCTTGAAGTTGATCCAAAAAAAGTAGAAGCTGTACTCAACTAGAAAAAACTGGAGACGATAACCAAAGTGAGGAGCTTCCTTGAATTAGCGGGATATTATTGAAAATTCATTCAGAACTTTTCTATGATAGCTAGTCCTCTCACTCAGTTGACCCATAAAGATTAGCAATTTGAATGGAATCAAAAGTGCGAAGAGAGCTTTATAGAATTGAGGAAGAGATTAACTACAGCTTCAATACTCGCACTATCGGATGGGTTAAAAGAGTTTACAGTATATGCAGACGCTTCTAAGGAAGGTCTGGACTGTGTGCTAATGCAGAAAGGACGAGTGATCTCGTATGCCTCTAGAAAGTTGAAAAATCACAAGCATAACTATTCGACTCATGATCTGGAATTAGCGGCGATAGTTTTTACTTTGGGAAAGTGGTGCCATTACTTGTATGGTACCAAAATGGAGATTTATACAAATCACCAAAGTTTAAAATAAATTTCCAACTAGAAAAACTTAAATTTGAGATGGCGGTGAATGGAATTTTTAAAAGATTATGATTTCACCATCACCTACCATCCAGGTAGAGCAAATGTTGTCGTTAATGCCTTGCGCCAGAGGGAAGGCTAGCGATCTAAGTATATATCCTGAATTGTACAGTGAAATTCTAAAAGCTCAAGAGGAAGATGAATAGATACAGAAATTTAAATCCTCAATGAGCACGCAACAGAATCTAAATTAGACTATTATATTTTAGAGACAAGGTATGTATTCTTGCAAGTATGCATGAAAAGTGTTAACAGTAGCCCATCAAACTAAAGATTCAATACATCCTGTTGGGACAAAGAAGGGTAGAGATATGAAATAAAAGTTTTGGTGGGATAGCATGAAAAGAGATATAAGTGAATATATTTAAAAATACCTAACTTGTCAACTCGTGAAAGCGAAATACCAGAGACCTTCTAGAAAGTTACAACCACTTTCAATTCTAAGTTGGAAATGGCATCGGATCACCATGGATTTCTTGGTTAGTTTGCTGGTGGTAAGAAAAGGCTTTGATAATATTTAGGTGATAGTCTACACACTTCTTACCTGTCAAAACCCAATACAATATTGAGAAACTTGTCGAAATTTATATCAATGAGATAATTCGATCACATAGGATACCTCAGAGCATTGTCTCTTATAGAGATCCAAAATTTACGGCGAGATTGTGGAAGAGCCTACAAGAACATTTGGGGACTAAGCTATTATTTCATACGGCAGCTCATCCTGAAACTGATGAGCAATCAGAAAGCGTAATTTAGTATTGGAGGATATGTTGAGGGTTTGTGCTCTGAATTTTCCTGGAAACTAGGATAGGTACTTACCTTTGATGGAATTTGCTTGTAACAACAGTTATCAAGCCTCAATATAGATGGCACCCTATGAAGCCTTATATAGAAAGAAATATAGATTACCTATGTATTGGGACTCAGATAAGATAAGGAGTACCTCAAGGGAAGAAAAGGATGAACTGAGGTCGACGATGATATAGGGATCAATTGACAAGATTTAAGTAATCAAAAGGAACATGAAAACGGCCCAGGATTGTCAGAAGAGTTATGCAGACAAACAAATGAAGGACTTAGATTTCATGTTGGGGATTAAGTCACCTGAAATTTGCTCCACATAAGGGAATACGAAGGATAGGAAAGAGCAGAAAGTTAGCTCCGACATATGTAGGACATTTCGAAATTGTTGAGCGTATTGGTCTATTAGCGTATAGATTGGATTTTCAACCAAATCTTACAGGGATTCATGATACCTTCCATGTATCCCAAATACGGAAATATCACCCAAAACCTTCCCATATCATTGAGTACATTTATATGCCGATACAAAGTGACCTTATATATATAGAACAACCCATCCGTATTCTAGATTTTCAAGTTCACAAGCTTAAAAATCATAGGATATCCCAAGTCAAGGTCACATAGAGAAATCAAAAGGTCGAGGAGGCCACTTGGAAATGTGATGACAAGATGCATGAGAAGTATCCCTGCCTATTTGAATTAGGTACGAATCTGCCGACCAAATTCTTTTTAGGAGGAGTGAGTGTAATAACCCGAAAATTTTCCTAATTAAATTTTTAAAATCATCGCTTTTATTTGAAAAACATTTTTATAATGTTTTTGAGAATAACTTTAATCGATAAACGTTTTGCAATGCTTTTGAGAAAAATTTTAATCGATAGATATTTTAATTTTCACCGATTTGAGATTTTTTTCTTAACTAGAAATATTTTGTCACTTCAAAAATTTTTTTCTTATACCTAAAAGTTATCATATGCATTATTTTGACCTAAAAAAAAATTCTAGCCCAATTTTAAGCCCAAACATTTGAGCCCAAAACTTGTTAAAAGCCTAACCCAAGAGAGAGAGAGAACGTATGTGTGTGTTCGGCCAAAGCTTATCAGAAAAAGGGGGATATTTGTATTTTGTAATGAAAATAAATCTTCCACCAAGTGTTTAATTAACATGTCCTAGTTGGCAATAAAACGATGGAAGCTTGACACCTTGCATCAACAACTTAGAAATGCCAATTGAATCCCAACATCCCTCCTATAAAATGACTCTTGTCGTGCAAGACAAGAACACACTTTTCTTGTCTCATCTAGAAGAAAACTCTTGCTTTAGCACTTTGTCTTCTACACACACAACTTCATCAATTCTTCTATCTTTCTTCAAGATTACCTAAATCCAAGATTTTAAAGCTAAATTTAAAGGGGAAAGTAAAGTTGAAACACTTGGTAAGTTCTCAATTTATAATTAGGGTTTTGAAAAAAATGATACAATCCCTCATGATTTTGATTGATTATAGGCTTTGCTTGAAAATTTGGAAATTGCTACCAATCGTAGTTATTAGCATAACAGGTAAGGATTATGGCTATCTTCTCCTTGATTTCCATGCTATGGAATGTTATCTTGAGCTTGAAATCAATACTTGCTTGAAAAATCGATGATCTTGATTGATTGCCTTTTTATGGAATTCTTGGACACTTACTCCTGTTAAATTTCTACCTTTGATATATGACCATAGTTTTTGAATCCTTGGATAAATTGTAGGATTATTGGAGTAGAAAATATGAAACAATGAAGACTTATTCTCTTTTAGAGTTAAGAATGCAAAACTTGGAAATTTGACAAAGTTTTTTCCCAAAACTTGAACCCCAAAAATCTTGATGATGTGATGAACAAACACATCGTGATTTTATAAGAATTAATTTCCTACTATTATAAGGATTTAAGAAAAAAATAATTTGGACATTGACGCATTAGCGCCCAAGCGTGTCCGCGCCCCTTTTCGAGCGCAGTTGCGCTCAGTTCAGAACACGTTTTAACGTATATTTGACCTATTTTCCTTTTATATGTCCCTAAATCACTCTGGTAAGCTCTCCTAAATCTGAATATGTGATTTAAGTGTCCAAAATCAAACCCTAATTGATTGATAAAGTCTAATCCTCATTTGAACTTTGAAAAAAAATTAATTCAAACTATTATTGCTACCCTCGAAACCTATTGAGTGATTATTTAATGGGCTCTTGGGAAGTTTCAGGAGAGACGTTAAGGTGGCATTGGCCCAATAGCGGGTCTCCTGGAGGGCTTCTTACTCATTTTATGTAGTTTCATGAAAGCCTAGAAGTCGATTTTCCAATGACTAGCCTGTGATATACGGTACATCAATAGTGTCATATTATTTGTTAGGTTATCCCTCCGAATGGCCATTTAAGGGAAGGACTCTATGGAAGGATAAGGGTTATCTTTATTATTTGAAGTTATAAGGGTGACAGATCGACCAAATACTAGTTCTATCTCTGCTAGTCGTTTGTGTGACTTGTCTTAAACTCTTACAAGAGTTACTCATTTTTGTTTGCTTATTAAATTATCACAATCGTTTAGCCTGTTTTAGTTCGTTAATTATTCTTGTTGCCACCATATCGAATTTGTTGAATCATCTTGTTCTTTATCATTTCCTAGCTATAATTTTATTAAGTCAATGAACTTATTTAAATATGTTACCATGTATGGGTGAATAAATTTTCGGAGCTCTATTGGGTTAAGATTATATGCTTTTATTTTATCTTTTATTATGTAGACGTTGATGGTGATAAGTAAGCATATATGTATAGCTTGTAAACTAGAACTCCTAGTATGTGGCGCATAGCCATTAGAATAGTTGTTTGTTAAGAAGTCTTGTAATATAGTATGTATTATTTGTTGAGTTGTAGCCATGAGAGGCCTTGGTATGTAATAGATATTATGGTCCATTGTATATATTATATATTGTTTAGATCTATCTATTGTATTTAGGAGTTTTGACCATCAACTCGATGTCGCCAAATCAAGTTTCCATGAAAATTTTCAAGATCCAACTTATCATATTTTCATATAGGTTCAGAACAAACAAAATATGTGCAAACATATAACCTTATAAAGGCACGAATTTCAGAACAACAGAATATATTCAAAACATTTAGTTACATCGGAGTACGAATACATATAGCTAATAGATTAAACAAACGATTCGAATTGCACCTCGGACTTAGGAAATTTTCTTTTTGAAGTTATAAATCATTTTTAAAAAATGATTTATGGATTTAAAATAGCAAAAGGAGGTTCAAAGATCAAAATTTGGGTTCTGTTCCAGGCACGTCTATACACACAAACAAGCTCGAACGGGAAAACACAGCTTGAGCTATTGCCTCGGGCGTGTCCGCACCACTGTTCATGCGCTGTCGGGAGGAGAGCAGTAACCCTTTTTTTTTTTTTTGGGAAAAGAGATTTTTAGCCAAAATATTTTGAGGCAAAATTTCTAAAAATTAAAGTTCCAAATATAATTTACAAATTTTCCGGGGAGAAAGTGTTATAAATCCATAACTTCAATTTTTTTCAACTTTTGTCTCAAAATTCTTAGATTTCATTTGAAAGCTATCTTTATGAAGAAACTTTTAAAATTCAAGATGAAAATTTATCAAGCGTTTTATGGGCAAAAAAAAGTATGTCACTAGTCCATGGTTTCATATTTAATTTACAAATTTTTGGGAAAAAGTGTTTTAAGTCTATATTCATTTTTCCCACTTTTATTAAAAGATTTTTCCATTTATCCAAGGTCCGATCATTTCAAGAGCTCATATATGAGCTAAGGATAGCAAATCTCAAGGATGTCCAAGATTTCATCAATATTCATGAGGGTGTTGAGCCAATAAGTCCAATGGACATCACAAAGAACATACACAAGCTCAATATATATATCATATTGAACGGAATTGAAGCAAAATAGGATCATAGAGGCAAGAATGGGAAGCCATAAATCTTACCTTTCCTTTGATCATAATCTACAATGTGTTTCTAAATTTTCAAAATACTTCAAGTAAAGGTACCTAGTATTCAATGCCAAGATTTCTTAGTTAACATATGACACTCTTTATTCCAATAATTTTATCTCAATTCCTAATATTTTAACGGTGAGATTTACCACTATAATTATCTTAACTCGATGTTCTTTCTAACAATGACCTTCGATTGGTGATCCAACAGTCGGATCATCATCTATACCCATCCAAAGTCATCCCTTGCTACTCTCTTCTGTTCTCGGTAGCCTTGGTAGATTGCTTTCTGATGGCATTTTTGGATGTTTTCCTCCATAGTTTTACGTGATTCTTGATTCTATAGATATCTACACTTAATAACGTTTCTAATGATATATTGTATAGGCCAATTTGATGAGATAAAAGTAGGTCCTGAAGCTTTAAAAATGGAAGGATATGCAGGGAACAGTGGTACCCAAGACTAAGGTAAATGTTTGTGTGATTTTGCTCCCAAATCTTCCCCTTTTCCAAGAGTTTGGTATTAGTTCTAAAAATTAAATGTAGTTTCCTTGGAGTAGAAATATGGATATAAATCTTTCTGTGTAGAGAAAGAGTTGGAATACTAAATGAGTTGTATATGTGTATGTGTACAAGAGAGTGCTTGTTACAAGAGTTTTTGTGCAAATTGCAAGAGTAGAAGTGTGTCTGGCAAACTATCATATTTATAGAACAAATGAGAGGACCACTTGGCAAAAGCAAATTGATGAGGACTTATTTTCAAAATTAAAGCTTATGGAAGAAGACATAAAGTACATGGAGTTGGTAGTTTGGTGAGGAAAATCCTTACTTTTTGCACTTGGCCGAATTTGTGAAGATCAATCCGCATCCTCTTTCTTTTGTTTTTTTGTTTTTTCTTGAATTTGTCTTGTATTGGATCATAATTGTTGGGCTAAAATTTGAGCTTAATTGGGCCAAAATTCAAGTTCAATTGGCTCATTTGGGTTGAAATTACGCGTAGAAAATTTTTCGGGTGCAAGATAAATTTTTCGAATGTAAAAAATATTTTGGTTAGAAGAAAATCTTTTGTGAAAACGATTCATCGTCTGAATATTAAAAGGTTATAAATTCAATTGAAAATTTTGAGTGTCAGAAAAAATCTTTCGGATGTGAGAAAATATTTTGATTATTAGAAATATTTTCGTGATCGTAAAAATTATTTGCCATTAGAAAATAAAAGTTTTAAAATTCGATTAGAAAAATTTTCGGGTGTTACACAATATGTATTCGATAATGTCTGAAACTTTTCAAACACAAAGTTATCAAATCATTGACTAAACAAAAGAAATGACCACAATATTATCTGAATGACCAAAATAATCATCAAACAAGGCAAGGAATTCATGATAATCCAACAAGAAATAATGATAACAAGTTCAAACTCATGCTTATTACAATCAAAGTAAGGAAATAAAATCATGATGCAAAGGACTTTATTATTAATGAGTGCAAGGGATAGCCATAATCCTTACCTCAATAACTTGATCACAGCCCATAATATGTTTCTAATTTCTCAAATATGCTCCAAGGAAAACAATTAGTCATTCAATATCAAAATCTCTTGTTAATCATTTTTCCAAGAACGGCAGTCTCTATTCTGATAATTTTATCTCAAAGTGCCTAATAGTTTAATAGTAAAATTTACTTCTACAATTATCTTAACTCAATGATCTTTCTAACAGTAGCTTCTAATTGGCGATTCAATGGTCGGATCTTTGTCTAAAGCTACTCAAATTTCTATCATTGCTACTGCCCCTGTTCTCGGCAGAACGGATATGTTGTTTTCCATAAATATTTTCAGCCAACTTTCTCTATGTTTTGAGTGATTCTTGATTTTAACATTATATACACTCGACAAGGTTTCTAAAAGCATATATATTGGCTGATTTGAGAAGTTTAAGATGGGTTTTTAAGTTTTCAAAATTGGAGGTTATGCAGGAGCAATAGATAGATCCAAGAACAAGGTGTTTGTGTGTGTGTATTAGAATTCAACTTAAATTTTTTATTTTCAATAGTTCTATTCCAAATTTAAATATTATTCTAGGTTACTCATCAAGATTCCAAATCAATCAATATAATAGGTTCCAATGTAAAATAAAAATTCATAGAAATCATGAATCAGCCATAATTCTTTCTTCTTGAGCTAGAATCCAAAGTTGATTGTAATTTCCTTCAAAATTAGAGCAAGTTTCATATAAAAAGTTTAAAACCATGAAGAGTTATACCTTCTACCATATAAACTTTAATCATAAAACCCTAGTCAAAATTTAAGGATTTACCAAGTATTTCAACCTTGCTTCTCGCCTTATTTATTGATCTTAAGAGTTGTTTCAATAACTTCAAAAAATTAGAAGAGAAATGATGATATGTCTGTCTTGAGAGAATGGAAGACAAGTATATCTTGCAACGGGAGAGCAAGAAGAAGAATGAAAGGTGGAATTTTCCTGTAAATTTCATTCAAATTTTATAGAAATAAAGTAGGGACTTATTTGCCATTTCTCTTTTTATTCTTATTGGTTGATAGCCAATTAGCTAATGATGAGTGAAGACTTGGTTGAAAATATCCTCCCAAGATAAGAGAGGCTTGGCCGAGAGTGTGTGTGCCTGTGTATATGTATGTATTTTATCTTCCATATTTTATAACATATTGTAAAATGAATTAGTTATTTTGGCTTTTTTTTTTTTGGCTAAAAGTTAGGCTAAAAATTATTTTTTGGGCTAAAATAATACATATAATAATTTTTGGATATAAGAAAATTTTTTCAAAAGTGGTAAAATACTTTTGATAGAGAGAAAAATCTCAAAACATTGAAAAATCAACCACCATTTCAAAACGTTTACTGATTGAAAGCGATGAATTTAAAGTTAATTAGGAAAATTCTCTCATTGTAAAATTTAATTAGGAAGAATTTTAGGTTGTTACAATAGATATATAGTAGAAATATTTTAATTTTTTTTTCCTCTTTTATCCCCAATTTAACACAAAAATAAATTTATAAAATAATTTTTTCAAGTGGTAAAGGAACTGTTGTCAAATAAAAAAACTTATACTGATAAAAAATTTTAAATAGTCAAGTAAGATTCTAATTTGATCACATCTAATTCATTTATAATGGTATCCGATCCACAATAAATATTTAGCTATTAAAAGAGGATCACAAAATTTTGTTGTTTATTTTTTTAATTTGATGCAATTTATTGTAAAAATTTTATTTATGCAATTCTATTATTATATAAATAATAAAAGAACACATTTGCATAAATATTATAAAACAAATGGATGATTCTTAATTCAATTGAGAATTTATGATCCGGTCATGGCCTATATCCGGTAAATCTGATTTGTTTGATGAGTGTTCGATGGGCGATGATCCGGTCATGGGCCTATATCCAATAAATCTAATATATTTGAAGAGTGAAAAATTTAATGGGCTCAAGAAATAGAAAATTGCATGATGGGCTATGATCCGATCACGTGTTTATATCCAATAAATCTGATTCATAAATGTGGGCATAATTTAATGGGCTTAAGATATATAAAATTGTTTGATGGGCTGGAGGGCCAATATTAATGAAAAATATTAGATATTTATGGTGCATTGCATCTTTGAGCATACAAGGATGTCTATAGTGAGGTATTGTTGTTCCTCACTCACATAAGGTATCTCTTAAATAAATAATAGGGTTAATAACACTTTTCGTCCTGTATGTTTGCCACTTTTCGATTTTGGTCCTATAAGTTTTGAATTTTGAATTTTCGTCCTATAACTTTTCAAAAATTCGCATTTTTGGTCCTATGTCACCGGAATCCTACGTGGCATGCCGGAAATCCCACGTGGCACGCCGGACAGGTGTATTTTCCGACGGCCACGTGTTTTTTCCGGCGTGCCACGTGGGATTTCCGGCATGCCACGTAGGATTCCGGTGGCACAGGACCAAAAATGCGAATTTTTGAAAAGTTATAGGACGAAAATTCAAAATTCAAAACTTACAGGACCAAAATCGAAAAGTGGCAAACATACAGGACGAAAAGTGTTATTTTCCCTAAATAATATGTGCCAATTAAAATAACTTTACATCCAGTTGTTGTATTTTTATAACATGTCATTGTATAATTTAGTATGTTGGGTGTTTGTATAAATTCTTTGTAAATTAAAAAAAATGGAAAATAAAATTTGAAAATTTTGAAAAAAAAATGAAAAATTAATAAACAAACTAAAAAAACTGAAAAATGTTCTATTCCGTGGTGAGAGATACCTCATATAAGGATTATATAATACAATGATATAATGTATAAGCAGTTAAAGGTGAGTTTATATTGTATGTTGAGGGTGCAATACGCTAAAATATACTGCAGCCCAATAAATAACTTCTACACATTTTGGACTTTTTCAATCGGGCTTGCTTTTAATAAATTATTTGTCCAAATAAATTTTTTATTTTATATAAGAATTGCATTAAAAAACAAGAATTAAAAGAATATCTATGTTTCAAATAAAAAACTAATTAAAAATATTTTAATAGTCCTATCTTTATCTTATCTACTTTACATAAAATGTCATTAATGAATTTTCATTAATATTATTATCATGTCAAACTGAAAAAAATAAAAAATAATTTCAGTCTTATTTTTATCCATTTCAATTCTATTTTGAAGAGTTTATCAATTACAAACTGGGATGCGCAAGAAACAAAAACATTATGTTGGGATGAGAATTAGATAATGAATCAATATATATATATATATATTTAGAATTTGCTCTAGACCATTTAAGATCCTTATGCAATCTACTAGTAAATATTTTGCCGATTATAGATTTTCCCTTTTAAATATATAATATCAGTAACAAAGTTTTTATGATATTATTTTTGTATCAAATGGAGAAAATAAATGGTAGTAGTTCTATAAATTTATAAATTTCGAGTTAACTTGCTTAGGAAAGAATGTATTTTTTTCCAAATAAAAGTCCAGTTATGAGATATCTGATTCATTCTTTTTTCAAATAAAGTTCCTGTTGTGAGATATCTAATTTTATGAGATATCTGATTCATTCTTTTTTTCAAATAAAAGTCCAATTATGAGATATTTGATTTACCTTAACATTCTTTCCTAAGCATGTTAACTCGAAATCTATAAATTTATAAAACTACTGCCATTTATTTTCTCCATTTGATACAAAAATAATATCATAAAAACTTTATTACTGATATTATTTATTTAAAAGGGAAAATGTATAATAGGCAAAATATTTACTAGTAGATTGCATAAGGATCTTAAATGGTCAAGAGCAAATTCTAAATATATATATATATATATATATGATTCATTACATAATTCTCGTTCCAAAAATAATGTTTTTGTTTCTTGCGCATCCCAGTTTGTAATTGATAAACTCTTCAAATAGAAATGAAATAGGTAAATTAGATAAGATTGAAATTATTTTTTATTTTTATCTTTTTAAGTTTGACATGATAATAATATCAATAAAAATTCATTAATGACATTTTATACATTTTATGTAAAATAGATAAGATAAAGATAGGACTATTAAAATATTTTTAATTATTTTTTTATTTGAAACATAAATGTTCTTATAATTCTTTTTTTCTTTAATGCAATTCTTATATGAAAAATAGAAAATTTATTTGGACAAATAATTTATTAAAAGAAAGCCCAATTTAAAAAGCCTAAAATGTGTAGAAAATCATTCATTGGACTGCAGTGTATTTTAGTGTATTGCAAATAATATAAACTCACGTTTAATTGCTAGTACATTATATCATTGTGTTATATAATCCTTATTTGAGGTATACCTCACCATCGAATAGAACAGTTTTTCAGTTTTTTCAGTTTTTTAATTAATTTTTCATTTATTTTATTTATTTATTTATTTATTTATTATTATTATTATTTTTTTTTTTTACAAAGAATTGATATAAACACCCAACATACTAGATTATACAATGACATGCAAAAATACAATAACTGATTGTATAGTTATTTTAAATAACATATCATTTATTTAAGAGGTACCTTATGTAAGTGAGGTACAATACTTCGCCATGGACATGCCTGAATAGTCTATGGTACAAACCCTATTGTGCATGTAACAATACAAACCCTATTTTACATGTAACAATTACAATAGATGCTTGTACTAAGTAATTCTCACAAGAGGTATATCTCACCATAGACTAATCTTAAAAGGAAGTATCATATAGTTATTACTGGATATTACAAGAACAAGTGCATTGACGGGATATTGTGGTGCAATACCCAGTAGTAAAGTGAAAGTAAGGACGTAGAGGGCCAAAACGCCGGAATAAAAATAATAAAATGATTGGCACACACAGAACGGATAATGTCACAGCAAATCCTGCAGTCGAGAGCCCGTTCTCTGGTTCATATATAACTGTCAAAGCGGCATAGGAGGATATAATCATAAATGCTGCAGCGCTGAAGAGGGCCGCAAGACTAATCTGTAATTTCCCGGGTAAGCTGAATAGAAAATCTTCATCTGCATAACGTGATAACGACATGAACAGCAATACTAATAGGCTAATGGTGGCCATCCACAGAGAGCAGATGTTTGAATTCATATAAACGAGGAATGCTACAGCCTGCGAAAATCTAGGAAAGCCGGATTTGGCATCATCGCCACCTGGTACTGTAATGACTCCAGCAAATGCGACACTTGCAATCAGTGCTGCTGCTACCATACATGAGTTAGCTGTATCTTTCGTCCATTTCTCTGCCTTTTCCTTCAACTGCTTGTGCTCTTCTTCGAAAACCATTTTAGGTGTTTTCCCAGAGTGGTTTGGTTTGTCTCTACAGATGGGAGGGGAAATGCTTTCCATCCTCTATAATAATTAACTTAGGTCATCAACCAAAAAGACAGACTAATCTTAAGTTATGATGGTACATATATATGGACTTTACTGAACTATTTCCTTGAATATTCTATAACCAAATTGCATGTCTGAACCCACGGTGTATATATGTATTCAAAGCAAGTAGTGAAAAAGCATTAGTCAGGACTATGTATGCGTGTGTATACACATATTTATATATATATATAACGTTACCTTATACCATTTTATTTCACACTGCATTTGGAGGACAGCACTAGAAGCCTCGTTGAGTTTGTGAGATGGTGCTAATTTCGCTGCCGCATGCAAGGGGCTGTTCCCTTCAGAATCTATTGTATCTAAGTATTTATGGCCACTTCCATTCTGACAAATAAGATTAACGACATCATCGGAGTGATTCTGCGCGGCAATGTGAAGTATTGATTGCTTGGATGAAGGAGTTGAACAATAGATAGCATCAGGAAACGCCTTAACTATCTGCTCAACGACCACAGGGGAGCCTAATTCTGTCGCCCTCATGATGGCATCAACATAGATATCTGCCGCTTCCTTATGACTCATAGATGCCATTTTCTCGCACAAACATTCAATAAGTTGTACAGCTTGCCGAATCAACAACTGTCGATCCTTGATTCTGCATATTTTACCAACTGAAAAAGAAGCATATCACAATGTTTGGTAAATCAGGATAACATCAGCTTAATCCACAAGGCTTCTAAGATTTGCCCAGTACGTTCGCACTCGCTTTGGAAAATATACAAGAATAACATGCAGTCTACTGTACGTACGCAACTCACTCGCCATTCGAACACGAAATTAAAAATCCGTATTACCTGATGCTTCAGGGCGTATGGCACTTAACGCTGCAAAGAAAAAGAAAAACACACCATAATTCGGAATATGCTTTGTTATATACAGTCATATATATAAGGCAAAACTCATCCTATCTCTATTTAAGGTTTTTGTTTTTTTTTTTTTTTTTGGGGGTTTTTT
>JACFYI010003814.1:0-14854 GCA_014898755.1 Handroanthus guayacan | reverse complement strand
GAAAAGGAATGGACCAAAATCGAAAAAGGGTATAATTAATGGACTAAACTTGTAATTTTTCCCGTATACGTTTATCCACCAAAGAATTCAGCATTAATTGTGTATATAAGAAGTCGCAGTCCATCTTCACGGGCGTAAGGATTTATCTCCAAATTATCTTTAGTGAGGGAGATCAACTCTCTAAGCGTATCTTTCTTGGCAAATAGAGCCGCCTGTTGGACTGGAAAATTGCCTTTGTTGTTTGAAATATAGAGCAAATTGTGCATTCTTTTAACTAAACATATTGCCGCTTCTTTGTTGCCAGCGGCTGCAGCAATGCTTAAAGCAGTGTTGCCATCATCATCCTTGAGGGCTATCGATTCATCATCTGGCATTTGCTCCACCAATTTTTCGAAAAAATCATCGTGTGGTTTACCTGTTGCAACTGCAACGTGAAGAGCTGTTTGTTTGGAGCTATTAATCATGGCCTTTAACGCTTGCGGATCTTCGTCCAAGATTTTTGTTGCTTCCTTCCAGTTACGGTGTAGTATAGCTTTGTAGAGTGGGAAGTACTCATTCAAATCCTTTTGTGCTAATCTATCTGCTGTCATATTTAAAGGTCGTCCTGCTTATACATAATAAATATCAAGAGTTAAGAACAAGGAAACAACAGAATCATTGACAACAAAATTCCAAGGGTTTTTTCTCCAAAATTTGAGATCTAAATCAAACCTGAAGATGCAGTAAAATTCTTCTCCAACTCTAACCAAACATCTTTAGCAGTAGCACGGTTGGCCACAGTGTCAAGCACACCTTCACTGAGTGTACCCAAAATCCAGCCCTTGAGCAGCATGTCAGCTTTCCCGAAAGCAGAATACTTGTCATCATCCGTGATGGCTGCGCTTTTTGGACTGTCGTAAATGAAGCACAGCAAATCAAGGCTCTCGATGAGACAAAGCATCTGCTGTTTCCAGGAAGAGTAGTTGTTTGATTGCTTATTACCCCCGAGTTTGAAGGGCACGAAGCTGCTGACATTAACTGCTGATAGGCCTATAATCGGGATAGAGTATTTCTCTTCACTTGAAGGTGATTGGGTGGTGGTGAAGGAATCCATTAATTGTTGTAATTAGCTCTAAGGTTAAGACTTTGGGTTAAGTGTGTGTTGCTTTGCCTTGTCCTTGCATTCTTATATAGACTTCCTAAGTCAACAGTAGAGGTACTAAGTCAGCAGTGAAGTTGCTTACGTCAACTGCGCGTAAGCATATTGGGAAGGATTTATCTTCATTTGAGGGTGATGGGACGGTGGTAGACGAAGCCATTGTTGTAAGCTCTCAAGTTGAGACTTTCTCTATACTATACAAATACATATATACACGCACATATGTGTATGTATATATATTTATATTTGTACCTCTTCATGAAACGTGAGGCCCTTTTCGGTAGGACGTTAAGTGTTTTTTCTAAAATATCATTTATTTTCCTTTTTATATTTTCTTTTAATAGTAATATAACTATCACTTTATGTCCACTACGTTACATCCCACAACCCACTCATATTTATTAAATATCTTTTACCTACATTAGTAAAATCAATTTTGTTAATTTTATGTTGAATAATTTACCCTATTTGGTTTTAAATAACTTTATTAATAGACATATTTTAAATAATTTAAAAATAAAAGTGATGAATGAATTATTTTAAATTTTAAAATATGATCAAAGTTAAACGATACAATTAAAATATTTTAATTTTACATGTAGTAATATAAGTTTATATATAATTCATATGTTTAAAAATAAAGACGATTAAATGCGCACACATCGAATGTGCACCAATAGCTAGTATTATACAAAGTATGAGAGACAAAGGTAATTAGTTTAGGTAGTATATTTTCATGTGGTCTTTCTAAAACATCTTTAATCTTAAATTGTTCTAATAATAATCCAAAATATAATTTTCTCATAATATTAAATTATGTGTGTATCGTATTAAAAATATTAATCAAATTCCAATTAATAAATATATATAAGTATATCATATCTTAGTATGTGTGTGTGTGTGATATTTTGCTCATTTTATGCATAAGTATTGAGTGTAGAATTGATGCTATTATTTTTTTTTTTTTAAATATGAATATGATTCCCGAAATCAAAGTTTCAGGGAGTTGATTTATTTGTTTAATTAATTCTATGAGAAACTAGGGGCTTTCTACCATTCACTAGAGCGGCTAGGAGATACACACACACCCACATACACACATTAAATTGGTATTTCATCTCCTAGTCCTTAAGACAAATACATGTAGTGCATTAATTTCTTTTTTTCTTTTTAATAAATACATAGGGTCATGAATGTAATATATTTGGCATGCATCAACGTGAAGGGATAGGAAATGAAACATAAATTGAAATATATAGTGAAATTACAAGTGCTGCGTGAGTGCAATTGGAACAAATTATACTTTAATTCATGGTTAACTTATAATTAATTATAATACTTATAAAATTTGTACAGTCAAAATTGAGTAATAATTATCAATCAATTTGTCCAAACTCAATCCACAAACAAAATAGGTGATACCAATTTATCTTCTTAGCAGATTTGATATCACAATTACACATCCTTCATACATGCTCCAGTGAACGGGTACTAAAGCTTCCACTACTTATCTTAGTAGGTAAATGAAATCATGACTGATGAGCCATTATCCTAATATCAATGTGGAAGTTTCATATGATTATAAGTTCTATTCCCACAATTTGTTGGCGTTTTCTACTACATAATAATTTGAGAGTTTTTAACTATATAGTAGCTTTAAGGATTTTTGTATCACCCCGAACTTACAGCATCCACTCGTAGGCCAAGACGTTGCAGGAGAAGGGGATTTCAAAAACTAAACTTAAAAAAAAAATTGATATAATTGTTTACTGAGCAACTCAAGATTAACTTCATTTCTCATACGCAAGAAAGCATAGTCTCAATGTTATGTAAGATCCCAAATTTCTAACTAATAAAATCTCCAATCTCTCGCCAAAATTTACTAAACTGACAAAGCTTCTAAACTAAAGCTATACAGTACGAATAACAATCTCAATAACAAGTATTCGCAATAGCTCCTTTACAATTATACATCAAAACTATTCTTCCTTGTAGTTACAATTCCTCATCCACCACACATATACAACAAGTCATACAAAAATAATGAGTGTAAGGTGTCCAAGCTTAGTAAAATTTTAGAAACGTAGATACCTACACATGTTATAGTTTAAAAGGTAAGTCCAAATAACTTAGTAAGAATTATGACTAAGAACGAAAAGAAAAGATAAGCAAAGGGTTAGCCAATTAATGTGTTCAAGAATTCTAATAATTGAGGAGGGATTGAATCAACATTCAAAGGTCAATTGATCACGAGAAGTAAGCAATCATAGAGCTTAGAAGCTCAATATCATTCATAAATAATCAAACAATTATGGCAAGACTAGTATTTGATGGGTCTATTACTCTTATTACTCCAACAAAACAATTCATTTCCTTATTCCTCCATTTGCTCCAAGGAGTGGCCACTTGAGGGGAGCCATCTATTCATTTATTCATTAGGCACAGTAGCCCACATGCCAAGGCTAGCCTCTTGGAAACTTACTTCCAAGTTCTCGCAAAACTATCCCAGAATAAGGAGGCCTACGGGGACCCACCGTGGTCCAATACTATCCAAGTATCCCTCCTAAACCTCATCAAGACTCAACATTCATGCATATAGGCTTACAAGAAATTATCAACCGCAAGTAGTCCAATTCAAACAAATATGAACTTTTAAACAAGTATCGGACATGAACATTCGATATATCAACCATAAGTTTAACCAATCAGAACAATATAAACTTTCAACAAACATGGGATACAATTATTCGATTCAATTCGAATTTAGGCCATATCGGACGATATTTCAAAAATATTTTAAAGGAATGATCCATGATCATTTCAAACACTATTTTGAAAATATTTCAAAAGAGTGTGAACTAAGAAAAATGTATCAAGGAAGTGAAAAACCATAAACAGTGTTTTTGAATACGTATCAAAGGAATGAAATCCATAAATGACACTTTGAAAACATTTTTGAGAAGTAAAAACACAAACAAATTTTTAAAAACTTTTTAAAAGAGTGGACCATAGACATATTAATCAGTGTTTCAAAAATATTTCGAAGGAGTGAGAACCAAGAAAATATTTTTAAAATATATCAAAGGAGTGAAAACTATAAAGAAATATTTTGAAAATGTTTTAAAATGATATTTAAGTTGAAACTGGTTCAAAGAAATGAAACATGGGCATCTTAAGATGAAAAAAGGGTGAAGAGCATAAAAAAAATATTTTGGACTGGGCGCAGCTTGGGTGCCTCTGTACCCAATAACGGGCATGGTCACGCCCAAGCTAATTTTTTTTCTTTTCCTTTTTTTTGAAGCCAAAATTTGGGAGAAGATGATTTCATATTTTGATAATCATGATAAAACATAAATAAATAAATAAGGTTGAAAAAGTCATTGATGTTCATATTTTCATCGCTTTATCAAACTTATATTACAATGTTATCCAAGATTCATCAAAATCATAGGAGTCACACTAGGGTCCAAATGTCCAAGGAGATCAAGTCAAGACTAAGCCAATTCAAGAAATTCATGATATCAATATAATGGTAACAAATCAAGATCAAATCCCATATTATCAACCATACGAGAAAAAGAGGTTATGTTCATAGATCTTGCGCTCATTTCCAAAGTGTTTGAGTCGAAAGGGATTAGTTATAATCCTTACCTTTCATCCTTAACTTTGAATTTAAAGAGGATTTCCAAATGTCAAAATTTCTTAGTTATCATATTTTCAATAACGACAATCTTTGTTCCAATCATTTTACCTCAAAGTGCCTAACAGTTTAACAGTATATATATACTACAATTATCTTAACTTAACGATCTTTCTCTCAGTGGCTTTCGATTGACGATCCAACGGTTGGAGCTTCATCCATACCCGTTCAAAATTCTCCCCCGCTACTGCCCGTATTCTATGCAACCACACTAGGTTGTATTGCAATGTCATTTTCAAACATTTTTCTTCACAATTTTGAGTAATTCTTGATCCTTAAATCATCTACACTCAATAAAATTTCTTATGGTATATTATAATGGCCAATTTATTAAGAAAATAGTAGGTTTTGGAGCCTTAGAAATTAAAGGTATTCTACGGACAATAGGTATATCCGAGACCCTTTTTTCCCCTTTGTTTGTGTGTGTATTTAGATTTCAATCTTCAACTCAAGTTTAAAATATACTTCAAATCAAAATATTCTTTAAGTTAAACTACTTATTTATTTGACATCAAGATTCCCCAAATCATATATCTTAGAATAGGATTAAAGCTCAAGTCTACCATAAATTTGTCCCAAATGAAGATATTCCTCTAATCTTCTCCCCTTTAGCTCCTAACTTTAAAAATTTTGAAAGGAGAAGAAGATGTTTCGCAAAGTGTGGAATTTTTTAGGAGAAATGATGTGAAGCATGCAAGAAAGGTGGATGCTACTTATAGATATAGCATAGTGCCTAAACCTAAAGCTTCGCCCCTAGGTCAAGAGGTTGCCCAGAAGGAAAATTTTTCAAAATTTAAAACCTTAAATTATGATGCAATGGAATTCTATTCAACCCATAATCAAGTACATCAACGGAATTCTATTCAACCCATAATCAAGTACATACTCATTTACAAGCCTCAAAATCCTAATATTCCATAAGATACAAAACTTTACAATCATAAGTTCATGAGTACATAAGGAAAGTACCAACTATTGCAAATTCCAATTTCTTGCAAAAAAAAGCTCCAAACTCAGGGAGTCTAAAAACTTCAGAATACATTTCCATATCAAACTCATACATATATTCATAATAATTCCTCACAACAACACATCGAATGAATCTTCGTATGCTTATAACATTTTACCTATTACATAATCACAAAACTCATAAGTACATAGAGGACAAACAACCTAAGGTCTCCAAGCTTGGTAGTATTTCAGAAACTTAGCTGCCTTAATATTTAAAAGGTAAGTCCAAATGACTTGAGTTATGGCTAGGAATAGAATGATAAGATGTTAAGAGACAGTTTGAGTAGAAAATTACAAAAGTCCGAAACATTAAGAGATGAATCAGTAATCAGAATCGGAAAGTTGAACAAACGAGTGATGAATCACATAATGAATTCAGAAGTTCAATAGGGAAGAGCCAATTCAATCAATAAGTTTAGAAGCTCAGTATTACACAAACAATCAAAAGTGGCAGAACTAGCTAGTATTCAGTTCATCTGTCATCCCTTATCACTCCCAAACATATACATATTGAACTAAATCAGTTCATATCGAATCAATCCCTTATCTCTCTAGCCACTTTCTCGAGTGGTCGCCCGAGTAAAGTAACCGTATAGCCAATCGGCACAATCGACTGTGTGCTTTTGGACCAGTTCCCCGAAAAATCTATCTCCAAGCAATCATGGAAGTGCCCACAATTGGGAAGTCCTCTCGGGGACCCACCGTGGTCCAATACCGTCCATTTGCCCCTCCTGAAACTTTCTTTGGCCTAACAGTACAGTCAATCAATGGAGTTCTCAATTAGAATAATATATCCAATTCAAATAGTTTGAAGTTTTAGACAGATATCGGAGATATACAAACCCATTTGTAAGATTGTACACAATAAGTTTTATCCAATCACAATAGGTTCGATTCAGTCAATAAGGAATTGAAAACCAATATTGGACATAAACAAATCCAAGGATAGTACACAATGAGTATTAATAAATCATAATAAGCCTAATACGATCACACAAATTAGTCGATTCGAATCGAGCCTTGGATATATAAAAATATGTTTCAATCTCCAAATAATTCGAAAGAATGAACCATGGGCATATGAAGGCCAAAAGGGGTTGAAAATCTAAAAATTTTGCTTCTGAATTAGATGCAACAGTGCATGGAAATGGGCATGGGCGCCCCAAGAAGTGAGCCATGTTCAATATTTTTTTTTTTTCAAGAAAATCTCCAAGGATTCTCTAAAAAGCTGATCATATATAAATTTGTATTTTATTCATTCATTTATGAAGTTTTAAGAGTTTAATAATGGCAAGAGGTTTTTTCCAACTTTATTTTCATGTTCAAAACTCACAAAAACAACAATAAACCTTTAATGTCCACAATTTCTTCTTTCACACAAACACGTATTTTGCAAGAACATCTAAAGATCATGATTAAAATTAAATAATGTTGAATATGTCTTTTACGTTTGTAATGCCCTGGGAATCCTAGATCATCCGCCTATAGGTCCAAAACGTTACTCACGAATAGATAACTAACTAATAACTATGAATAAAAAACCCAAAACGCATTCATTACTTAATATCCCAAAGCATTCCATGATTTTCAAGCTAAATTTTTTCAAATTTACATCATAATATCCAAAAATACAAACTAACAATACCTAAAATTCCATACAGGTTCAACTTAGCTTAATACATTAATATTTACAAGAGTCAAGATACCAAATATGAACACGAAGACCTTCCAACCTCAAAGATCCGAAGCTAATTTCGTACATGGTAATATTGGAATCATGAGTCCACCAACCCAGGAAGTTTTATGGCATAAAAAGAGATCGATGATATGACAAAAGAAGTAAGAATTCAATAAATGAGCATGGCAAGAATTGAACGATGAATGTGATATTCAATGAATCAAAATAATCAATACGGATATGCAAAACAAATAGTTCATATTATTATCACATTCATGCCAATAAACATATAAGACTGAAACTAACATTTGGTGGATCTGTCACTCTTATAAAATCAACAGAAATATACATATACCTTATCTCTCCAAATTCGCGTACTCGAATGACCACTCAAGTAGCACTAATGAACGTTGAGTTATGGTCAATCACGTGCCTTAGAATAGTTTTTTTTGAATCCTAACTCTAGGAATTCTCTGGGTAACCCAGGGATTCAGATCAAGGATTCAATATTGTCCAATCCAAATCCACTTGAAAATTTTCAAGGCCTAATGACTATGCATATAGGTTCAAAATGAACGTACATATTAAAAAATATAAATCAAATCAGATCACTTATTCAAATAACGAATGGATTCAACGAACGGTTCGGATTGGACCTTAGACTTAGGAAAAATCGTTTTGAAGTCTTAAAATATTTTAATGAAGTGAAATATGGACTTGATTAATAAATCGTGATCAAAACGTAAAAATTTTAAAACTGAAATGGGCACCAGAGCGCTCGTTTAGGTGCTCGAGCACCGAACTAGTGATTTTCACAACGGGTTCGAGCGCTTTAGCACCCATTCGGATGCTCCAATGCTTAAACAATGATTTTACTCAGTGGAATTGGGGAGCTCTCAAATGGGCACCAAACAGTGGCTGAGGCTACTTACTTGGGCGCTTAAATGCTAATGCAATTTTTTTTCCACCTACTTAAAAATTTGATTTTTCAGTAACTCTTTCGAAACATATCCCTTAAAAATCCAAGCCTCAAATTTCAGTTTTACAAATTTTATGAAATATTGTCATAAGTCCAAAAATTCAATTTTCTTGAAGTCTTGTTCCGATTTTTCTTTTGTTTAGAGTCCAGCTCTATGTACAAGTCAAGGTAGGAATATCAAGGTATTCAAGGTTTCAATGGTCTCAATCACAAGGAATTTGAGCTTATAACAAAATGAATTAAGCAAGAATATCATATATAAGCTCATATCATATGCACACAAATGGAAGCAATGATAATAGACCAAGGAAGCAATATTAGTAGACCAAGGAAGCAATATTAGTAAGCCAAGGAAGCGATGAAAAATACATTTGCGCAAGAGTAAAAATTGTCTTGCAAGATAAAACTTATTTGTAGAAGGGAAAAGAGGGCTTCTAAGCAAATAAAAAGTTGATAAGGGCTTGTCTTCCAAATACAAAGCTTCTTGGAGAAGCTGTGGTACATTATTGGTAGAGATTGGTGGAGATATCGCCCAAAATGGAGGGCTTGGCCTATTTTTTGCTGCGACATGTTGCTTTTTTTAAAGAAAAAAATGTTGGATTGGGCCTTTATTTAGTTGGGTTGAAATTTGAGTAAAATTGGGCCAAATCTTGGGCTTAATTAGCTCATTTGGGCCGAAAAGATGCGTACAAAATTTTTCGGGTACTAGAAGAATTTTTGGATATAAAGAAATTATTTTGGTGATAAAATAATTTTTATAAATGCAAAAAT
Source organism: Handroanthus guayacan (assembly GCA_014898755.1). Classification (NCBI taxonomy): domain Eukaryota; kingdom Viridiplantae; phylum Streptophyta; class Magnoliopsida; order Lamiales; family Bignoniaceae; genus Handroanthus; species Handroanthus guayacan. The sequence continues at coordinate 5,577 of JACFYI010003814.1, read as the reverse complement.
GAATTATCATTTTAAAAATGAAGGATTGAAATCTTGGTTAGAGAAATTTTCGAGGTATTACACTCTCTTTCCTTAAAAGAATTTGGTCCCTAGATCACTTTGGAGGGGAACATCACAGTGTTCAATGATATATGTGGGATCTGGATAGTATTTTCGTAACTGGGAGATATGGAATGCATTGTGAATTCTAGTGAGGTTCGACAGAAGATCTAGTCGATATGCTATAGGGCCGATCTAGTCCATGATATCGAAGGGTCTCCTATATCTTGGGTTTAATTTGTTGCTCTTGTCCATTCTTCAGATTCCCTTCTGTGGGACTACTTTCAGAAATACGTTATCCCCTATGTTGAATTCTAAGTTTTTTCTCCACTTATCAGCACGGCTCTTCTGGCAATCATAAGTTATTTTCATATTCTTCTTGATGACCTGGATTTTGTCGATCGCTTCTTGTATCATCTCAAGTCGTAGAGCGCCATTTTCTTGACTTGAGGCGCTCCTGACTTCATCAAGATCCCAGTGAAGAGGTGATCTGCATCTTCTACCATATAGTGCTTCATACGGTTCCATCTGGATGGAGGCTTGATAGCTATTATTGTAGGCAAATTCTACTAAAGACAGATGCCTATCCCAATTTTCAGGAAAATTCAAAATACACGCTCGCAGCATATCCTTTAAAAATTGAATTACCCTTTCTAATTAACCATCAGTTTGGGAGGTAAGCAATAGTACTAAAAAGTAGTTTTGTCCCCGAATGTTCTTGTAAAGTCCTCCATAATTTCACCGTAAACTTCGGATCTCTATCATAGACAACACTTGGAGGAATTCCATGCAACTGTACTATCTCCTTAATGTAAATCTTGACGAGTTCTTCAACATTATACTAGGTCTTGATAAGCAGAATATGTGTGGACTTTGTAAGTCTATCAATCACAATCCAGATACTATCACAAACTTTTCATACAATATGTAGACCTGTCACGAAATCCATAGCGATCTGATCCCACTTCCAACTTGGGATTGGGAGCGATCATAATTTCTCAAACATTCTTTGAAGCTCCGCTTTCACAAATTGGTAGATCAAGCATTTCTGAATATAATTAGCTACATCCTTTTTCATTCCTTCACACCAAAACTTCTGTTTCAGGTCCCTATACATCTTTGTTTCTCCAGGGTTTACCGAAAACTTAGTTTATGCACTACATATAGCACTCTTTCTTTCATTGCTACAGGAACGCATACTCGATCTCTAAACTGTAATAATCCATTTGTATCGATCCTAAAATTAGGTTTCATCTCAGCATTGAGCTTTCGAATCAAATTGTCTTCTCCTTGGGCTTTTAAAATTTCGCTGTATAATTCCAAATATATGCTTATATTTGATATCTTTCCTTTTGGGCTCAAAGCATTAGCAACAACATTTGCTTTCCCCAGATGGTAGGTGATTGTAAAATCGTAATCTTCCAAGAATTCCATCAAACATCGTTCCTTCAAATTTAAGTTTTTTTTAACTAAAGATATATCTCAGGCTCTTATGGTCAAAAACAACTTTGATCTTAGTTCTATACAAATAGTGATGCCATTTTACTAAGGCAAAGACTACAATCGCCAATTCTAAACCATGAATAAGATAATTTAACTCATGATTCTTCGACTTTCTTAATGCGTGAGTGATTACTTTGCCTTTCTACATTAAAACACATCCTAATCTTTCCCTTGAGGTATTAGTATATACAGTAAATTTTTTTTACCCGTGAGGTAGTACGAGTGTTGGAGTTACCATCATTCTTTTCTTAAGCTCTAAGAAATTCTTCTCACACTGGGGATCCCAATCAATTCGCCGATCCTTTCAGGTCAATCTTGTAAGTGGTCCAGCCAACTTAGAAAATTTTTGGATGAATTTTCGATAATATCCAGCTAATTCCAGAAAACCTTCACTTCTATAATAGTTTTATGTCTCTTCCAATTGAGAACCACCTCGATCTTTTTTGAATCTACTTCTAGTCCATTTTGAGATATTATATATCCCAGAAAGATCATCCTCTTCAGTTAAAATTCACATTTGTTAAATTTGGCGTACAGTTTATGTTCCTCTAAAGTTTGAAGAACAATTCGTAAATATCCTTTATGCTTCTCTTCTGACCTGAGATAAACCAGAATATCATCTATGGAAATCACAACAAAACAATCGAGGTATGCGCGAAACACTTCATGCATTAAGTCCATAAATGCTGCAGGAGCATTCGTTAACCCAAACGACATTACCATAAACTCAAAATGCCCAGAATGGGAGTTAAATGTAGTTTTTGGAATATCTGCTTCCCTTAGTTTTAACTGATAATACCCTTGTCGTAAATCCAACTTAGAGTATACTGCAGACCCTTGAAGATAATCAAACAATTCATCGATATTGGGTAAGGGATATTTATTCTTGATGGTTACTTTATTCAACTCCCTATAATTGATACACATTTTTAGTAACTCATCTTTCTTCTTTACGAGCGGGACCAGAGCACCCCAAGGTGAAGAGGTCGATCGGATAAAATTCTTATCCAGCAGTTCTTGTGATTGATCTTTTAACTCATTCAATTCTGTTGGTGCCATTCTATAGGGGATTTTTAGGAATGGCGTATCCAGGAATAGCTTATATCACAAACTTAATTTCACGTTTTGAGGGTAACGAATTTAAATCCTCAAGAAACACCTGAGAAAATTCATTCACCACATTAACATCTTTTAATTCAATCTTGTCCTGAGGTTTATTAATTAGATAAGCTAGGAATCCCTATCCCCCTTTTCTGATAATATTTTTCTGGACTTCATTGCAAAAATCGTAGGTATACCATTATTTCTGAGCGTGTTGTTGGTACCTACCCCAACTCTGATGCCCAACTTGACTATTTTGGTAAAATAATCAACTACAGCTTGATGCTAATAGAGCTAAACCATTCCTACAATGAGATCATAATTCTAGATTGGTAGTTCAATCAGGTCTGCACTAAAATTCTGATTATCTATAATCACAGAGCACCTAGGGCACCTCACTCTTGTCTCTTTACAACAGCCAACCTAAGAATGAACTTATAAGGTATTTTCATATTTTCTAGAGTTAGATTTAATTTCTTAGCACAGACAATTGATATGAAAGAATGTGTTGTACCAGGATTAAACAAGGCTTTAAACAAGGCTTTGCATATGAAATTTTAAATTAGAATCTTACCTTCCACAACTTGCGTGAGATCCGCACTTTCTTCTCCAATCAGGGCATAAGCTCTTGCCTTAACTTGGGGACGTAGAACTGTACCTCTCCGTTGTTGACCCTACGTCTAGGGATTCTCACTTTTAACATTCTTTGGATAGTCCTTGATGGAGTGCTGATTTTTCTAATTTCCTTCAGCATTGATCCTCGATATATATGGTGCCTCCACAGAAACTGCAGTTCACTTTCCCTATCATTGCTGGACCCTTGTCCTTAACTGCTGTCGAGGATGTACTCCTTATTTTGGATTTCTTGCTAAAGAAACCTTTCATTACTTTCTCTGGGTCCTTTCCAGGTCATTTTTCTTTTCTTTTATCATTACTTTTCTAAAGTTCTTAGAATTATGCCTCCAACTCCATTGCTATTTCCACGGCGCTGTCATAGTCCTAGGGTCGACCAATGGCCAAAGATCATCTCAAGTCCGACTTGAGACCTCACACAAACTTCTTTCTATATCTTTTCTCATTAGCTAATATGTGAGGGTGTACTGAATGAGCCAATTAAATTTAGCTTTGTATTTGGCTACTATCATTGACCCTTGGATTAATCTTATGATTTCGTTTTCCTTTAGAATCCTAACTACCAAAAGGGTATGTTTCTTGAGGAATTTGCTTCGAAATTCCTCCCAAGTTCGTTCTATCCTATTTCTTTTCCACTTCTTTCCACAACCGATCACTAATGACATGCCACTCCTTCGAACAAAAATGTTGCATATTTCACCTTTTGAGCATCTGCATAATTCAACACCTTAAAAGTCTTTTCCACCTCGGCTAGCCAAGACTCAGTCTTTTGATCGTCAGGTTCACCATTGAACTTGGGTGGATTTAGTCTTAGAAATCTCATCAGTATTTTATCATTGAATTCCTCCTCCTGTCTACATCCCTCATTATCCTATTGCCGACCCTGATTCAATACTTGTAGGAAAATTAGTGACTGATCAACTGCTAGCTTATTTCTAGGATCACGTGCTTCCCATCGGGGTATTGTGTTATCCATGTTATTGGGTATCTTGAGTGCCTGTAATTCTTCAAACAATACCTGACGAGGTTTTCCCCTTATTCTCGTATGCTCATTTTGTTATATATTTCCACTTGAAGCCATTTAATCTGAAATGTGTACGAGGAATCTTAATAAAATTTCTTGGTTTCTTAGATGTATGAGAGAATACAAGAATGTGTTACACAGGTTGGGAAAATTCTAAGTCTCAGTTAAGAGGTTCTTATGGAATTTCATGGTTTCGTTATAAGAACATAAGGAACATATAATAGCATAATTCTTGAAATTTTCAAGCCAAAGTGCATGAAGGGATTTCATTCATTCATTACTTGAACTTGAAAATTACATATTTAAAATATATCGCTATTGGTCATCTACAAAATCAAAGGGAATATGGCATCATAGCCATGATTTTGAATGAGAGGACTTCTATATCTTATACAAAAATTACTAGGTATACTAAGGTGGAGTCCATGCAACATACTATACTTAAAGTTCTAAGCCCCCCACATATTTACATACTTATCATATCCTAACATATACATAATACCAAAGTCTAAAAGAAAAAAAAATGGAAAAACCCACAAACCAACCACATCAAACATCCCAATCAAGCATCTGGCATGTGTCGATGATCTTCCTTGGGCTCTTTCTCCAACTCCTCCTCCAGTTTTTCCTTCGATTCGCTCTCTTCTTCCCCATTGCCATTGCACTCACTTCTCCGTTGCCTATATTCTCCCCTCCATCACCTCTACGGCCATCCAACTAGGCCAATGTTCTCTCAACCCAAGCCAAATCAGTCTCATAATCTCTACCCATCCCAGGAGAAAAGGTGGTGGGGGCTACATGCTAATTCACGCAGTTATGCATACTCTTTTAATGGTATTCGTAGGCACAGTTGAGGGTATGGCTCTATAGCCCTTGTAAGGAGGGGGCACATTCGGTCGTGGTGTTAGAGGACTTGATGCCAGTGCTTGACGAGTCATATCATGCATAATCTCCTTTTCGAACATAGAGAGTATCCAGGGCTCCTGGAATCGTGGCACAACCCTCTCCTTGGCGTGATCTGAGATGAGCCACTCCATGCCCACCATAGTGTTAGAGTAGTGCCCCGCAACCAATTAGTTTTGACTTGTAAAATTCCTCTTGTACAAACAATCTTATTTTCCCAATGTATATATCACTACAAGAAAATTGTCATTCAGCTACGAAAAGTAGTGACGAAAGTATTTCATCGCTACTTCGTCGCTAATCAGTGAGCCCATAGCGAAGAATTGGGTTTTCATCGCTACCAGGGTACAAAAAGAGACGTTTCAATTTTTAAA
>JACFYI010003813.1:210786-222416 GCA_014898755.1 Handroanthus guayacan | reverse complement strand
GAATCCTAAAAATCGCATAAGTTGCTTATCTTCTACATCATTATCTCGTTCACGGTCTAAAGCTTGTTGTTATTATCCCTGATTAAGGGCTCGCCGAAGTAGATTAAGAAGTTAATCGGCTGCCGATACTTGTGGGGGTTCGTTTTGGACAGGTGGGACAGGCTCCTAAGGTCTAGGGGGTCGTATTTTATTTTCAATATTATTATGGGTTTGAGACTCTTCAAATAGAACCCATCTTGGTCGTCCTCATTTACGTGAAGGTGCATTTGTTGCTGAAGTATTTCCATTAGATGCCATTTTCTAAAATTGTTAGTGAAAAAATTTATTAACATAATCAATATATTAATCGTATTCACAAGAAGTTAAATAATATCACATGCAGGATATTCACAGTTTTTACATTAAACTCTATTTTATTTATTTTATCATTTATAATGTACATCAGTAGCTTACATAGCCATTTTTTAATTACCAAAATTGAGATGGCGAAGAACTAGTGCAAACTTGTCCGAGCGTTAGATATCTAACTAATACTATTTCTATCTAAAACCAGTACGTTACTATATGTATATATACAAGCACTCATCTTGTGCCTCTCTTTGGTTCTTCATTCGTTTGGATCCTCCTCTAGTTCTTCTTCCTCAGGTTCCTCTTCCTTGTCATTATCGTTGCCATTGACGTTACCATTAGCACCCTCATCAACCCCGTGGTTATTGTTATGGTTTGTCTAGATATGACTAAACCATTTTGAACTATTATTTTTCTAAAAATATCTAAATGCTTAAAATGCATTTCAATACTTTTAGAAAAAACTAAGATATCATCAATATAAACTATTATGACTTCACTGAAAAGAATGAATATATCATTCATGATTTTTTGAAATTCTGAAGGAGCATTCTTCAACCAAATGGCATCACATATTGGCGCATTTAAGGCAGTATTATACCTGTCTTTCTCAGCAATCTGAATTTGGCAATATCCGGATTTTAAATCAAATTTTGAAAATAAAATGGCATTATATAATCTATCAAGTAAATCTTTTTTATTAGGAATTAGATATCTAATTCATTTCAAAACCTTATTAAGGGGTTTATAATTTATAACAAGTCTTGAAACACCTCTTTTTTGTTCAGCATGTTCATTAACATAAAATGCTATACAAGACTAAGGAGACTTTAAAGGTCTTATTAAACCTTTCTGTAAAAGAGAAGTATTTTTTTTTTTTTTACATAGCTCTAAATATTCAGAGTTCATCTGACAAGGTTGGGCTTTAGTTGGAATTTTGTTTTCATTAAAATTATCTTCATATGGAAGACCTACAATATGCTTTTTTTTATTTTAAAAAGCATTAGGATGATCATTGCAAATTTGTAAAGAAAATTGACTAGTTATTAACTTAATCTTATCCTATAATTTAGGATTTTGTAGTTTTTCTTCAATTGTTAAAATACTAATTTCTTGTTTTAGGAAATTAACTTGTTGAGTTTTTGCTATGAGCAAATCTTTTACTTCATGAAGCATTCTAGTAAAAGTGTGACACTCCCTGAAATCCCAGGGATGTGCGGACCCGAGACTCGAGGTGCATCACTCGCGTTCTATACATTCTAAAACTATTACGTTCAAATATCGATTCAGTAACTAGTATATTACAATCATTTAAACTAAATTTCAAAATATCGATACAATGATCCAAATTAAATTCCACAATACAATCGTTACATTCCAAGAGTTCCATAAACACTGAGCATCTACCTTAACATTTCAATACATTGGGCTATACAAATTCTAAGTTCAAAAGTTCCAAATGTGATAGATTAGATCCAAAATACAAATCTAAGTACAATCCCAAAATACAAAAGAGTTTATAATCCAAAACGAGCTAAACAATCTATCACATGCTTCAATCATACATTTATCCAAACTTATAAACCTACATGGTAAAATAAAGTCATGAGTCCATTGACCCAGTAAAACTTATAGCAGAAAACAAAAACAAGAGGTTCAAGGAGACATGAGCATAATACTAACAATTATAGGAAGGTGATATGGAAAACAATTTAAGTCAATCAAGACGATCAATATACATATATACATATTTGAAACAATTATCACATTCGAGTCAATAGGCTGAAACAAGCTATTTGGTAGGTCTATCACCTTTATAACTTCAACATAAACATTTCGCCTTATCCCTCCAACTCCCGAAGGAGCTCAATTAATCAAAAAGCACAGCCGACGTACATGCTTAGGATAGTGCTTCAGAATTATACCTCCATAATTCATCCAAACTACCCGACAATCAGAGATTTCGAGGGTCCTAGTCGACAATCCGATATTGTCCAAGTTTGGTCCCCAAGAAACTCCCCAGGGCCCACATTCATTCAATCGTATGGCTTAGAAATGAAATGGACATTCAATAAATCAATAAGCCAGCAAGGCATAACGTTTTTTGGCCAACAATATCAAATAACATTTCAAATAGGCCAAACGTATTCAATCAATCAATCGTTTCGGAAATTGGACTATGGATTAGAGGGATTTCATTTTAAAACTTTGTATTACATTGAAAAGATCGGATATGGACTCTACGTGACATAAAATAAGGTTTGAAAACATGAAAAATCAAATTGGAATCAGAAATAGGCGCTTGGGAGTGCAAACGTGTGCCCGAGCACCCAAAACATGAAAATTGGCCAGAGGCTGGGCACTGGGGTGCCCAAGCCACTGGAATTTTTGGGCTTCTTTGTCGAGAGCCGGTGCTTCGGCGCCCAACTTTGCGCACTCAAGCACTGACTCTCGAGTGAAAATTTGATTTTTCGTCTTTTGATTCTCTTCGAATTTTTGATCCAAAATTACATTTTTGAGGTTCTCATATACGTAAAAACATTTATAAAATGTTGTTTCGGATTTTGGTTTTGAAATTTTTCGAAAGATTGTTTTAACGTCGAAATGTACGGTTTTGTCCATATCTCTTGTTTCAATTGCAATTTTTTGTCCATTACTCCTCCGAGTCCATGGTCCATCATTCAAACTTAGTCCTACGCATCGGTATAAGAGTTAAGAATGAATCATTTAGCATGAAATTTACGTATTCAAGAGTTGAGCATAGATTGGCAAAGATGACAAAACAACAACATAAATTCTCATACTCAACATATCAATGGATATCAAATTCTCAATAGCTCAAACATGCTCGATTTATGAAGGGAAAGTTGAATAATACATGCTCATGAGGAGGGGAAGCCATAAGTCTTACCTCTTGTAGCTATTTCTTGTATTGAAGCAAGTGATCCAAGCTTATAACCACACCTATAACCATATACATATGTTCATGTAAAACACTATCATATATATCACTTAACCATTCTTAAACCACAAGTCTAAGGCCACTTATCAAGTGCAAGAGTGAGAGTTCACACCACTAAAATCCCTTCTTAAGAAAAATTGGTTTTGTGGAGAGAAGTAAATGCAAGTGAAGCTCAAATGTTAGTGTTTGAGAGAGTTCCTAAGTGTGTGCAAGCTCAAAATTTCTGCAGAAGTTGTTGTCCACCCTAGAGCTTATTTATAGAAAGAACTTTGGATCAAAATGAAAGAATCTAAAAACTTAAACTGCTCAAAATAATTTTATAATACTTAGAGCTAGGTAGGGTGGCTTTGAAAGACATGGTAGGATAGATGGATGGATTGAAATTCCATCCATCTTGCAGTTGCTGCTGTGACTGCCCTCTTTTCTGATTTCCTTTTCCTTTTTTTTTTTTTGAATTTCAATTGGGTTCATTTTGGTCAAAATAAGTGGCTAGGTTTTGGGCTTTGAATTGGTCTTATTTCATGGGCCATTTGGACTTGTTTTTGGGTCGAAAAGTAACGAGAAAATGAAACGTGTTGGCTTGAAAAATTTTTGAATGCTAAAATTATGTTTTGGGTTTTAAAACAATGCTCGATTTGAAATCAAATAATTTTTCAAAAATTCGTCAACTCAAAATTTTATTTCTGGAATTCTTGGGTGTTACAAAAAGGTTCAGTTATGAACTAAAAATTTATTTCTTTTTCTTCAAAGGTACCTGTAAATCCTTTTTCATCAATATTTTTAATGGGAAATATTTTCTTTAAAAATGGTGTACCAAGTATAATTTGATTGGTGATATTTTTGACAAGTAAAAAATTTGTAGAAATACAAGTATTTTCTTGACACATATAAGCTTTTGGAATTTTGAAATTGATTTTCAATCTCTGACCATTGGCCGGGCTAAAAGAATGGGTGGTTTTATGAAAAAGAATGGGTGGTTTTATTATTAATCTTTTTCTTCATTTTGCATTTATCTGCAAAATGTCCTACATTTCCATATGTATAACATGCCTTAGGATTTCTATTATGTTTTTCTTTTCTTTCTTTCTTTCTCTTTTCATATTAACTTTTATACATACTATTATATTATTATTAGGGTGAATTACAAAAATCACCATGCTTTAGGATTTCCATTATGTTTTTCTTTTCTTTCTTTCTTCCTTTCTCTTCTCATATTAACTTTTATACATCCTATTATATTATTATTAGGGTGAATTACAAAAATCGCCCTTGACATTTGCTGTAATTACAAGAACCAACCATGAGGTTTGACAAATTACGAAAATCACCCCTAACGAAGCAACACCGCCAGGATTTAATGAAAATTGATGATGTTATCGTGTGTATAAAAGATAAATTCCAATATTACTTTTGAAATTTACTTTTTGTTTATACGGTAACATCATCAACTCTCACTAAATCCTAAAAATATCGCTTTGTCAAGGGTGATTTTTGTAATTTGCCAAACCTTAGGGGTGGTTCCTGTAATTATACCAAACCTCAGGGATGCTTTTGATAATTCACCTCTTATTATTATCAAGAATATCATTTGATTAACTAAATATGCATATCATTCTAATTATATATTTTATAAAATTTATAACATATAAAAATAAAAGAGAGAATATGTTATTGATGAGAAAGCAAATGTTAACAAAAGATCATAACTTTCATAGAGAAAATTATATTAATAAAATTAGACGGAACACTTTTTGGAACTTGAATTGGATATTTATTGTAACGCCCCTAGTCCTGGTGCACTCCGCCCAAGTCTCTGAGACATTACTCACATTCATGGTACTAAATTAAATGTTAACATCAACATGATCGCAATTATACCATAATTAAAACCACAATTGAAAATTTTCATAGTAAATCATTTATATAAATGTCAAATTTCATCTTAATTTACAAGTCCAAAATTTTCAAAAATTACAACTTACATTCCAAAAGAAATAACTGGCTACAGTACGTGCTAGAGACTTACAACATCTCTCTTACTAATATACCAAAATCTCTCAATCAACAAAATACGAACACCAAAACTAAACGTATAGAAACATTCTAATCTAAGCTCTCAGGTCAATAGTGGCATTATTCCTCAAATTTATTCACCTCCACATGATAGAAAATTTAAATAAGTCGAGAGATTTAGTAAAATTCACAACGGAAAATCAAGGAACAGGACTCAAGAAATTAATAAGAGATGTCAAGTTAAATGTTGACATTCATATCAAAGGTGATAATTCAATCTGACACAAATATGAGCTCGGAAAAATTAAACCATATCATGAATGTCAAAATCAATTAGGTTGAACTAGTGTTTGGTGGATCTGTCACCCTTGTAACTCTACAATCATTCAATTATACCCTTATGCCTCCCGTCTCTCCCGCGAATGGCCATTCAGAGGGGAGCAATCCTAGTAAATAATTTAGGCATGGTCGACCGCGTGCCAGAAGTAGTTGTCTAGAAGCTTACCTCCAAGCCCCCTTCCAAGCTACTCAAACGATAGGGAAGTCCCGGAGGTTAGGTCGACGCTCTGTTAAAGTCCAACCGGTCCCCCTTGAGATTCACAGGGCCCAACAATCAATCAATAAGATTTTTATTTTTGGAACATTCAAGAAATCATAAAACGATGTCCAGTTCGAATAATCGGGCTAAGAAAATTAGGAAAATGAGAATAGGGGTATAAGAAATCTAATTGAATCATCATATTAGATTTGTGGAGTTTAGGGGATAATTTTTAAAGGTTGTTTTAACGAAATCACCAAACAATTCGAGTTTTGAGAAATTCTGATACGGTAGTAATTTTCCAAGCTATTTTAAAAATATGATTTAATGAGTTAAATTTGGCAATTTGGTTCTATGGTTAACTATACTCAACAATATTTCCAACGGTGGTTTTATATTGAAAATTCGATGAGTAAAACTTTAGTTATAAATTTTTAAAATTGATCCCAGAATCTGCCGAATCCCCGAATTAACTGGACATGTTTAAGTTTACAAAATTTTATGGGTTGATTCCTTCATGGATTTCAGAAATTCTTAAGCCTATTATTATCTACACTTAACAAGGTTTCTAACCTATATTTTTGGGTTCTATTTGATGAAGAAATGACTGGTTTCGAACGAGTTGAAGTTAGGGATGGTGTTAGGATAAGTTTCGGTGTATCCCCTGATACCCGAAAAAACTAACAAGTTCAACCTTTTTCCTTTCATGGATTCAGGTGATTATTGATTCTAATGATAACTACACTCAATAAGATTTCAAATGGTGTATTTTGTGGAATTTTTGGGCATGTGGATGTCTAGTTATGAATTTTTGAACTTAGGGTTAGGACAGAGACTTCTCCTGTTTTAACCAAAGTGGCAGGTTTTGTTCAAATGCATTTTTCTACCATTTCCCTCTTTTTTTTGGGTAATTCTTCGTCCTATCATCATCTAGACTTGAAGAGGTTTCTAACGGTACCTTATATGAATTTTTTTGAGTAGTAAAAGTGGTGTTTTCGATTTTTCTAAATAAGATGAGTATTCTGTCCCAGCTACCCGAGAACAACCAAAGTGTTCCAACTTTATTTATTTTAAGAAATCACCTAACCTTTAAATCCAAGTGATGATCTACTAAAATACTTATAACCCTAAGGTCAAGTTCATAGTTCTCTAAGTTCAAGTTAAGTTTTGCTCCATCAACAAAATCAACAATCATATGAGAATAGCCAAACAACTCATGACAAGAAGTAACCAATTTAAGGCCAAAGCAATCATTCTCATAGCAAGAACATCAATCCATGAATCAAGAAAAAATGGAACCATGATCTGAAAATTAAGAATAAAAGAGTAGAATGTTATGATTTTTACCTTTCTTTGTGGTCTAACTTGGGAGTTTCCAACTATCTACTTCAAACACACTACTAGAACCTACCATGGAAAGAAATCCCTTTAAGTCTCACTTAATCCAAGCAAATTATCTACAAAAACATATCCAAATCTTACCTAATCTTGCTGATTTGAGGATACAAATGATTCCTAGCAATATCCCTTAGGTTTTTATGGAGAATTATGGAGTAAAAGTGGGAAAATTTCTTGTATTTTTCTTCTTCTTCTTTTTCGGTTTTGTGGGTAGAAAAAATGGCTGAATTTGATTGTTATTTTCTTCTTTCTTCCCTTATGTATATACACTCTAATGTATATACATGTATATTTTTTTCTATAGTATAATATTTGGCATTTATTGAAAGGCATAATGGTGTTGGAAAATGACCTAAGCCATGAGGTCAAGAAATGTTCTAGAGCTTTAATTCAACACATGGTCATATCACTTATTTTTCATATAGTGAGTGTGTGGGTGTGTGTGAATTTCGGCTGACCATCTTTTTCCCCTTTTTTCTGTCAAAAATTGAAAATGGGCTTGGTTTGTGGGCTAAAAAAAATAGCAATGTGTTGGGCTCAATTCCTTGGGTCAATGGGCTTGATTTTAGGTTAAAAATATCATATTTGGGCCACATTTGATTGAAATAATATTTTTGGTTACTAAATCGAAATAATTTCGCCGTTTTAAAGTCTTTCGGACAATAGCGATGAAAATCATTTAAAATGGGACTATGTTCTAAAATTCTTAAAACGTAGGAATAAAATTAAAAATTCAAGAATCTTTTGGCCTAAAATATTATTTTTGAAGTTAATGGTATGGTCTTAATATGTTTTGGGTCGAAAAAAACAAATTTTAAGACGAGTTTTTCTTTACTAAGAAATTGTAGCCGTAAATGAAATATTTTTAAAACTAAGGATCTAAAAGTATATAGTTATGAGAGTTCTTGGGGAAAAATAATAATTTCAATGATTTTTGAATATAAAATAACTTCTTTGAAAATGATAAAATATTTTTAATTGTTAGAAAAATCTCGAATGGGCGAAAAATTAATTACCGATTAGAATTTTCTCAAAATATTTCAAAACGTTTATTGATTTAACACAAGGGTTTAGAAATTAAATTAAAGAAATTTTCGGGGTCTCACATTCTCTCCCCCTCAAAAGAATTTGGTCCCCAAATTCATATCATTATTCTAAGAGGTGCAGATATTCGATCGTACCTTACTAGGGTCGGTTCTGCATCCTAGAACTAACAGATTTATTCCTCCATTTCCTAGGGTAGTCCTTAGCGGCATATTGAAAGTTTTCGCATATAAGGCACTTTCCTTGCTTTTTTCGGCACCGATCTTCCGAATGATTGGTGCTATCACAAAATTCGCAACTTCTCCTTTTTGCATTATAGGGGTTTTTACCATTGTCAGCCACGGCTTGGATTCTGAGCAGAATTTTTGATTTCTTTTTCCCTCCTTGATCAAAATTTTCCGACCACTTCTCTTTTCTCCTTGATTTAGTTTTTTGAATTTTCGAAAATTCTATTTCTAATTCCATTGTCATCTCTACTGCACTATCATAGTTTAGAGGACGACCAATAATTAAGGATCGCCTTAATTCGGGCCTAAGGCCTTCGATAAATCTTTTCCTCCGCTTCTCTTCATCCGCAAGAATGTGCGTTACATATTGGATTAACCGATTGTATTCAGCCTCATATTTGGTTACGGTGAATATTCCTTGAGTCAGATTCATAAATTCATTTTCTCTCTTATCTTTAATCACTTGAGGGAGGTATTTTCTCAAAAATTCAGTCCTAAATTCCTCCCATGTTCCTTCAACTTCTTCTTTTTTCCATTTTCTTTCAATTACTCGCCACCAGTGGTGAGCTGCTTCCTCAAAGAGGAAGGTGGCATATTTCACTTTTTGTGATTCTGAGTAATTTAATACTCGAAAAATTTTCTCGATCTCTATCAACCAGGATTCTGCTTTTTGGTCATCTAGTACTTTTTGAACTTAGGTGGGTTAAATCTTAGAAATCGTGTTAACATCTTATCTCCTGAATCCTCTCCATGCCCTTGATTTACTTATAGTTGTTCTTGTTGTAATAAAATGAAGAGCCGCTCTATTGTAGACTCGTTTCTCTGAGGTGCCTGTTGGTGGTGTTCATTGTTTGTTATTTTGTCACCTGATGTCATTTGTCTGAAATTTATAGTAATGGATTTATTAATATCTTATAGCATTTTCATCATATTCTAGAGTACTAAAGTAGCAATCATCAAGATTCAAATCAGGTCATATAAAAATTTACTATAGGCATCCTATATTTTACATTCCAAGGCAAAGTTTATAACAATGAAAGTTAATACCATCAACCCATAATCAAATTTCGCAATTTTATTTTCGTCCAACAAAAGCATCATCTTATTACCACTATTTAATTCACATACATTCATATTCACTACAATATCTAATTATTACATAGGTCCAGACTTTATTTTGTTGGTATCTTGCTCTATCTTACTGTAGTTGCTTCTGTTTTCCCAAGATTAGTGTATTGTGATGCTTTGGACAATTTTTCATCCGGTGCTGGGGGTTTCCACAGATTAAGCACCTTCCCAATTTCTTCCAACACTTATCCTCGGTGTGGGAGGTGCACCCACAGAAATTGCAACTTTGCTTTTTGGTAGTCACGGGAGTCTTACCTTTATTGACTACCGCTAGATCTGATTTTCCAGTTTTCATTTTTGGTTTCTTCTTATGTGGTCCTCTCTCCTTTCTTTTCTTCTTATTTGCTTGATTATGTATAGCACACTGGGTTTGATTATTATTTTTATCCTTGTTTTTCGTCACCATAGAAATTCCTTGACTTAAACTTATAATTTCCTTTCCCTTATATCTCTAACTATTTGAGGAATAAATTTACTTAAGAATTTCTCCTTGAATTCTTTCCAAGTTCTCTTCTCTTCAATTTTTTCCCAACATTGTGCTATTATTCGCCACCACTGATGCGCTGCTTCTTCGAACAAAAAAGTAGCGTACTTTATTTGCTGCTCTTCTGAATAACTTAACACCTTAAAAAAATTCTCTCCCGTTCACCTATACAGGGCTCCATCATTTTTTAGCCTTGCTCTTGAACCCAGGCGGGTTAAATTCCAAAATTCCCGCAAGCAACTTATTCTCCGAATTTCCTTCATTCTTACATTCTTGACTTACTTGTTCTTGGCAATAGTCTTGAATTGTTGCCACATAACAAAGCGTTGCTCGATTGTAGGTTCATTCTGTATAGATGATGCTGGTTCTTTGGTTTTGTCACTCGGTATAAATTCCTCTTGTTGTGATTTATCGTGTTTTCTAGATGTTCTCTCATTAGATGCGCCTCCTCTTGTTGTCATGATTTCCCGAAATTGCCAAACAAGTTTTCTTAGTATTACTCCGAAGAATTTCTTATTTAGCTACAAGAATTATAATATAACACTAAAGATACCAAAGTCCCATTTTTTTTTCTTACTTGAGTAATCTCGCTATATTCTTAATAAATAATCTTAAAGACTAATCAACGATTCTCGGCTATCTTAGTAATCTAGAATTAAATGATTACCGCATAAATATAACGGTTCACAAATTGGGAGGCCTCCCAATTGTAATCCGATACATTTAAGCGTTACTCATTATTCCAAATGATCATAACTTAATTTGGCCCAAATCTACGATATAAATCCAAAAAGAATTTTTATCCCAAGGATCTAATTCCAGCGTAGCTCGGGTTCTTACCCAAAGAAACCCAGAGCTCTGATACCACCTGTAACGCCCCGAGTCCTAGTGCACTTCCGCCCTAGTCTCTGAGACATTACTCACATTCATGTTACTAAATTAAATGTTAACATCAACATGATCGCAATTATACCATAACTAAAACCACAATTGAAAATTTTCATAGTAAATCATTTATATAAGTGTCAAATTTCATCTTGATTTACAAGTTCAAAATTTTCGAAAATTACAACTTACATACCAAAAGAAATAACTGGCTACAGTACATGCTAGAGACTTACAACATCTCTCTTACTAAAATACCAAAATCTCTCAATCAACAAAATACGAACACCAAAACTAAACGTATAGAAACATTCTAATCTAAGCTCTCAGGTCACTAGTGGCATTATTCCTCAAATTTATTCACATACACATGGTAGAAAATTTAAATAAGTCGAGAGACTTAGTAAAAATCATAACGGGAAATCAAGGAACAGAACTCAAGAAATTAATAAGAGATGTCGAGTTAAACGTTGACATTCATATCAAAGGTGATAATTCTATCTGATACAAATATGAGCTCGGAAAAATCGAACCATATCATGAATGTCAAAATCAATTAGGCTGAACTAATGTTTGGTAGATTTGTCACCCTTGTAACTCCAC
>JACFYI010003813.1:137009-177869 GCA_014898755.1 Handroanthus guayacan | reverse complement strand
GATCCGGGGCGTTACATCAACACAATGAAAAATTATTCATTTCTTAAATTTTAATAACTTTTATTGAAAAATGATGATCTAGTGCTTCAAAAAAATATATGTTTTGTCATTTTCATGGAAAAATAAGATAAGTTTTTTTTAAGCAAATCATGATACCTAAAAGATAATAATAGCTTGTTAACTTTCTTCTTCTTCCTTTTTTTTTTTTTTTTGCTTGTGAATTTGAATATATATTATTTTAAATATAGTATACTATATTTTTAATATACCATAATATTTAAAGAATATATACTACGAAACAATATATAATTTCTCTTAAAAAAAATCAAGTTATACATAACTATATATATATTATTGCATATATATAATCAAAAATTAAAAAACTTAAAGAAATATAAACAATTATAAAAATATCCCATTTTATACCATTTGACAGTTAGTTGCATATACAGTGACAACCTAATTGTATCAAACATTTAATCACAATAGCAATAATTCTTTTTGTTAAGAACTTGTCATTATATATGCATTACTAATTGTCAACAATCACAATAAGGAAACACTATCTTTTGTCATTATTAAGTTATCCAGTAATTTAACAAAAATTATTGTCACTTAAATAATATTATTAGTGATAAAATAAAAATCATTGTTGCTCAATATATACTATTAGTTACAATTTTCAATTTGTCACTTGAAGTTTTGCCACTAACGGATATCTATTTTAGTAGTTTCTTAACCAATTAATATATTGTGTAGGATTGTGAATGTGTTTTGTATCGTGTTCATTATCCGGAGATTTTGGTTGATGCTTAAGAAAAAAATTATTAGGACAAAAGTATTAGTGGTGATTGATTCGAGCTCTCGTATCTTGACGAAATCTTTTTCTCGATGCATGATGAGCAAGATGAGATAGCTTTTCCGAGTTGGATTGTATAAGCTATATCATTAGAGCATGGAATTACGCCTATGTACATTTATGACTAATTTGTGCGCACGACATACAGTCAGTCAAACTTAACATTTTACATGTAAAAAAGTTTTAAAAAATTAATTTTTATTTTTCTTATTTTTTTTATTTTTTTTTAGAATAAAACTATTTGTGACAGGAAAAGTAGTTAAGTATGCCTAATGAAAAAATACTTATACTTCAATTTTGGGGATCGAACCCATGACCTTACCTCTAAGAGGAATTATTCTATTTAATAGAAAAAATTTGAAGCTGCGCTCCTGGAGGATCGGCCCATGACTTGCACCTAAAAAGGAATTAATTTCTACTTAATATAAATAATTCAAAATTCTAAGAAATTAGAATTTGATCAAAATCAATTTGAGTCAACAATGGATCTCCTATACATATTCTACCATGTTCCTCTTGCTATATGCACAATCAATCTAAAACCAACTTTTTTGTTATAAAAAATATCAAATATACAAAAAATAATAGATATTTCAAGGCTTCCATGTGAGGTAATTAATATGTGGCATAATTTTTTATATACCAAAATTAAATTTAAAATATTGAATCTTGATGAAAATAAATGGTCATATTGAAAAGTATTTATGTGACTTAATGGAAAATTTGATAATATTAGAAATTTGAAATATTAAGAATCTTGATGAAACAAGCATCAATGTATCATAGACAAATAAAATACTGAAAATATTCATTCACGTCCACAAATTAGGACATTTACATGCACATTAACAATAAAGATAGAAATTAATACAATCATATTTTTATTTATTACTTTACGAGGTAGAATTACTTTTACTTTCACATAAATGAATGAAGAAAATATAATGCTTAGTGACATGAATTTAGAATAACATCTTTGTAACATCCCAAGATCCTAGAGCATTCGCCGCTAAGTCAATAATGTTACTCAAGCGAAGGGAAACTAAGTTAGAACCATAACAGAAACTTAAAACATTTCCATTATTTAAAGTACCACATCGTTCCTTGAAATTTAAAAACCAAAATTTTCAAAATACAATTCAACCATCTCAAATTTTACATAAGTTCCATGGTTACATATTGCAACAAACTAAGCAAGAAACATAGCTAAAGGATCAAGCTTAAAACTTCCAACTCGGCCAGACAATCCTGGAATCAATTCCTTACATATAATAAATTACAAAAACATGAGTCCACTAACTCAGCAAGAATTATGACCTATGATGAGGAATACAAGATTTAACAAGTTGGCAAGACGAGAAATGAATCATGAATGTGATAACAAAGTAAAATCAAAACATTGATCACATGAATTATGAAAACAATTAGCTCAGAAAGCCATCACATTCATGACAATAAACAGTTAAGTTGAACTAAATTTTTTATAGATCTATCACCCTTATAACTTTAATATAGAACACATATAATCTTATCCCTCCATTTACTTTCCCAAGCAGCCGCTCGGGAGAGCTATACATGCTTAAGGAATAGTCAACCGCATGCCACAGAGTAGCCTCTTGGAAACCTATTTCCAGGATTCCTTGGAACTATCCAACATGCGAGAAGTCCCAGGGTCTAGACTGATGATTCGATATCGTTCAATTATTTTTCCTGAGGTTCTCAGGGCCCAACTTATCATACAATAGGTTTAAGAGGAGTAATACATTCAAGATAACCAATTCCATTAAGATAGGAAATCAAGTAACTAACAATTCCAACAAACGATTCAGATTGGGCCTCGGATTTAAGGAAAATCATTTTGAAGTTTTAAAACATCTTAAAGAAGTGTATCATGGACTTGAAATAGTAAATCGGAGTCAAAATGAAAAGATTTGGATTCTAGAATGGGCGCTTGAGCATTCGTTTTGGCACTCCAGCACCAAAATAGTGATTTTCGCTACTCGAATAGGTGCTGGAGTGCTCATTTGGACGCTTCAACCTTGAAATAGTACTTTTGCTACTGGAATTAGGCACTTGGGCCCCCATATGGGTGCTCCAGTGCCCAAACAGTGGTCGAATCTACTGGAATGGACGCTTGAGCGCACAATTTTTTTTTTTTTTTTTTTTTGGATTAAAAATCAGGTTTCATTAGAAACCTTTGTGAGGCACATTCTTTTAAAATTTTAGTTTTAAATTTTAAATTACAAATTTTGTGAAAAATGTGCTATAAGTCCAATAATCCATTTTTCCAAATTTTTGTCCAAAATTTTCTATTGTCCAAAGTCCCATATCCTTAAAAGCTCATGTATAAACAAGGACAATAATCACAAGAATGTCCAAGGTCTCAAATCTTCATTCATGAGGATTTTTGAGTTTTTATGTCCAATAAATATCACAAGGGATTCAAATAAAGCTCATGACATCATATTGCAAGAAATGAAGTAATAACAAGTTTCATGGAAGCAAAGAAGAAGTCATAAATCTTACATTATTCCTTTAGCTTTGATCGGGGTTAGATATTCCAAAGATCTCAATTAGCCACCTAATAAAAACCAAAATTTCCTCAAGTCTTAATGTAGTCCATAATTTAACATTCATTGCTTACCCAAGTGATAATCTAATGAGAGTGAGTAATCTCCCAATCTTTCCCCTTTTGTCTTTGACATCTTACAAATTTGAAAGATATCTAGGTGTAGATATATATTTTGCTTTTAAGGAAGAAGAAAATAAATATTTTTAAGTTTATTTATGGAAAGAGTTGGATATAAGAAAGAGATATGTATTGTAGTGGCAAGACTAAACCTTGACTTGCATTGAATCCTATTTATAGAGGACAAAAGGGGTTCATTTGCAATTTTAATTATCGTGAGGGCATGCCAAGTGTCACAAGAAGAACTTGTCTCCCAAAACCCTAAGCTTGTTGAGGAAGATTGAGTACAAAATTTGGTGATCAAATCCCTTAAATTGAGGGATGTTATGGCCGAGTTTATCTTCTTCTCTTTTCCCTCTGTTTTTTTTTTTTTTTTTTTTTTTTGAGAAAAATGAAAGTTGGGCTTGAAACATTGGACTCAAGATTTAGGCCGAAATCTGAGTTTCTATTTGGTCGAAATAATGTTTTGAGTCCAATTTAAATGCAAGAACGTTTTCAATTGGTAGAATGAAGTATTTCCGTTGTTAGGGAAATTTTAAGTGGTTGCAAGAAAAATTGTTAGTAATTGTGAAAGATTTTAAATTTAAAATCGAGAGTTTTAAGATATAATTAGGGGAATTTTGAGGTGTTATACTCTCCCTTCCTTAAAAGAACTTGGTCCCCAAATTCGTATCTTTACTTGAATAAGTGAGGATTTTGTCCTACATATCATCTGCATGTCCTCAAGTAGCTTCTTTTTAGCGTCCCGGGTCATGATAGCATTCCGTCCTATGATTTGAAACACTACTCGCAGACGGAAAAAATTCTAAAACCAACAATAGGAACTAATAATGTGCATGTCAAACTAAACTTCCAATGATATATCATTTCAAGCCAAGAGAGTTTGTTCAAAATACATAAGCAGCTAACTAAAATTTTTCAAGTCATCTAGCCATACAATTCATAAGTCTAAAAGTCCAAATCGAGCCAATAATTACAAACTAAAATACATAGTTCCAAAAGAAAAATGATTACGAACATCCTTAGGCTTTCAGTCATTCAATCCATGGCCTATGAGCCTACATGACATTATGGAATCATGAGTCCGTTGACCCAGTAAAACTTATCGCAAGAAAATGGAAAAATCGAAGAGTTCCAATAATAAGCATATCGATATCAAGATGAGAATGTGATTCAATACAAGAAATAATCAGAACGTTCAAGATCAATCAAATAATAGTAAACGTTTATCACATTCAAGTCATAAGGCAGAAACAAGTAGTTTGGTAGGTCTATCACCCTTATAACTCCTATACATATCATATAAAATCTTTATCCCTCCAAATTCCCAAAGAAGCATTATATAAATAGTAAAGCACAGCCGACGTACGTGATTTAGAGTAGCTTTTCAGAACCTTACCTTCAGGGTCACCCGAACTACCCCACGGATGGGGATTTGCAGGAGCTCAGATCGTCAACCCGACATTGCCCAATCTGATACCCATGAAAACCCCTAGGGCCCAACAATCATTCATTCAGTAGGCTACGAATAAATAGAACGTTTCAAACAAATCATACATTATGAAGCCATTCAGCACAAATTTGATTAACTAATCATATTAAATAAGCAATTCGAAAATTTGTCAATCATAGCATCAAATAAATCGGAATTGAACTATAGACTAGAGGAGTTTTTATTTTGAAATCTTGTTAAAAGAGGTAAAATACAAAAGAAAATCTTTGGTAACATATGAATTGTAAATTTCGAAATTCATTTGATTTGAACATTAGATTAAGGAAATAATTGTTTAGAAAATTTTAAATCGTTGAAATAAGGTAGAAAATAGGCTTAAAATATCAAGAGAAGTCAAAAATTAAAGTTCGGTCACTGCGCTCAAAAATGGGCGCGCTTGGGCCGAACGATGCAAATTCTTTGTTTTGGGCGCGACCGCGCACTATTCACTCGTGGTCATGCAGTGAACAGTGCCAAACAGTAAATTTTTCTATTTTTTTTTTTGGGTTTTTTGTCTAAACCTCAAATTTTTAGAAATATTACTTTCAAACTCATTTTCTAATTTTTTTTATTTTAAATCTATTTTACAAGTTTAAGATGAAAAAAATTGGTTTATGTCCATTTTCATTCTTTTCTTTCACTTTCACCTCAAATCTTCTATTTTTGTTCTAAATACACATTTTTGAGATGTTCTTAGGTTTAATAACATTTTTAAATCATAGTTTAAACTTTGATTCAGGATTTTTATAAAAATCGTGATTAGGTCACAAAACCACCTTTTAGTCCATTTTTTTATGTTTTTAAGTGTTCAAGTCTTTTGTTAAGTCCATATCTCCCATCTCCTTTCATTTTAGTCTCAAAATCTCATAGTTCACAGTCCATAGACGATCAAGTGATGATTCATAAGAATAATCATCATATCAACAAATATCAAGAAGAAATGAGCCAATAAAAGGAAGAAAATAAATGTGATCAACAAGCATATAGGCTCACTCAGGAACATGTAACATCAACAATATGATGATAATCAAATAGCATACTTAGGAGCAAGGAGATATGAGCCACAAATCTTATTTTTGTCCCAAGCTTGGTTGCTAAAACTCCAAGCTCTCTATAAAACCGTATCAACCGTCTAAACAAAACCATAAGTTCTTAATCAACTTTAAATAATAACTTATCATTAGGATATAAACCGAGTCTTAACTTACCAATGCTTTGAGTGAATATCTCTTAATTTTCCCCTTTGATTTTCTTCTTGTTACTTAAAAATTTTTTAGTGTGTGTGTGGGTGAAGGATTGGAGCTACCGAGAGAAAGCAAAAAGAAGGAAAGAAATAAATTTGCTTTTGCTACAGAAAATTGAAGGAACAAGTACCCATGCTTCAAGCTTTCCTACACCATTTATGGTTTAAAAAAGTTGGCAAACACTTGGTCAAAGATTTTAAGCTAAAATGGTAAAACCAATCCCATGAATCATGGGATGAATTCGGTTGGTGCATGTTGCAAAAAAATCTGATTTTCTGATATTCATTTTTTTTTTTGATACATTATTTATATATTGGGCTAGATTTTGGGCTAACTTGGTATGATTTTTGGGCCTATTTGTTAGATTTTAAAACGCTTATTGGGCTGAATATCGTGAGAAATTGAGATGTAAACGAGATAAATTATTTTGGATGTGCGAAACTCATTTTGGGATTAAAATATTTTTTGTTTTATTGAAATCGGATTGATTTGCAAAAATCGATGATTTAAAATCTTAATTAGGGAAATCTTGGGTTATTGCATTCTTCTACTTTCTGATTCCTCCAAAAAATCTTAACTTGAGGTGTCTTACAATTCTTAAGTTCTTGAACTTGTTAATCTAAGGTGCAGACAGGTAGCTCTAAGTATGTAAGGTCACTTCGGATGGGTACATTTAGGTACTCTATGATGTGTGAAAGGTCAGGGTGATACTTCCATAACTGAGAGACAAAGAATACATTGTGTAATGCCCTAGATCCTACAGCATCCATCCCTAGGTCGGAAACATTACCCGTAGGTAGAGTTACTTAACTAAAACTATCAATAGCTCATTGTTTAAAAACTAAATCTCCAATATATTGTCACACTAAACAAATACATCTCCAAGTCTCAACATAAGTTATACAACCTTATGCAACGTTATTACATTATTAATCTCAAGTCCTCGAACTTGTCATGAAATTCCTAAAATTAATTTCTTAAAAATAGTAGAATTAAAGGGGCAAGTCCACTGACTCAGCAAGAATTATAGCTATAACCAAGAAAAAAGGGTTGTGCCAAACTACATGTTCAAAGGATCAAGATATCAACATGATTTAAACGATTATCAAGATAGTTGATATTATGGAATCATAAACAATCACATAACTTGAAAATTCAAGAAGAACAATTCGATATTCATAGACAATATGATCATTTATTGTAACTATTCATAAGGCATACAATTTCAATAATAAATATGAATATTGAAATAATTAATGCTGAACTAATATTTGATGGGTTTGTTACTCTTATCACTCCAAAATAAATAAATTGTATCCTTATGTCCCCCGTCTCACCCTCGAGTGGCAGCTCAGATGGGAGCAATCCAGATAAAAAATATAGGTATGGTCGACCACACGCCTTTAGAGTAACCTCTTGCCTTTAGAGTAATCTTTGGAAACATACCTCCAGGTTTCTTTGGAATTACCCAACCTTAGAGAAACCTCAAGATTTAGATCGAGGATACATTATCGCCCAATCCTTCCCCTTGAAATTCCCATTGCCCAATATTGATACATTAGGTTTCAAGAATTTAGATATAAACAAGGAAAAATTTATTCAGATTGATATACAAATACTTTGAACATTCGATATAATATTTTGATTGGATCATCGGATATAAGAAAATCAATTTGAGTATCAAAATATTTAGAAGAGATGATCTAAAGACTAAAAATAGTGAAAAGGGGCTTAGAACATCAAAAATTTGCTAGTAGACTAGGTGCGGACGTGCTGGTAGATATTTTTTTTTAAAACAAGAAATTACGACTGAAATTTTAGATTTAATAGTCTCATTTTTCCATAACATAAAATTGAGTTATAAAATATTTTAAATTAAGTTTATATCAATACTTTTTTTTCCGAACCAAAAGTTTTGTAAATATTTATATATAGATATATTTTTTTTAATACAAAAATAGTAGTAACATTCCAGTTTCATATTCATGCTCATAAAACGAGTTATCTGATGCTTAAATCATGCTTATTTTAAAGCTCATTTTTTAAATCAAGGTTTTTGCATATTTGTCCATTAACCTCATTTTTCAAAAGTTCTAAAAGTTTAAGTTAAATGTTTTAGATGTCATCTTGAGTCTCTTATGTCCAATAATTCCACATTCAATTACATTCAAGGATAAGAATTCAAGGATTCAACAAGGAGATCATCAGCTCATTTCAAGTCCAAGATCAACAATATTCAAGCATATGAATCATTGTGGTACAAATAATGATCGTGGAGTTTAGGAGATCATAGTTATAACCCTTACCTCGTGTCCTTAAGTTTTAAGTTCCAAGATGACATTGAGATCTTATAATCCTTCGAGTCTATTCTACCTATTAATATCAAGATCATTTAGATACTGAACCACATCTTCATATTGTGTAAAATGTATGATCCAGTTTCGACAGTCAGATTCCTAGCATATTTTTGGGTATGTCCCAACAAGTTTAACAGTGTATTTTTTCTCTATAAATATCTTAACTTGATAATATTTCTAACGGTGACTTTCAATCAACAATTTGATACTCGAATCTTCGTCTAAACCCTTTTAAATTTCACCCCGTGCCACTGCCCCTGTTCTCAGTAGCCTTGACATGTTATTTTCTATCAGTATTTTCAGGCACTTTTCTCCATAGTTTTGAGTGATTCTTCATTTTAAATTATTTACACTCGATAAAGTTTCTAATGGTATATTATATGAGGTAATTTGATAAAATTAAGGTAAGTTTTTAAGCTTTGAA
Source organism: Handroanthus guayacan (assembly GCA_014898755.1). Taxonomy (NCBI): domain Eukaryota; kingdom Viridiplantae; phylum Streptophyta; class Magnoliopsida; order Lamiales; family Bignoniaceae; genus Handroanthus; species Handroanthus guayacan. Next base: position 168,804 of record JACFYI010003813.1, on the reverse strand, counting down.
AATCGTAGGATATGCAGGGGATAGTGGTACTCGAGTGGTTTGTATGTTAATGTGCTTAGTTATATTCCAACTTTCGAATTTTAACTACAATTGTCCCAAATCCAAATATTCTTCAAGATTTTGTTATAATGATGGCAATGCACATTCGAGTCCAATTAACATCAATTATTTTCAAGCAAAAGAATTTACAAATTGATAGCAATAATTCCTACCTTGGTTTAAACTTCAAGTCTTAATATTAAAAGTTCCAAGCTGCTAATCTCTCAAGCTATCCCACCCATTAACACAAAAGGGGTTATTTTACCTCATTTTCCATCATATAAACTCATTTTGAGATTCATACTTAAGCTTACCCGATGAGAATCTTATGGAGAGTAACTTCCCTATTTTCTCTTTTGGCAAACTTTAATGCCTTGAAGATGGTTTTGAGAAAAAATGACATAGAAATAGAAATATTGGTGGATATATATATATTTCTGTATATATATGCTCTTGAAAGAAAAGAGTGTGTATATAAGTGTCTTGCAAAACCAAAGGGTGAAAGAATTTTTGCAAGACAAGTATGTTATTTATAGATAAAGTTTGAGGATAAATTTGTAATTGACAAGCTGCAAACTTGGAAAGAAAGTTTTGAAATGTATATGTATATAAGTCTATATATATCTTCTCACATGCCATAAAACTTGGCCAAGGAATTTTGTTGTTAAAAAACTATAATATCTCCCTTAAACTCGGGGATTGCAAATCCGACTAGATCATTTAGGATTTTCTATATATATTTTTTAAATTAAAATTGGGCTTTGATTATTGAGATAAAGGCTTGGACCAAAATTTATTTGTCTCTTGGATCGAAATTGGTGTTTTGGACTAAGTTTAGTAGCAATAAAATTTTGATTGATAAAACGAAATATTTTCATTGTTAGAAAAATTTTTAAATGATCGTGAAAGAAATCGTTAAAAATTTTGAAAAGGTTTTAGATTTGATAAATGTGATTATGAATATATAGTTAGAGAAATTTTCGGGTACAAGAAAAATTTTCAAATATGAGAAAATATTTTAATTATAAAAAAAATTTTCCTGATCTTAAAAATCGATTCATTGTTAGCAAAATAAAGATTTAAAATTTAATTAGGCGAATTTTTGGGTTGTTACGTGTTGTGAATTCCCGTGAGGTTTGACGAGAGATCCAATCGGTATGCCATTAGGCCGATTCATTCAACGATCTCGAAAGATCCTGCTTACATTGGAGTTAACTTTTTGCTCTTGCCCATTCTCCGTATTCCCTTTTGCGGAGCGACTTCCAAAAATACTTAATCTCTAATATCAAATTCCAAGTCCTTTCTTCGCTTGTCCGCATACAACTTCTAACGATCCTAAGCTGCTTTCATATCTTTCTTAGTGATTTGGATCTCATTGATCTCCTCTTGTATCATCTCAGGTCACAGTTCATCATTTTCTTTACTCGAAGCACTTTTTGTTTCATCTAAATCCCAATGCAGTGGCGATCTGCATTTTTTACTATAAAATGTTGCGTAAGGTGCCATTTGAATGAAAACTTGATAGCTGTTATTGTTGACAAATTCTACCAAAGGTAGATGCCTATTCCAATTTATAGGGAAACTCAAAACACAAGCTCGCATGTCCTCCAATATTTGAATCATCCTTTCTGATTAACCATCAGTTTGGGATGAAATGCAGTGCTGAATAGTAGTTCTGTCCCCAGATATTCTTATAAACTTCTCCATAATCTCCCCATAAAATTTGAATATCTATCAGAGACAATACTTTGAGAAATCCCATGTAATCGTACTATCTCTTTCATATAAATTTCAGGTAGTTTTTCAACATTGTACTGAGTTTTGACAGATAAAAAGTGTGCTAACTTTGTAACCTTATCAACTACGACTCAAATACTATCGCACCCTCCTCGTACTACAGGTAGACTTGTTACAAAGTTCATGGTGATCTGATCCTATTTCTAACTTGGAATTGGGAGCAGTTGTAATTTCCTAAACCGTCTTTGATGCTTGCTTTGGCAAGTTGGCAAGTTAAACATTTTTTAATATATTCAATCATGCCCTTTTTCATTCCTTCACACCAGAACTTCTGTTTTAAGTCCCTATACATTTTTGTTTCTCCAGGATGTACTAAGTACTTAGTCTAATGTGCTACAGATAGCACTTTTTCTCTCATTCTTGCAGGAATGTATACTCAATTTTTAAATCGTAACAACCTGTCTGCATCAATTTGGAATTCATACTTCATTTCGGTTTCAAGTTTTGCACCCAATCATTCTCTTCTTGGACCTTTAAGATTTCACTGTATAATTTTGGTTATATGCTCATATTTGCTATTCTTCTTTTTCAACTCAGAGCATCGGCAACGATGTTTGACTTGCAAAGGTGATATCTGATTGTGAAATCATGATCTTCCAAAAATTTCATCCATCGCCGTTGCCTCAAATTTAAATTTTTCTAATTGAAAATATATTTCAAGCTTTTATGATATAAATGAACATCCACCTAAACTCCATACAAATAATGACGCTATTTTACTAACACAAAGACTACTGCCGCCTATTCTAAATCATGAGTAGGATAGTTCAGCTTATAATTCTTCAACTTTCTTGAGACATATGCGATCACCTTGCCTTTCTGCATTAAAACACAGTCCAATTCTTCTTTTGAGGTGTCAATATATATAGTGAACTCTTCTGACCCATTGGGCAATGCGAGTATTGAAGTTGTCATAAATCTTTTCTTAAGTTCCAAGAAACTTTCCTTACACTGACGATCCCATACAAATCGTTGATCTCTATAGGTCAGTCTCGTGAGTGGACCAGCTAGTTTAGAGAAGATCTGGATAAATTTTCGATAATACATTGCTAAACCCAAAAAGCTTCTCATTTCAGTAACGGTCTCAAGTTTTTTCCAGTTGAGAACCGTTTCAACCTTTTTTGGGTCAACTTCCAGGCCATCTTGAGAAATTATGTGTCCCAAAAAGGTCACTCTCTTCAGGCCAAACTCACATTTGCTAAATTTGGCATACAGCTGGTGCTCCTTTAGTGTTTGACGGATGATATATAAATACCCTTCATGCTTCTTTTCTGATTTGGAATAGACCGAAATATCGTCTATGAAAATTACAACAAAGCAATTGAGGTATGGACGAAATACTCGATGCATTAGATCCATGAATGCTGCAGGGGCATTTGTTAACCCAAAGGGCATCACCACAAACTCAAAATATCCATAATAGGAATTAAACTCAGTTTTGGGAATATTTGCTTTTCGTATTTTTAACTAATAATATCATTGGCGCAAATCCAACTTCGAGTATACCGCTGATCCTTGTAAGTGATCGAACAACTCATCAATATAAAGCAAAGGATATTTATTCAATTCCCTATAATCAATATATATCATTAGTGACCCATCTTTTTTCTTTACAAATAGGACCGGAGCTCCCCCAAGGTGAAGAACTTGATCGTATAAAATTCTTCTTTAGTAGCTCTTGCAATTGCTCTTTTAATTTTTTTAATTTTACTAGTGCCATTTTGTAGGGAGTTTTCGAGAATAGCGCTATCTTAGGAATGGTTTTAATTACAAACTCAATCTCTTCATTTGGGGGTAGTAAAAATTTAGTTCCTTAAGAAACATTTCTGGAAATTCCTTAAGCACCTTGTCCTCCCACCTTCACACCCTTCAATTTTTTTTGGCCCTTACAATAGAAATGGTAATTAAACCATTGTTCTTTGGTGTACTGTTAGTACCTATCCTATCTCCAGTACCCAACTTGACTGTTTTGGCAAAATAGTTAACTATAACTTAATGTTGATACAGCTAATCCATTCCTAAAATAAGGTCATAGTCCTGGATTAGCAGTTCAATGAGTCCGCAATAAATTTTTGATTATCTATTATCACAAGGCAGTGTGGGTATCTTACACAAGTTTCATAACATCGTCCTACTGGAGTATGAACCTCATAAGAAACTTTCATATTTTCTGAGGTTAGGTCTAATCTCTTTGCACAATTAATTGAAATAAAAGAATGCCTTGCACCAGGATCAAATTAAAGTTTGCATATAAAATTTTGGATTAAGACTTTACCTTCAACAACCTGAGTAGGGTCCGTTCCTTCCTCTCCAGTTAAGGCATAAGCCTAAGCTTTGATTTGGGGACGGCCAGCTGTGCCTTGTTGCGGCTGATTTTGTGTCCCAGAGTTTACACCGTTGTGGTTCCGCGAGCATTCTTTTATCGCATGTTGGTCACTTCCACAGATGAAACACTTTCCTCACTTTTTTCAACGTTGATCTTTGATATGTGTAGTGCCTCCATAGAACCCGTAGTTTCCTTTTCCCATGATCACTAGGGCTTTACCTTTATCGGTTGATGATGTTGTATTTCCTGTTTTAGTTTCTTTCCAAAAAACCCTTTCTTCTCCTTTTCTTGGTCAGGTTTGCCTGACCATTTTCCTATCCTTTTATCGTTTATTTTATGGAGCTTTTGGAACTTCGCTCCCAGCTCCATTGCTATCTTTATGGTGCTATCATAATTCTGAGGCTGACCTATTGTCAAAGCTCACCGTAATTCCAGCTCGAGGCCCTCCACAAATCTCTTTCTACATCTCTCCTCATTTGCTAAAATATGAGCGGTACATTTGATTGGCCGATTATATTCAACTTCATACTTGGCCACCGTCAAAGTTCCTTTAATCAGTTTCATGAATTTTTTCTTCCTCATATCCCTAATCACTTGAGGGATATATTTCTTTAAGAATTTATTCTGGAATTTTTCCCAAGTCCCTTCAGTGCCATCTCCTTTCCACAACTTTTCACCAATGGTTCGTGGCCTCCTCAAATAGAAATGTGGCATACCTCTCCTTTTGTAACACCAGAAAGATTTTCTCAACCTCAACTAACCAATACTCAGCCTTTTGATCATTAGGTTCATCGTTGAACTTGGGTAGGTTGAACCTCAAAAATCTTGTCAACATCTTGTCATCCTAACCTTGCTTCAACCTATGCCCCTAATTTTCTTGTTGTCGGCCTTAGTTTAGAAATTGTTGTAGCAGAGTGAAAAGTTGTTGGGTTGCCTGTTCATTTCTTGGGAGTGGTTTCACTTGAGGTTCATTTCAAGTAGGGGGAGTCTATACATGAGGTTCATTTCAAGTAGGGGGAGTCTATACATGAGGTTCTTGTCGGGATACAACATTTTTCATATTATTAGGAGTTTTAGGTGCTCGAAATTCCTCAAACAATACCCGTCTTGGTCTACCCCCTTTCTAAGAGGCTCACTGTGTGACGTGTTTCTCTTTGATGCCATAGTAATTTGAAATTCGTAACAACAGGCTTAATAATAATTCACATTTTCTTGTGTTCATATCAAGAGTATAAAGAGGGGTGAAGCATATTACGGCATAATTCTAAAATTTGAAGCTAAGAAATACTAATAAAAATTCCATTCTTTCATTAACAGAAATTCTTGATTATATAATCAAAATATATGGTTATAGGGCTATCTACAAAAGTAAAAAAGAAGATGGCATAATAACTACAACCGTAGTCTAAGCGGACTCCTTATCTTTCTCTATACAAAATCCACTTAACTCTATTAAGTTAGAGTTATCCTAACTACTTACATACAATACATATTATATTAAACTCTAAAGTCCAAGTTAACTAATAATATTTACATTTATACATATCATCTTTTCCCACTTAATTATTCGTTACATAGTTAGAATCCTCCTCGGGATCCTCTTCAGGCTCTTCCTATTCTTTGGGCTCCTTCTCCTCTGGCTCCTCTTCTTCGGGCTTGCTCTCCTCGCCATTGTTGTTGCCACCATCACCATCTCCTCCATTACTGACCCATATATCTCTAGCCTCACCAATATCTCCACCTTCTCCATTAGCATTGCCTCCAATGCCTCCAGCTAAGTCAATGTTCGCTAACTCCACCAACCGCCTTTCAACCCACGCCATATCATTATCATCCGTAGTTCGCACCTAGATGGGAGGTGGTGGGGGCCTGACACTTATCCGTGTCGTCATCCTGTACCTTCTTCTGTCATCGTTCAGTGTAGTGGATGGTCCTACTCTTTGACTCACACTCGAGTTAGGCGCCATCGGACAAGGTGTCATATTCTTTATTATTCCCCTCCAAACATTGATGGTACCCATAGCTCTTGAAACCTCGGCATGATTTCATCCTTGGCGTAATCTTGAGCTGCCCACCCCATTCCTACCATGGAGTTTGACACTTGCCTCATTGCATCCTCAAATTGGGCCATCAAATTTCTATTGAGTTGGGCAAAATAGGGCCTATTTTGGATGGCCATATTCTTGGAATTGAAACATTGTCCGTGTTGCCTTGCCACCATCTTCTCCCTAACCCACTTGCTATACACTTGATAAAGATGATATTACTTCAAATGCACATCTTTCCAATACTCTATTTCTCTATCTTTCTCCTCGAGCAATGCGTCGTAATCGATCTTTTATTTCTTCAAAGGACCAATGTTGTATTACTTGAACTATGGGTCGAGTCCGAGTCCGAGTCTGTCCATTTGTTGACTCAATTCTTTCCTTTATCCATCTATTATATCACAATCAAGAACAAACAAGTTAGTGGCAAGATAGAAATAGAAGGTAAAATGCTACACGTCTAAACTTTCAAGGCTTCTTATTCTAGGATCTGATATCACTTGTAACATCCCGGGATCCTAGAGTATTTGTCCCTAGGTTCGTAACATTACTCAAGTGAAGAGAAACTAAGCTAAAACCATAATGGAAACTCAAAACATTTTCATTACTTAAGATACCAAATCATTCCTTGAAATTTACAAACCAAATTTTTCAAAATACAATTCAACCATCTCAAACTTAACATAAGTTCCATAGTTACATATTGCAGCAAACTAAGCAAGAATCATAGTTAAAGCATCAAGCTTAAAACTTCCAACTCGGCCAGACAATCTTGGAATCAATTCTCTACATTTAATAAATTAGAAAAACGTGAGTCCACTGACTCAGGAAGAATTATAGCTTATGATGAAGAATACAAGATTTAACAAGTTGGCAAGATGAGAAATGAATCATGAATGTGATAACAAAGTAAAATCAAAATGTTCATCACATGGATTACGAAAACAATTAGCTCAAAAAATCATCACATTCATGAGAATAAACAGTTAAGGCTGAATTAAATTTTTGATGGATCTATTATCCTTATAACTTCAACATGAAACACAAATAACATTATCCCTCCATTTGCTTTTTCGAGCAGCCGCTCGGGAGAGCCATACATGTTTAAGGCATGGTCGATCGTTTGTCGCCTCAGAGTAGCCCCATGGAAACCTACATCCAGGATTCCTCAAAACTACCCAACACGCGAAAAGCCCTAGGGCCTAGACTGACGATCCGATATCGTCCAATCGTTCCCCCTGAGGTTCCCAAGGCCCAACTTATCATGCAATAGATTTAAGAGGAGTAATACACACATTCAAGATAACCAATTCCATTGAGATATGAAATCAAGTAACTTGCAATTCCAACAAACGGTTCAGATTGGGCCTCGAATTTAAAGAAAATCATTTTATAATTTTAAAACACCTTAAAAAATTGTATCATAGACTTGAAATAGCAAATCAAAGTTGAAATGAAAAGATTTAGATTATGAAATGAGCGCTTGAGCGCTCGTTTGGGAGTTCCAATGCTAAAATACTAATTTTGGCTATTGTAAATGTGTGCTGGGTGCTCCAACACTGAAATAGTATTTTCATCATTGAAATTGGGCACTTGAGCGCTGTATGGGCTCTCTAGTGCCCAAACAGTTACCGAAACCATTGGAATGGGCACTTGAGTGCCCAAATTATTATTATTATTATTATTATTTTGGGATTAAAAATCAGGTTTCATCAAAAACCTTTGTAAGGCAAATTCTTTTAAAATTTAAGTTTCAAATTTTAAATTACAAATTTTGTGGAAAATATGCTATAAGTCCAATAATCCATTTTTCCAAATTTTCACCTAAAATTTTCCATTATCCAAGGTCCCATATCCTCAAAAGCTCATATAGAAACAAGGACGATAATCATAAGAGTGTTCAAGGTCTCAAATCTTCAATCATGAGGATTTTTGAGCTTTTATGTCCAATAGATATCACAAATCATTTAAATAAAACTCATGACATCATATTGCAAGAAATGGAGTAATAACAAGTTTCATGGAAACAAGGAAGAAGCCATAAATCTTACATTAGTCCTTTAGCTTTGATCGGGATTAAATATTCCAAAGATCTCAAGTTAGCCATCTAATAAAAAGCAAAATCATACATATATATGTTGGGCCATGTTTTCATTAATCCTCAAGTCTTAATATAGTCCATAATTTAACATTCATTGCTTACCCAAGTGATAATCTAATGAGAGTGACTAATCTCCCAAACTTTCCCCTTTTGGCCTTGCCAGTTTGAAAGATATCTAGGTGTAGATATATTTTTTAGTTTTAAGGAAGAAAAAGATAAATATTTTTAATTAGGCATGTATAATGTATATTTATGGAAAGAGTTGGATATAAGAAAGAGATATGTATTGTAGTTGCAAGAATAAATCTTGTCTTGCATTGAATCCTATTTATAGAGGAAGAAAATGGTTCATTTGCAATTTTAATTATTGTGAGGGCATGCCAAGTGTCACAGGAAGAATTTATCTTCCAAAACCCTAAACTTGTTGAGGAAGATTGAGTACAATGGTGATCAAATCCCTTAAATTGAGGGATGTTATGGCCAAGCTGATCTTCTTCTCTTTTCCCTCTTTTTTTTCTTTTTATAAAATGAAAGTTGTGCTTAAAACATTGGACTCAATGTTTGGGCTGAGACATGAGTTTCTATTTGGCCGAAATAATGTTTCAAGTCTAATTTAAATGCAAGAAAATTTTCGATTGGTAGAACGAAGTATTTCCATTGTTAGGGAAATTTTAAGTGGTTGCAAGAAAAATTGTTAATAATTGCGAAATATTTTAAATCTAAAATTTGGGGTTTTAAATATAATTAGGAAATTTTCGGGATGTTACAATCTTGGCATATAGAACTATAATAACTCGGATCATGTGTGAGTTATGTTTCCCATCACTTGCCTAATCCATCACTTGTCTAACCCGATGCTTTTATAGTACATTTTATCTTAGAAATCTTGATTTTTATTCAATTAATTATAAAACACATATTTCGGAGTTTCTAATTCTTAAGTAATCTTGTAAAAAGAATCCTTTATCATGTAGCGCCCTGGGTCATGATAGCATTCCGCCTCATGATCCAAAACACTACTCGCAGTCGGAAAATGTTCTAAAACTAAAACAGGAACTAAACATAAAACAATACGTGCTATAATTCATCATAATATCCTTACAAGCCGGTAATTCCAAAATACAATCCAATCTATCCAAACAAAATAGGCTACTAAAAGATCTATCAGTTCCAATCCGTATAATCATTAGTAATACAGGCTTAAGCATATACACTTATCCAAAAAAAGAAACCACAGTCTATACAGAGCTCCAGTCAGTCAAATCTTGGCCCAGGAACCTACATGATATTATGGAATCATGAGTTTACTAACCCAGTAAAACTTATGGCAGGAAATAGGAACAGAAGAGTATGAACGATGAGAAAACAGTGATAGACATGAATGTGAATCAGTAAAACAGTTCAGTACAGTCAGGACAGTCAAATCAAATTGATGATAGTAAACAGTTATCACATTCAAGTCTTTTAAGGCTGAAACAAGCAGTTTTTGTGGATCTATCACCCTTATATCTTTAAACAAATTCATCCTTATCCCTCCAATACCCTCGAAAAAGTCAGTACAGTAAAAGCACTGTCGGCTATCTACGTGCTTAAGGTAGCCTTTCAAAACCCTATCTCCAAGGCCCATCCAGTCAACCCAAAGTAGGGAATTTCCGAGAGTTCCGATAGTCAATCCGATATAGCCCATATCAAATACCCCTGAAAACCCCCAGGGCCCAGACAATATTCAATCAGACAGGTTCAGGAACAATCAAATCATTTTGGGCATATCAGTAAGCCTTCATGGCACCATATTCGATTGACCAATATCAATAAATAAACAGTTCAGGAATTGGGTCAACCATGTTATCCAAACGAATTGGGATTAGACTATGGACTTGAAGATTTATCATTTCGAAGTTTGATATATAGTTTGGAAAGATTAGATATAGACTTGGTATATCGAAAACAATATCGAAAATACGTTTTTGCTCACTAGAATGGGTGCTTGGGCGCATGTTTGGGCGCTCGAGCACCCAAACAATGGTTTTGGCCATGAGTCTGAGCGTTTGAGCACCCAAATAGGGGCTTGAGCACTTAGGTTCTGGAATAAAGTTGAAAAAGAATCGTTTTAAAATTTTAAACAGGCGCAGGGGCGCCAAAGTTGAGTGCTGAAGTGCCCATTCTCGGGTCAAAATCCAAATATGTCTTTTTATTTTCTTTTAACTTTTAGCTCGAAATCACATTTTTAGGGTTCTTTTAGATCCATAAACATTTATAAATCATCGTTTCAGAGTTTGATTAAAGAATTTTCAGAAAATCAAAACCGAGTTGAAAAGTAACGTTTTTGTCCACATCTCTCATTTTCTTTCAATTTTTAGTATCAAGTCCGCTCCTTTTAGTCCATGGTCCATATTTTCAATCCAAGCATAGGGGAGATGTCAAAGATGTTCATAAGACATTGGATCACAATTTCAAGGTCTCGAGCTCATACCAACAAGAACAAGGATCATAGCAAACAAAGCTCAATACACAATAAACCAATATGATCATAAACACAATGAGCTCAGCATAATAAAATGATCAAATTATGGGAAAACACATAAGCATGTGAAAAGAATACGAGGTTCCATAAGTCTTATTTGTTGAAGCTTAACTTGATCAAATATTAGATGTTCTTAGCTTGAGTTACACACCTAAATAACAATTAGTCATGTGTTAAACTCCCACATAATCATATCAAAATCACTTAACCATCATTCTAGTATTAAGCTTACCAATGGTTGGAGAGACACCACCTAGATTTTCCCTTTTTATCCCTCTTTTAGTGCTCAAGAAGTTGTTAAGTGTGTATATGTTTGCCGGATGAAGAGAGGAATAAGAAAGGAGGAAAACTAGAATTTCAGCAAGAGTTTTTGGAGGAACAAGTGCATGGAAGAATGCTCTATCCATGATATATAGTTGAATATATTACAAAACTCTTTGTTAACAAATTTTTAGCTTAAAATATTCAAAACCGAATCCCATAATTTCTGAAAGAATTTCGGCTGCCTCACCTCAGCAAATTTTGAAATATGATTTCCTTCTCTTTTTTTTTTTTTTGGAGTATTTAAATAATAGGTCAAAATGTGGGCTAAAATGGGGCTTGTGTTTGGGCTAATTCTTGGGCTTCAAAGGATTGTATTTGGGTCGGAAATATCGTAAGAAATCAAGGCTCAAATGAGAGAAAATATTTCGAGCGTGTGAAATTTGATTTTGGAAATAAAACGTTCTTCGTTTTATTGAAGTCATATTAATTTGTGAAATTTGGCGATTCAAATTTTAATTAGGAAAATCTCGGGGTATTACACTCTCCCTCCGTAAATGAATCTGGTCCTTAGATTCTTACCTTATTCAAACAAATGAGGATACTTGCTCCGCATATCATCCTCACGTTCCCAGGTAGCCTCTTCTACTCTCTGATTTTTCCAAAGTACTTTAACTTGCGGTATCCTACGATTCCTAAGCTCACGGACCTGAGAATCTAGGATATGGATGGGTTGTTCTATGTAGGTCAGGTCACTCTAGAGGGGAACGTCAAGATGTTCTACAACGTGTGAAGGATCAGGGTGATATTTTTGTAACTGGGATGCATGGAACATATTATGAATCCTCGTTAAGTTAGGAGGTAGATCAAGTCGATATATTACAAGACCGATTCGTTCCACAATTTCGAATGCTCCTGTATATCTAGGGCTCAGTTTTTCGGCCCTGTCCATTCTGCGAATTCCTTTCTGATGAGCTATCTTCATAAATACTCGATCTCCAACACTGAACTCCAAATCTTTTCTACACTTATCAACGCAACTCTTCTGGCGATCCTGAGTTATTTTCATGTTCTTCTTGATGATCCTGAACCTTATCTATAGCTTCTTGAATCATTTCAGATCACAGTGCATCCTTTTCTAAGTTCAAAGCGCTCTTTGTCTCATCAATGTCCCAGTAAAGGGGTGATTTGCACTTCCTACCATATAATACTTCATATGGGGCCATCTGAATTGAGGCGTGGTAGCTGTTATTATAGGCGAACTCTACCAACGGTAGGTGCCTATCCCAATTACCAGGAAATTTAAAACACATGCTCGTAGCATATCTTCAAGTGTTTGAATTACCCTCTCTGACTGTCCATCTGTCTGGGGATGAGCAACAGTACTGAATAGTAATTCCGTTCCCAAATGCTCTTGTAGACTTCTCCATAATCTCGCTGTAAACTTTGGGTCTCTGTCAGAGACAATACTTTGAGGAATCCCATGTAATCGTATTATCTCATTTATATAAATTTCGGCGAGCTTCTAACATTATACTGGGTTTTGACACGTAGAAAATATGCCAATTTGGTAAGCCTATCAACCACTACTCAGATACCGTCACATCCACCTCGTCCAACGGGTAGACCTGTCATGAAATTCATGGTAATCTGTTCTCATTTTCAACTCGAAATTGGGAGTGGCTGTAACTTCCTAGATGGCCTCTGATGCTCCGCCTTCACGAGTTGGCAAGTCAGGTATTTTTGGATGTACTCAGCTATATCCCTCTTTATTCTTTCCCACCAGAGTTTCTGTTTTAGGTCATTATACATTTTAGTTCCTCCAGGATGGACAAAATACTTGGCCTAATATGCCTTAGATAGCACTCTTTTTTTTATCTGTGCTGGAACAATAACTCGATTTCTGAATTGTAATAGTCTGTCAGTGTCGATCCTGAAGTTGGGTTTCATCTCACCCTTCAGTTTTTGGACCAACTCGCCTCTCTCTTGAGCCTTCAGGATTTCACTGTACATCTCAGGGTAGATGCTCAAACTTGATAATTTTTCTTTTTGGCTTAAAGCATCAGCAATGACGTTCGCTTTTCCTGGATGATAGCTGATGGTGAAGTCATAGTCCTCTAGGAATTCCATCCATCGTCGTTGTCTCAGATTTAGATCCTTTTGACTAAAGATGTACTTTAAACTCTTGTGATCCGTGAACACCTTTATTTTTGCTCTATACAGATAATGACACCATTTTGCCAAGGTAAAGACCACTCCCCTAATTCTAAATCATGAGTGGGATAATTCTCCTCGTGATTTTTTAGTTTTTGTGATGCATAGGCGATCACTTTACCTTTCTGCATCAGAACATAGCCCAACCCTTCTTTTGAGGCGTCAGTATAAATGGTAAACTCTTCTGACCCATCAGGCAGTGCGAGTACTAGGGCCGTTGTTAATCTCTTTTTCAATTTTGAAAAATTCTCCTCGCACTGTTTGTCCCAAATAAATTTTTGATCCTTTTGGGTCAGTCTGGTAAGTGGTCCGGCCAACTTAGAAAAATTTTGGATAAATTTTCGATAATATTCAGCTAATCCTAAGAAACTCCTTACTTCAATGACTGTTCCAGGTCTTTTCCACTTCAGGACCGCTTCGACTTTTTCTGAGTTTACTTCAAGTCCATTCTCTGATATGATATGTCCCAAAAAAGTCACCTTTTTAAGCCAAAATTCGCACTTACTGAATTTGGTGTACAACTTGTGCTCCTTTAAAGTTTGAAGAACAATTCTTAAATATTCCTCATGCTCCTCTTCAGTTTTGGAATAAACTAGAATATTGTCTATAAAAATTACGACAAATCTATCGAGATATGGATGAAACACTTAGTGCATCAGGTCCATAAATGTCGCAGGAGCATTAGTCAATCCAAAGGGCATGACTACAAACTCAAAATGCTCATAACAGGAGTTAAATGTAGTTTTGGAAATATTTGCTTCTCGTATCTTCAATTAATAGTACCCCTGTCTTAAATCCAACTTTGAATAGACAGCTGATCCCTGAAGATGATCGAATGGCTCACCTATATGGGGTAATGGATACTTATTTTTTATGGTCACTTTGTTTAACTCTCTGTAATCGATACACATCCTTAGTGACCCATCTTTCTTCTTCACAAATAAGACTAGAGCTCCCCAAGGTGAAGAGCTCGGTCTTATAAAATTCTTCTCCAGCAGTTCTTGTAATTATTCTTTAAGTTCCTTAAGTTCTGCTGGTGTCATTCTATAGGGAGTCTTTGGGAATGGCGCTACCCCAGGGATCGTTTCAATCACAAATTCAATTTCCCTATCCGGGGTAGTGAATTCAATTTTTCTGGAAACACCTCAGGAAACTCATTAACCACTTTCACGTTTTTTAGTTCAGTCTTATCTTGAGATTTATTTATCAGATAGACAAAAAATCCTTGTCCCCCTTTCCTTATTATTCATCTGGCCTTTATCGCAGAAATGATGGGTATACCATCGTTCCTATTTGCATTTATAGTACTAACTTTAACTCCAATACCCAACTTGACTGTTTTAGCATGACAGTCAAAAACAGCACGATGTTGAAACAACCAATCCATTCCCAAAATGAGATCGTAATCTTGGATTGGTAATTTGATTAAGTCAATACTAAAGTCCTGATTCTCAATGACTACAGGGCATTGTGGATATCTGATTCTAGTCTCATAGTATTCTCCTACTGGAGTGTGGACTTCATAAGTTACACTCATATTTTCAGGAGGCAAATTCAACTTCTCAGCACAATCATGCGAAATGAAAGAATGTGTGGCACCAGGATCAAAGAGAACTTTACAGATAAAATTTTGAATAGTGATCTTACCTTTCACAATTTGGGTAGAGTCCACACTTTCCTCACCCGTCAAGACATAAGCTCTCGATTTGATTTGGGAACATCAAGCTGTGCCTTGCTACTGGTTCTGTGTCCCTGTATTTCCATTCTTTCGACCTTTGCGACAGTCTTTAATCGTATGCTGATCACTGCCACACGCATAACACCTGCCCAACTTCTTCCAACAGTCACTTTCCACGTGATTTGTGCCCCCACAGTGATTACACTTTACTTTCCCCTGACCTGTTGGAGCCTTTTCTTTGTCTGCAGATGCAGATGTATTTTCAATTTTTGGCTTCTTATTAAAGTAGCCTTTCTTTCCTTTGTCCGATTCGGATTTGCTAGTCCACTTGCTTTTTCTTTTATCAATTATCTTATGAATTTTTTGGAATTCTACCTCGAGTTCCATTACCGCCTCAACGGCACTGTCATCGTCTTGAGGCCGGTTTGTAGCTACTGCCTTTCTCAAGTCAGGCCGCAAACCTTCAACAAACTTTTTTCTTTGCCTCTCCTAATTCATTAACACATGCGAGGCATATCAAATAAGCCAATTGAACTCGGCCTCATATTTAGCTACTGACAATGATCCCTGTATTAATCTAATAAATTCCCTTTCCCTTGCATCCCAAACTACTTGTGGTAGAACTATTTCAGAAATTCTTCTCTGAAACAGTTCCATGATTTTTCAACCCCATTTATTTCCCATTTTCTCCCAACGATCTCCCACCAATGGAATGCGGTTCTCTCAAACAAATATGTAGCATAATTTATTTCTAAACATCTGAGTAATTTAACACTCGAAAAATCTTTTCAATTGCCAATAATAGAGATTCGACTTTTCTGTCATCGGGTTCGCCGTCAAAATTCGACGGATTAAACCTCAAGAATCTGGTAATCATCCTATCATCCGACTCCTCCTTGAGTCTAGGTCTAGGTGGTTTTTGTGATCTATCCCGATTCAATACTTCTCTTAGCACTATCAGAAGTTGTTCAGCCACAGGTTCGTTTTGGGGAGGGGTTCTATGGCGAGGTCTGGCACGACGTCGGGGATTAGGTTCATTCTGTGTCTGAGAATTTGGCTCAGGTCATCCTTATCGGGGTATCGGGTTTTCATTTACATTAAGGGTGTTAAGTTCCACAGTCTCTGTGAATATTACCCATCTGGGTCGTCCACGTCTTCTAGTAGGCTCAGGTTAGTTTACATTTTCACTGGTCGACATGTTGATTTGAAATCCATAGAGTTATGTCTTAGTGGAAATTTGAAATTTCTTAAACGCATTTTAAGTTATAAATCAAGTAGGACATAACACACATTTCCAAATCAAATGGCACAAGGAATTTTCATTTATTTCAGGAATTTTCGTTCATACATATCCATGTTATGTGGTTACTAGATTATCTCTAAAAGACAAAAGAGAGATGACCATGTAACCATACCAAAATGGGAGAAATGAGGCTATAATCTATACAAAATATCCTAGCTATACTAAGTTAGAGTTCCCCACTATATCAAGATTACATACTTAAGCATCAAGCCTAATACGTACAGTACTAAACGAGAAGAAAGAAAAGAAAAGAAAAGAAAAAAAAGAAAAGAAAATCCAGCGATCTTTATCCCAACATCCATATCAAACACCCGACGGGCGACGAGGATCCTCTGCGGGGTCCTCGTCCGGCTCCTCCTCAGGCTTCTCTTCCGGATCTTCCTCCGGCTCATTATCATGGTTCAGCTCGGGCTTCGAATCATTACCATCACCATTGGGCACTACACTCCGCCCTACCTCATCTAACATCTTATCCACCCACATCGCAGCAGCCTCATCGTCATCTACTCGTGGTGGAGGCGGAGGTGAAGGTCTTACACTCTTACGTGCAGTCAAACGTACTCGTCTAGGAGTTCCAGGTGGGGCTGTAGAAGGTCCTGCTCCAAGTCCCACAGTAGCTGGTGGTCTAGATGCTCTTGGAGACGGTGATTGGCGTCTCGCATTTCGTGCTAACCTCTCACTAAACAAGGAAGGAATCCACAGTTCCTGATATCTCGTGATAACCTCCTCCTTCATGTGATTTAGGGCCATCCACTCCATCGCATTCATAGAATCCATGACTTGACGGAATGCCTTATCAATTTTGGCCACCAAGTCACACTTAATGTCACTAAAATATCGTCGATTTTGACTTGCCATATTCTTGAAATTGTGGTGTTGTCCTCGATGCCTAGATGCCATCATGTCCATTTGATCCCTCGCCCATCTGCTATATCTTTGATATCTCCGATGTTCCTGCACGTATACATCTTTCAAGTAATCCTTCTCCCGTCTAATTTCATCGATGATCTCCTCAAACTAACACTTTTGCTTCCTCAAAAGATTAAGAATACGCTCGCTATCACTGTCACTGTCACTTCTGTCAGATCCCAAGCTCGTCCAATCATTAGCCTTGCCCTTGCCCTTGTCCATCTAACGTGTCAAAATAGCGCAAACAAAATTAGCAGCGAGAAAAGCAATAAAGGCAAAATTCTATCAGTCTACACCATTCAGTTTGCTTATCCTAGGCTCTGATACCACCTGTAGCGCCCCAGGTCATGATAGCATTTTGCCTCGTGATCCGAAATACTACTCACGATCGAAAAACGTTCTAAAACCAAAACAGAAACTAAACATAAAATAATACGCACTATAATTCATCATAATATCCTTACAAGCCGGCAATTCCAAAATACGATCCAATCTATCAAAACAAAATAGGCTACTAAAAGATCTATCAGTTCCAATCCGTACAACCATTAGTAATACAGGCTTAAGAATATACACTTATCCAAAAAGAAAAACCACAGTCTATACAGAGCTCCAGTAAGTCAAATCTTGGTCTAAGAACCTACATGATATTATGGAATCATGAGTCCACTAACCCAGTAAAACTTATGGCAGGAACTAGGAATAGAAGAGCATGAACGATGAGCAAAATAGTGATGGACATGAATGTGAATCAGTAAAACAGTTCAGTGCAGTCAGGACAGTCAAATCAAATTGATGACAATAAACAGTTATCACATTCAAGTCTTTTAAGGTGGAAACAAACAGTTTTGGTGGATCTATCACCCTTATATCTTCAAACAAATTCATCCTTATTCCTCCAGTGCCCTCGAAAGAGCCAGTACAGTAAAAACATTATCGACTATCCATATGCTTAAGGTAGCCTTTCAAAACCCTATCTCCAAGGTCCATCTAGCCTACCCAACAGTAGGGGATTTCCGAGAGTTTCGATAGTCAATTCAATATTGCCCGTATCAGATACCCCTGAAAATCCCCAGGGCCCAGACAGTATTTAATCAGACAGGTTCAGAAACAATCAAATCATTTCGGGTATATCAGTAAGCCATCATGGCACCATATTCGATTGACCAATATCAGTAAATAAACAGTTCAGGAATTGGGTCAACCATATTATCCAAACGAATCGAGATTAGATTATGGACTTGAGGATTTATCATTTTGAAGTCTGATATATAGTTTGAAAAGATTAGATATGGACTTAGTATATCGAAAATAAGATCGAAAATACGTTTTTGCTCACTGGAATGGGCGCTTAGGAGCACGTTTGTGGGCTCAAACAGTGATTTTGGCCACGAGTCTGAGCGCTTGAGCGCTCAACTTCTGGAATGAAGTTGAAAAACAACCGTTTTAAAATTTTGAACGATCGCTAGGGCACTCGAAGTTGAGCGCTGGAGTGCCCATTCTCAGGTCAAAATCCAAATTTTTGTCTTTTTATTTTCTTTTAGTTTTTGGCTCGACATCACATTTTTAGGATTCTTTTAGGTCCATAAACATTTATAAATCATCGTTTTAGAATTCGATTAAAGAATTTTCAGAAAATCAAAATCAAGTTAAAAAGTAACGTTTTTGTCCATATCTCTCATTTTCTTTCAATTTTTAGTATCAAGTCCTCTCCTTTTAGTCCATGGTCCAAAGTATATTTTCAGTCCAAGCATAGGGGAGATGTCAAAGATGTTCATAAGACATTGGATCACAATTTCAAGGTCTCGAGCTCATACCAACAAGAACAAGGATTATAGCAAACAAAGCTCAATACACGATAAACCAATATGATCATAAACACAATGAGCTCAGCATAATAAGATGATCAAATCATAGGAAAACACATAAGCATGTGAAAGGAATACGAGGCTCCATAAGTCTTACTTATTGAAACTTAACTTGATCAAATATTAGATGTTCCAAGCTTGAGTTATACACCTAAATAACAATTAATCATGTGTTAAACTCCCATATAATCTTATCAAAATCACTTAACCATCATTCTAGTATTAACCTTACCAATGGTTGGAGAGATAACACCTAGATTTTTCCTTTTTTATCCCTCTTTTAGTGCTCAAGAAGTTGTTAAGTGTGTGTGTGCCTGCCGAATGAAGGGAGGATTAAGGGAGGAAAACTAGAATTTCAACAAGAGCTTTTGAAAGAACAAGTGCATGGAAAAATGCTCTATCCATCATATATAGTTGAACATATTACAAAACTCTTGGTTAACAAATTTTTAGTTTAAAATATTCAAAACCAAATCCCATAATTTCTAAAAGAATTTTGGCTGCCTCACCTCAGCAGATTTTGAAATCTGATTTCCTTCTCTCTTCTTTTTTTTTTTTTGAAGTATTTAAATAATGGGTCAAAATGTGGGCTAAAATGGGGCTTGTTTTTGGGCTAATTTCTGGGCTTCAAAGGATTGTATGTGGGCCGAAAATATCGTAAGAAATCAAGGCTCAAATGAGAGAAAATATTTCGAGCGTGTGAAATTTGTTTTTGGAAATAAAACGTTCTTCTTTTTATTGAAATCATATTAATTTGTGAAATTTGGCGATTCAAGATTTTAATTAGGAAAATCTCGATGTATTAGATATCATTTCTTAATTAATTCATTTTATTTCTTAATTTATTCTCTCCACTTCTTGGATAATTCTTTAAATCCCTAATTAATTCTTTTCATTCCTTAAATAATTGATTTTATTATTCTTGAATCCCCTTATTGAATTTGCAACTAAAAACAAATATAAAATCTCATTATGCACACATAAATAAATAATCGTATGGATACATAAAACTTGAACCCTTCCCACTATGCGACTCACCTCTCTATATATATAACACCACTAAAAGATAATTTTTTTTAACGATATATATGGATATATGCATATATATATATATGTGTGTGTGTGTAAGAAACTCTTTCAAAACTCATATAACTTACATTGCAAATAAAACTTTTTCTAAATTAAGCAAACCCAACCTATATATATAATCTATATCTATCACCATCTCCACAATTCATTCCCCCTTCTAATCCGTACATTGCACCCAATTTACCAATAATCCTGAATTTATTTATTTAATTTCTAAGCCTAAATCATAATCTAATTCGTTCTAATTTAAGATATAACCTAATCTTATGTCCCAATTTAATTTCATAAAATCAGATCAAAAGGTTTTAATTAATATTAGTACTACATTTGAAACTTAATCATCAATTTTAAACATTTGGGAAACTTAGAAATCAATAAATTACCACTCTGAAATTCTACTTACGTTGATTTTCTAGCATAATTATTAATTTGGCTTGTTTTATAAAATTTGACCTAAATAATTACATATTTCAAATTTTTCTCATAATTAGCTTGAAACGTGACTCGGTGCCTAACATCAAATACTGGAAATTGAGTGATAAAATCTTCTCAACTAGAATTCTTTACAAACATATTATATGTACACTTAATTGATCACATTGTGTTCATGTATATAACCGGGACAGTATATAAGTGATCATGCCTATATATATTGACTAATTTTCTTTCCAATTGCGTGACAACCAATTAACCAAATCACCACTACACTTAACACTTGTAAAAATGATAACTAATGAATTTTGAGCATTAAACATCTCACCCCACCATCACTTAACTAGAAATGCGTGGATCTTCGTTTCTCCAATTTTCTTCACCATCATGGCCGCACGCGCAAATATATATAAACCACACATCTTCTCTTCCTTCTCTCGGTTCTCATCATTACTTACACAAGTCAAACACTCAACATCTACACAACTTAAGAAGCCAAAAGCCATGTTTACTTTTTTGGTTAATGGAGGTTAACCACCTATAAACCAACTTATACCTATATTTACTTTGAAAGTTATTTTTTTCAGGCAAAATCCCTAAACCCGAGTTTATGAAGAGAAAATGGGTTAATTGATAATTAAATAAACCATTTCTTTTTTAGAGTTTGAAATTTGTTTTACTAAATCTAATTTGCACAATGACCAACAAACTCTTATTTACTCATATTTACATTCCATGGCAATTGGGCCAAATTTTTTTAGAGGATTTTTTTTGTCTTGTCATATCCAAATAATTCAAAGTAAACAATCCACGAAATAATATAACTAAACTTATATTATCCTAGAAAGTAAACAACTCATCAAATTTATATTCATTCGCTTAACCATCATTTAAACCATCAATAACACAAACCCACATTATACCCCAAAGTTAAAGTAAACATGCCCTAGCTCTTTATTTTCCTGGGAACAAGGTAGTGATAGAAATTTAATAAAACAACTGATTCGCTAGCGGGAGAAGGGAGTACGTGATAGGGTCCAAGAAACCTCATTTCTTGACGACGACGAATCTAATATGCAAATTCGTAGGTGGATTTCTCCTCATTAAAGCGAACAGGTCGGTGTAAAACCTATCTTCTCGGACGGGTGGTTACGTAGGTTTAGGAAAGAAAAACTACGACGGTGGTGGCGGATTTTCTGCCGAGTCGAACGTTGGCTCGCGGCAGCGTACTCTCGGCATCTCGAGCATCCTAACAAAGCTCTCCATATCTCGAACTGGCAACCATTTATGGTATAAATTCCTAACCCTAAAATTTATATCATAATTGACCCCTAAATTTTGACTAAATCATTATCGGGTTTACTTATCATAATATCATCATGCATGCAAATAGGCCAGTAAAAAAAATGAAACTTCGTAACTTACCGTGGCCGAGGGCTGTACAGTAAGGAAGTTAGGAATAAAGGAATCAGTATTTATAAATTTTATGTGATATCGGTAGTAAGGAATTGGATCGACTTAGATTATCGTAATTACTACAAGAAGAATACCTCTTGTGAGAGATTATGATTTACTTACCGTATTTTCATTCATGCGCTTAATATCATTCCTAGAATGATATTAATATCCTTCCACTGAAAAGAATGCCCAACAAATGAAATGTATTTGATTTCAAAATGAATACTTTGTTTCCCCTTCTTGATATGGCCAAATTGTATATATATCAGAAAAATTCCTGGATTCTTGCTCTTAGTTATGGCCATAATTGAATGATAGATTAGTTGTACTTCATGCAAATGAAATGGATTCGTGAAATTGTATATCTTGGTACGTATGTACCACACCCTTGAGGATGCTCTTAGGGGCTGGACCCTAGGACCATTTTGACAAGATGTTCAGGTGGCATCGAACCAATGGTGATTGGTCTCCCTAATGATTTTCTTTGTAGGCTCGATTTCACGTTCATCTAGAAGTAGGCTTTCCTGAATTGAGTCAGACATGTTCAAGCTGTGCCTCATGTATGTTTTTGCCCAAGTGGCCGCTCGGGATGGATTGGATGGATAAGATTGGTATAATATAAGATATTGGGAGTTATAAGGTTGGAGATCCTACCAAATTTTGATATTTTTGAGCTTTCCATGTTTCTTTTCTTCATAGTATTATAAATTGCTTGGCACTCTTTAAGCATGATGTTCCTTGTCTCAATCCTTGTTATCATCATGCTTCCAAATCATATGTTCCTCACTAAGTTATTTGGACTTATTTGTTTTTTTCTTCCTATGATATTATGCGTGCGCAGGTTAGGTACCAATGTGATCCCTAAGATATTTATGTTTTTGAAATGATGTGTATATAGTAGAACCTTATGTAAATTTATGTTATTAAGTAGTTAGTTATCTATATGTACACTCGTTATACACAATTTAAATGTCATTTTGATTTTGTATTAGTAGACGTTTTGTGTTAGATATTACTCCACAATATGTTAGTCTTGTTTTATATGAAAAGAATTCTTTTGTAAGTTCGGTTATATTGCCATCACAAGCGGTTACTATTACTATTGGGTTTATTGATTTGTCATACTCTGCGCTTCTTTTTTTTTTAGAAAGTAATAGTCTGCCATGTGTATAGTAGGTTTTAGAAAGTAATGCCTGTAAGTAGTGCCTCAGTTCCAAGGTAGCTGCTTTTGAACTGGGGCCCTACAATTCAGGATTCTAAGAAATTAGGATTTGTATTCATGTTGAAAATGAGTGGCAACAAAAAAATAAAAATAAAAATAAAAATATAAAGTATATAAAAATGCTATTTTATTGACTTTTATACAAAGCTAGTATATAAGAGCTAAATATATACTTTTTAAATGATAATAATGTATAACTTTGTAATTATCAAATATAAATTTATATGAAAGAACACACCAATTTTTCTCGTCTTGTATTTTATTTTTTTGTAAAATGAGTGAAAACAAAAAATAAAAATAAAAATCTAAAGTACATAAAAATACTGTTTTATTGACTTTCATACAGAGCAAGTATATAAGAACCAAATATATACTTGTTAAATAATATTAATGTACAGATTTGTAATTATCCAATATAAATTTATATAAAAGAACACACCAATTTTTCTGGTCTTGTATTTTATTTTTATGTCTTTTAAGTAATTTATTTAGGAACACTCAATGCTGCATATTTTAATTGTATTCCAATCATTATTTTAATGTATGCTTCAATTATTATATATTGATATAAGTAACATATAAATATGAAAATTTAATGTGACATTATTAACTAAACAAATACTTGCATAAAAAGACATTAGTAATAGAAAATATGTATCATCATAAAATAAAATCAATCAAATGATTATTTCATAAATTTGGAAAACATAGAGATAGGCCAATTAATTAAATGCTCAAAAGTTCCACAAAATTAGAGTAAATGACCAATAACCGATGCCTAGTGAATGTCATTTTCTAATCACATAAGTGTATAAGTGTGTGTGTGTGTGTACACAAAATTAAAAAGAAAAAACGAAAAAAGAAAAATCCTTTAACAAAATATGAAAGAAAAGAAAGAAAGAAAGAAAGAAAAAAGAAGTATGGTTAACTTTAAAGTCCAAAATTTCACCTAGAAAATAAAATATGATACAAATCGAACTTTGTTTACCAATATAGTGTGAGTGGTAAATGTTAGATGCTAATCACATAACTGTGCTTTTTAACCTTCAGGAAAGTGAGAAGGAAAAAATAAAAGAGAAAACCTTGAATAAAATCAATTTACTTTACAGTTCAATGTTCACACAAACATAAAAATATAATTCAATATTAATTTTCAAAAGAGTA
Source organism: Handroanthus guayacan (assembly GCA_014898755.1). Classification (NCBI taxonomy): domain Eukaryota; kingdom Viridiplantae; phylum Streptophyta; class Magnoliopsida; order Lamiales; family Bignoniaceae; genus Handroanthus; species Handroanthus guayacan. Next base: position 144,374 of record JACFYI010003813.1, on the reverse strand, counting down.
AATGTCAGTACTAGAATGCAGAATACAAGCAATGAAATGTTATCAACAAAAATATTCAATTGCAGATGCCAACATAGACAAACAAAAAAGCAAAAAGAGCATAAACCTCAATTCTTTTTTCTTTTTTTTTTTCCTTATTATTTTTTCAATGGAATGACAGTGGAGAGACAACAAAGTAAATGTCCCATTGCTATCGCATTGTTGTTGAAACAAATTGACATATCATTGTTATTCTGTTGATAGTAGCAACAAACAACAAACGAATAATATAATGAGTTTTATTTTAAATTTAAAAATTAAGTTATCCACTTTTATTCCAATTCTATCGCTATTTCATTGCAATTCTATATCAATTAACGAAGATATAGCAATGGAAATGATATAAAGAATTGATTTTTAACATTAAGAATTGGTAAAAGGAATTCTTTGGATTTTCCTAGATAAATGGCAGTGGAATAACTACGAAGTTATTAATGCAAAAAAGAGCTAAAACAGATTGGATGAAATACCAAGAAATTTGTGAGAAAAACATTTGAAAGAATGTGTCATTCATTTCTCAATTACAGCTGCTATTGAAAAGGAATGAGCTCCACCCACTTTCAATAAATCTCTCCACCAATTATCCTATTTGACCACCACTAGATAAAATAATTGAATAAAAGAAAACAAACTTAGGTCATTTTCAAATGTGAACAAGCCTCAAGTAATAGATATTGACTTGAAATCCTAAATAAATAGAACAAACAAATTAAAAAGAAAAAGAAAATACCAAATAAAGACTCCACCTCACACCCATAAGTTGCATTAATTTTTTACACTCGCTCTTAGTGCAAGCTTATGGTCGACAACACTAACAGCATTTTGAAAGCTTCTAACTTAGGCCTCACCAATGCCTTAGTAAATGTGTCAACTACTTGATTGTTAGTGCCAATGCTTGTAAGCTCAATCTCTTGACTTAATTAGGACTTTCCCACGAACAAAATAATGCCAAACCTCAATATGTTTTGTTCGTGCGGGATTTGATGCAATTCTGGTGGCACTTTCATTGTTAATCCCTTCAACCAAATACATTGTTGCGCAGCTATGGTTGCTGCTACATATTCAGCTTGAGTGCTGGATGATGCAATAATATTCTGCTTCTTACTACACTAAGAAATCACAGTTGAATCTATGCTAAAACAATATCCTGAAGTTGAGCGATGATCATTTGGATCTTCAGCCCAATCTGCATTAGAAAACCCACTCAAAAAAATTATTACATCTATTATATAAAAGATCATAATTAAGAGAATGTTTTATATAACGTAGAATTCTTTTTGCTGCATCTAAATGAGGATCTCTTGGATTCTGCAACACCAATGGCATATGAAATCTCTAGCCTTGTAATGGTCTTCCAACAAGTTGGGGAAACTTTTTAGCATCCTTTAATAGCTTCCTTTCATCTTTCCACAATTTGAGATTTGGCTTCATAGGAGTAGCTGCTTCTTTCTATCCTCCCATGCCAAAATGCTCCTAAAGACCTTTAGCATAATCCTTTTGAGAGAGAAATTATCCTTGATCTGATTTTTCCACTTTTAAACTGAGAAAACATCCAACTCCACCAAACTTTTCATTTCAAAATGAATAAATGAAGCATTCCTCAAATTAGAAATTTCCGATTCACTGTCACCCGTTATTACAATGTCATCAACACATAATAATACCAACAGATGCATAATTGATTCTAGTTTCATAAACAAGCCAGAATATGAATCAAAAACTCTAAAACTGCAAAATACAATGTATTGAGCAACTTTAACATACCAAGCATGAGGTGGCTTGTTTTAGGCCATAGAGAGCTTTCTTTAATCGATAAACATGATTTCGAAATTTCTTAGAACAAAGCCTTGGGCTGCTCCATAAAGACTTCACAATCGATTTATCCATGAGGAAATGCATTCTTTATATCAAGTTGCCACAATTTCCATTCTTTAAAAGCAGCAAGAGAAAACACCGATCTCACTGTCACTGTCTTTGCTAGTGGGCTAAAAGTCTCCTCGTAATCTAATCAATAGCTTCAAGAAAATCCACGAGCCACTAAACGAGCTTTGGACTTGTCAATTTTTCCATCTGATTTTCTCTTTACCTAGGAGACCCATTTGCAGGTGATTGGTGCAACATTTTTTTGTATAGTTACCAATTTCCATGTCTTATTTTTGTCTAAGGCTTCAATCTTTACTTGGGTCGCCTTTTCCCATTTTGGACAACCCTTAGCATCTTCATAGCTTGTTGGTTCTTCTGCACTTAGGGCTCCTATAAAGAAACATAACACCACTATGCAATTATTAAGTTGTAACCTCATAATCTTTAAGATATTCTGATTGTCTTGTCTCCTTTGTAGACCCCCTTGCCTATCGCTTACCATCTTCATGTCTTTGACTACTTTGCCTTCCAGTTGGAGATTCATTTTCCATTTCCCCATTATTGGATGCTTGCAAATTAACTTTAGTAAATGGCTGCTCCAAGTTATCGCCATCACCTTCAAGAGTAATATTTTCTACTGTAGATTTAGAGTAAAATATAAAGATGACACTTCATCAAACACCACATCTCTAGAGGTAGTAAACTTCTTTGTCTCTAAATCCATAAACCTCCATCCCTTCAGATAAGAGTCATAACCAACAAACACATATTTCTTTGCTTTTTGGGTCAAGTTTGGTTCTATTAGATTTTGGGATATGGACATGACAAATAGAACCAAAAACCCGAAAATAATTAACATTTGGCTTTTCACTATACAAAATCTCAAAAGGAGATTTTTGTGTACCTAGCCATGGAGTAATTTGTTTATCACATGACATGCACATTGAATGGTTTCTACCTAAAGCTCCCGAGAAAGATTCTTGTCATGCAACCATGAGCATTGAAGCTAGATGACCAAGTTTTCTATCTGCAATTCCATTTTGTTGCGGCGTGTCCGAAAAAGTAATTTCGTGAAGGATCCCATTCTATATAAGATACAAATGGTAAGAGTTACCTACTTCATAATTATTTATGAATATCTCATGAGTCGTGTGTCTATTGAATATGTCCTAGAACTATAAGTCCCATTAGAAAATTAAATTTTCCTAATTTTATGAGAGGGAAAAAAATTCTAATAAATAGTGAGAGGTAACTCCTGATTGAAGACTACAATCATGATCTATAATATTGGTAAATAGATATTTACATTCTCTTCCACGTTATTTTGTAAATTATTGAAATGAAAACAAAATGGCTAAGAATCCATTAGCCATGATTTGGAAATAAATAAGCTTAAGGAACCAATTACCATGATTGGTTTAGAAACTTAAAAGTTGTCCTTGATTCTAGAAATGGACTTATGTGCTTACACAGTACCACCGGATATGGTGTCTCAAGATATCACCTGTAACGTTCTCGGGTCCTAGAGCATCCGTCCCTAGGTTTGTAACGTTACTCACATAAAAGGGGACTAAACTATACCCATAATAGAAACTCGAATATATATATATATATCAATACTTGCAATCACATAAATCCCATACATTTACATACCAAAATTTTCCAACAAACTAAGCCATAACAAGTATCATAAGTTCCAAATTACAAAACACAATAAAGCTTAATAAAGCTAGTGCTTCAGCTAAGCATCCAACTTCAACACTTGAACCTAGATTCAAGTCCCTACATGGTAATTCATGGAATTATGAGTCCACTGATCTAGCAAGATCTATGGCTATGACGAATAGCATGAAAGTAATCAATTTGTAAGCTAACGAAGAAATTATGGAATTCATGAACATACAAGAGTTAACCATAATTCATAACATAAAACTTCGTATAACCATACATGATCAAATGGCTCAAATCATTAATATTCATGAAAAGAAATATGTTAGACTGAACGAGTGTTTGGTAGGTCTATCACCCTTATAACTTCAACATATGAATCACATATAGCCTTATCCTTCCAAATTGCTTCCTCAAGTGGCCACCCAAGGAGCACTATACGTACTTTAAGGCATAGTCGCCACAGCACGGTCAACCATAAACTTTAGGACTAGCTCGTCGGCAAGGCTACCTAGGAATCATCCAAATGGGAAGGCCTCAGGGGACCTACCGTAGTCTAATACAGTCCAGTTCTCCCTCCTGAACCTCCCAAGGCCCATCATATATGCATATAGGTTTACAAGGATAAACATATTTCAAGATATCCGAAACGTTCGATAAATAAGCATATTCGAATTCCAAACTCAATATTCGATTTGATATGAACTTCAGATTTTGAGAAATTCATTTTGAAGTTTTAAAACATCTTAAAGAAGTTTAGATGGGCTTAGAATAGGAAAAAAAGGTAAAAAAACACACTTTTATGCTTCTGGATTGGGTGTGATGAGCTCGGAAATGGGAGCGATCCACGGCGCGAGTGCGCCCAAGCTAGGCACGGACGCACTCAGCCATATCTCTCTCTCTCTCTCTTTTGAAAATTCAGCTGAATATTTTGGAAACCATTTTTATGATTTTAAACTTGATTTGAACTTGTACAAATAAGGAAAGACATCTGTCCAACAAGTTCTTCCGATCCATTTTTCATAATTCCACCAAAATCCTTTCTTTTGTTCCAAAGTTCACATCTATAATCACATAAGGGTATTGGATAAGAAATGATGATGGTCACAAGTGTAACACCCGAGAATTCCCTAAAATAAATTGTCGATTTATCGAAAATTTATGTGATTTCAAAATCGTGCATCGTTTTAAAACCAAAACCCGTTTGTGCATTCAAAATGATTTCGAGCAAACACGTTTCATTGTCTCGTTGCGTTTTGACCTAAAAACAAGCTCCGTTGGCCCAATTTACAAGCCCATTCAAACCCAAAGCATAAGCCCAATGTTTAGCCACTATAATTGACCAAATGAGCACCAATTGAAATTCAAAAATAAAAGAAAAAGAAAAGAAATCTGCAAGAAAAAAGGGCAGTCGCAGCAGCACATCAGTAGCAGAATTTGGATGGATTTTCCATCCATCTATCCATCAACCACTCTACCTAGCCCTAAGTATTGGTATTTGTTGTAAGGGGCTTAAACTTATAGATTCTCTCCTTTTTGCCCCAAAATCACTCTATAAATAAGCTCTCCAAGCTCAAAGAATTCTGCAGAAAACATAAGCTCTTCCACCCTCAAGTTTCATAACTCTTTGGCCCTTGAACACCACTTGCACTTTACTCTCTCACAAAAATCAGTTTCTTACATTAAAGGGATTCTAGTGGTGTAAACTCTCACTCAAGACTCTTGGTAAGTTAGCTTTTGAATGTGATCTAAGAATGATTAATGTAATGGTTATATGTAGAGCTTGATATAAGTATGCTTGTGATTTTAGGCATTGAGGATTAAGTTTGGATCATTGCATATTCACAAAGATTTGCTACAAGAGGTAAGACTTATGACAGCTCCTCCTTATGAGCATGTATATTTTAGCTTTTTTCCCTTCCTTGATCGAGCATGATCTGAGTTAATTAAGTACTTGATGCTACTGATATGTTGAGCATGAAATTCTATGATGTTGTTTATTATTCTTGCATGCTCAAACCCTTGAATATGAAAATCCCATGCTAAATGAATCACCTCGACTCTTATACCGATGTTTGAGATTGAATATTGAATGATAGACCATGAACTAAGAGGTAAATGAACTAAGAACGGTTAAAAAAACGGGTGATATGGACAAAACCATATATTTCGACAACAAAACGATCTTTCGAAAAATTTTAAAATCAAAACCCGAAATAATGTTTTATAAATATTTTTACGTATATAAGAACCTTAAAAATATATTTTTGGATCAAAAATTCAAAAAAAATCAAAAGACAAAAAATTGGGTTTCTACCCGAGAGTCAGCGCTCAAGCGCACGTTGGGCGCTCAAGCGTCAACCCTCGAACCAAAAACCATTTTTTTTCCAGTAGCCTGGGTGCCCCAGCGCCCAGCTACTGACCCAAAACTTTGTTTTGGGTGCTCGGGCGTCCGTTTGGGCGCCCGTTTGTGCGCCCAAGTGCCTATTTCTGATTCCAATTTCATTTTTCTTGTTTTCAAACCTTGTTTTATGTCATGTAAAGTCCATATCCGATCTTATTAACGTAATACAAGTTTTGAAACGAAAATCCTCTAGTCTATAGTCTAATTTTCGAATGATTAATTGATTGATTGGACCTGTTTTAGCCTATTAAAATGTTATTGATATTGATGGTCTGAGAACATTATGCCTTGTCGGCTTCTTGATTGATTGATTGATTGTCTATTTTGTTCTAAAGCCATACAATTGATTGATTGTGGGCCCTTGTAGGGTTTCTTGGGGATCGAACTTGGGCAAATTGGACTGTCGACTAGGACCCTCGAACCCCTCATTGTTGGATAGTTCGGACGAATTCTGGAGGTAGAATTCTAAAATACTACCCTAAGCATGTATGTCAGCTGTGCTTCTTATTGATTGATTCTCCTTCGGGAGTTGGAGGGATAATGTGAAATGTATATGTTGAAGATATAAGGGTGATAGACCTACCAAAAGATTGTTTCAGCTTATTGACTCGAATGTGATAAATATATGTATATATTGATTATCTTGATCATTCTGATTGCTGTCCGTATCACATTCCTGTATTGTTATTGTTATTGTTATTGTTATGCTCATGTTCTTTGAAATTCTTATCCTCGTTTGCATGTTATAAGTTTTACTAGGTCAGTGGACTCATGACCCCATTTAACATATACGTTCTTGAGCTTTGAACGAATGATTGATTGGAGCTTTAGATTGTATAGTTTGATTTGGAATTGTAATCGCTATTGTATTTTGAGATAAACCTATCGCTTTTGGACTTATGAAATGTATAGATCATCGGATTGTAATGATAGGTTAGACGTTTGATGGAATTTTGGAACTCTTGGTATGTAATAGTATGTTATGGTACTTAGTTTGGATCTACTGATGGTTTCATGCAAGTTAGCTTGAATGATTGTGTTATGAATTTCTGAATTGGATCCAGATCATTTAGAACGTGAGTGATGCACCTCGAATCTCGAGTCCGCACATCATCAGGGTTTCAGGGGGCGTTATAGGTGGTATCAGAGCCTAGGATAAGAAACCTTGTTGGTTTAGAGTTACAGAATTTTACCTTCGATCTCGTTTTTTCACTATTGACTTTGTTTGTTCTTTGTGGTGCTAGATAGACAAGGGTAAGGGAATAGCGGACGAGTGGACGAGCTCGGATTCCGATCACAGTGACAGCAATAGCAATATCAGCCCACTAAAGATGTACAAGGTGGACTATGAGGCCATCATCGAGGAGTTGTGCTGAGAGAGAGACTATTGG